>CM077152.1:135985827-136483122 GCA_039583875.1 Platanthera guangdongensis
CCATCCGTATTTTTGACTAGTGGAACACCTTCCATCGGCCGATCAACATGAGGGGGGTCAGCAAGGAGTAGTGAACCTATATCCACTATATGTAACTCGCCAATTCCAAGAGGTGGATCGTTGCGATTAGGGTTGGATAACTTGCGAGAGTCGTTCGAAGAACATAAGAGAGAAGAGAAAAAGAACATCTTCGGAATCCAGAAATTTTTTAAATTTTTGACAAAACGTATCAAGTTGAAGCCCACCCCATCAGAGGCGGCAGAATGGGAGAATCCGATGATGGAGCCTCCCCGTACATCTACTCACAGAGCACGCTAGATGAGGAGCAGTGAGCACAGTTTGGCTGATGTTCAAGGGGAGACAAGTGCAAGTGACAGCAGAAATTTCTGAAGATTTTCGGGATGACTAGACAAGTTAGCGCTATCGCCCGACGATAGTCACTGTCGCCGGCAACAGTGAAATTTCTTAGTTTTCAAAAACAATTTATACTGTAATATTATGTGGGACTTAATATGTGGTTTTATGCTGCTGTAATAATATAAGACTCAGTATGTGATGTTTACATTCATGATTTATGTATTTTTATTTTGGTTTAATATTCATGCTCTTAGCAATTTATGTGTTTTTCTTATTTAGCTTACTATGACGATTTATTAATTTGAAATGTCTAGGATTCCTAGTTCTAATCTTAACAATGAAAAACGGGAATCTTGAAGTGGTTTCATGAAAATATCATCAAGATATGAATCAGTGCTTATAAAATTGACTTTGATGGTATTTTGTTTTATGTGGTCTCTTATGAAATGGTGGAGTACGTCAATGTGTTTGGACCTAGAATGCTGAACTGGAATATATGTTAAGTAAATTGCAGTTTTATTATCACACTTTAATTCAATTATTTCATGAATAATTCCAAAGTCTTCTAAAGTTTGCTTCATCCATAGAGTTTGTGCATAACAACTGTCTAGTGCCATGTACTCGACCTCAGTGGTGGATAAGTCAATAGAATTCTGTTTCCTACTCGACCATGAAATTAGTGAAGGGCCAAGTAAGTGACAGGTGCCACTAGTGCTTTTACGATCTAATGAACAGCCAGCATAATCAGAATCAAAAAAGCCATGTAATATAAATGTATCGTTATGGGGATACCATAAACCTAATTTAGATGTGCCAATAAGATATCTAAAAATTCATTTAACTGCTTTTAAATGAGACTCTTTGGGATTAGCTTGAAATCTAGCACATAAACATACAGCGAACGTAATGTCAGGTCTAGAAGCAGTCAAATACAACAGTGATCCTATCATTCCTCTATATAGTATTTGATCTATGGATATTCCACTTTCATCGTTTCCTAATTTTAGTGAGACACTCACGGTGGTATTTGCTTATTTTAGATTTTCAAACCCAAATCTTTTTAAAACATCATGAATACATTTAGATTGACAAATAAAAATTTGAACATGCTTTTGAGTGATTTGAAATACAAGAAAATAAGTGAGTTTGCCTACCATGCTCATTTCAAATTCATTCTTCATAATTTCAATAAGACTATCACATAATTTTTCATTTTTGGATCCAAAAATAATGGCATCAACATATATTTGTAAAACTATAAGATCATCATTAATATGTTTAACAAATAGAGTACAATCAGCACTACCCATTTTATAATCATTTTTTAATAAATAAATAGTCAATCTATCATACCATGCTCGGGGTGCATGTTTCAAACCATAAAGGGCTTTTTCTAATTTAAAAACATGATCAGGAAATTTAACATCAACAAAACCTGGAGATTATTCTACATAAACCTCCTCCTTAATATACCCGTTAAGAAAAGTAGTTTTATCATCCATTTGAAATAATTTAAACTTTTTAAAACTAGCAAATGCAAGAAATATTCTAACTGCTTCAAACGAGCTACGGGTGCAAAGGTTTCATCAAAATCTATTCCTTTTATTTGTGAATATTCTTTTAATACGAGTCTAGCTTTGTTCCTAGTGACCCTAGATTCACTATCTAGTTTATTTTTAAAGATCCAGTTAACCCCTACAACAGGATGATTTGATGGGCCTTCTACTAACTTCCAAACCATATTGTGTTCAAATTGATTAAGCTCGTCATTCATAGCTAAAAACCAAGAATTATCATTTAAAGCAGCTTCTACACTTTTAGGTTCTATTTCAGAAATAAACCACATATTAGAGAATAACTCACGTACGGATGAACAAGTACTTACCACTCTTGACGGTTTGTTGGATCCCTAGTTGGATTTGGGCTAGGTTCACTAAGTTATGTCACTAAGTTAGGATCATTTGACCCAACATGTATAGCCAGGGTCATAGTTGTGTCCTACAGTCTAGGCCAAGTCCTTAGAGTCAACACTGTAAGGAACAGCCATCATCAGACTGCCAGAAACTCAAGACTTAGAGTTTTTCCAAAGACCAAGTAAAATGAGTTCGACGTTCGTCGAACTCAGGTTGACGATAGTCGTGTTCAACTCGACGATCTCAGAGTAAATTCTCTGAGCTGAGCTCGACGAACTTGGTACTCAGGTCGACGAATTATTGACACTATACTTCAACACTTTAAGATCCGAAAACATCTCTTTATTCTAAGTCTAGAGTCAGACTTTGGTCGACGAACTTTATTACAAGCTCGACGAATTCTGACCACAATAGCTAGAGTTATCTAGCAGCAGTTAGTGGTCCTCTGCTCGACGAAACCAATTCTTAGGTCGATGAATTCTGGATACTTCACATCAACACTTTTATCCAGAAGCATCTGAAATTATTCTAAGTCCAGAAATATTTTACTGAACTTCAGTCGACGAAACCAGATATCAGCTCGACGAACTCCATACACAGGAAAGGAAACGTTTCTAGAGAATATAGTTCTGCTCTCTGCTCGACGATCTTGGAACTCAGCTCGACGAATAGAAGTCATCTGGTCGACGAAATCAGCAACTCAGCTCGATGAACTGTGAACTCAACTCGACGATTTCTGTTATCAGTTCGACGAATCCAAACTTAGCTATTTTCCATCCTTCTGTCCCCTTCTTACTACAATATTTCCTTAATGCTCAAATATTCTATGGAATATAACCGTTAGACAGAGCATTGATTATGGTCTTCTCCAGTATTATTGCCTGTCATTTTTCCATGGGATAGTTGGGGAAATAAATCAATGCAGATTATTCTCAAGGCCGTCAGCATTGATTGTAGAGAATTTCAAATTTCAAAAGGGAATTTTGACAGGAAATATAAAAGCAATTTTCCTCTCCTTTCCCTGAGAGATATGATAGGGAATACAGAAGAACACAGGAACACACAAACAAAGCACAACAATTAGTCTGAATCAAAAAACTTTCTGACTCTCTTCCATAGATTTCTGATACAGAAAGGAAGCCATATATCTGAAGATCATCAGCCATCTGAAGAAAAAGAACACCAAATCAAAATCAAGAGTCTTCTGTCTTCAACACTCCAAGACACTTCAAAGGACAACTACAACTTTATCTGTCAAAGAAGTTCCTGAACAGCTGCTAATCAAGGCTGAACTACTGAAGGCCTATCACCCTACAGCAAGGCTCCATCTCTCTGAACTATTCTATACCTCAGGGGGAGCCTTTACTAAAATCAATATCCACAAGTCTTCTCAGTTGTATATTGAGAACGAGAAGACCACATCATCTCTCACTCCCACTGTATAAAGGGTTATAACTCCCTTCAAAAGTTATTCCTAGTTGTAAATCACCTGATCAAAAGACTTGAGGTTTGGTTCTTGAGCACCTGATCAAAAGCTCATTGGTGTCAGGCACCTGATCAAAAATCTGTGTAGATTCCTACCAGGGATGTAGAAGAGTGGATGTATGATGACTAGTTTTAGTCATCCTTTTTGGGGGTAATTTAGTATTCAAAATGCCTAATTTTATTTATATTTTATGATTGTTATTTCATGTTTTAATGTCTCTTTATAATATATTAATTCCTAGTGTTATTAGAGTTTTGATATAAAAATCTATATAGTCTTATTATATGTATTATGTTATTATATATTATGTTATGTTATGTATAATAATTATAGTTAATGATATGTCTTAATGTTTTAATTTTAATGTTGTAATGTTTTTATTATTATTGTGTTTTAAAATCTTGTTTTAACTTTGTTATTTTATGTAGACTAATCCATGATTGTATTGTCTCTTTTTTGTAGGTTCATGCCCAAGATTCAAAGCCCATGTAGCCCGAGCTTTCAACAAAGAGCAGCCCGAGCTTTCAATTTGGTGCAGCCCACAAGCTCAAGTCCAACCCATTTCATGTTTGCCGAGCCTCCTTCAAGTCTTGCACATGTGGAGCCCGAGCCCAAGCAGCCCCCAACCTAAACCCGAGCCTATATAAAAGCCCAAAGCAGCCCCATGCTGCCAGCCCACTCCCCAAGTTTGTGGCCGGCCCTCTCCATATTAAAGCAGCCCCCTCTTTCATTAATTACCATGCATGAATATATCCATGCATGGCCGGCCACCTTTCAAAGTCATACATGCATTTTGCCACCCCTCTCTCCTCCATTTAATACAATGCATGCATCCTCCCCTTGCATGGCCGGCCCCTACCATCTCTCTCCTCCCCTTAATTTCCCATTCATTTCCCCCTTCCCATTACATATTTTGTCATTAAATACATGCATGCACTCCTCCCATTCTCTCTCTCCCCTCATTTAATTCTATGTTGGGCATTGTATCCACAACGTACCTGATTTGAAGAAGCCCCTATACAAGCTAAGGTAAATAGGCAATGTTTTTGACAAATTATTTCAAGTTGTGCTTGCAGTTATTCCACGCTAAGTGCACACCAATGTCAGGGTGCAATAGGTCAATATACACGGGTCTGCACGACGTAATCCCTCGTTGAGCAGATCAGTGTGTTGGCCTACGTGTACTCTCTCTATTGGAGTGCACTTACTTTCAAGTACAGGGCTGTAATCTTGCAAGAGCAGACAAGGAGCAAGGATGGGTCAAGGAGCTCATCATGGGTGGAAAGACGAAAATTCGTCTAAGTGAAAATCGACGAGAATCGCCAAGTGATTCTCGCCGACTCGACGAGAATCACAAGTGATTCTCGCCGAATCGTCGAGAATCAGTGGCTGATTCTCGCCGACTCGATCCAACTACACTTCAAAGCAAGCAACTCTAATTCTAAGTAAGAATCGACGAGAATCACTAGTGATTCTCGCCGAATCGTCGAGAATCACTGGCTGATTCTCGCCGTCTCGACCCGGGCTGAATCAGTGCGTGCAACCAAGTCAAATTCGACGAGAATCATCTTTGATTCTCGCCGATTCGTCGAGAATCACCTTTGATTCTCGACGACTCGACGAGATTCACTTTCGATTCTCGCCGATTTTGACTTGGCAATTTTTCTGGAAATTCCTGAACCGGATTCTGCCACTGTCGATGTTCTGGACCGGGATTTGGGGATTCTCCTTGTGGGTCCCTCAACGGTCATATTGAGTTGTCTACAGTATAAATACGGGATTATTTTTGAACAGTAAGACTACGGAAGAAAATACACAGAAAGAAGCCGAGCAAAGACTTTGACCTAAAATCGCGATCTTCACTCCGCCGTCGCCGTCTCGCTCGCGCTAGTTGGTCGCCGCTGTTGATCGCGATTCTTCCTGATCCTCCGGCGACAGAAGCTTAGCCAAGCTTAGAGTCTCACGCGTCTATCCAGAGATCCCTTGTCTCTCGATTTGTTGATCGGGAAAACTTCCCCGTACGAATCGATCGAGACGACCGATCCTCGTGTGACCGTTGGTAGACCTAGCTAGCTTCGCTAGGAAGTTTGGATCTTCAAAGTACAGCTGCCGCACTTCGTCGTCGCTGCCGATCCCGTGAACCTTGCCGCCGCCCATCTTGCCGCCGCCGGTTCCAGGGAGATCCTCTCCAAGAGAGAACGAAGGTTGTGGACTCTTTGTGGACTTCAAGAACACGTCGTCAACAAAGAGGGACACCTTTGTCTCCAAACATAGTTTGTATCTCTTATACATTCTATTTTATTTTTGTTGTAAAGGAACGGTGGTTCCGTGTTGTAAGGGTTGGGTGCAACCCGTTTTGTGGGAGTGTTGACTCCTACGTGTGGATGGTTTCCTTCCGATAGTGCAGGGATTGGATTTCAATCTTGTTGGTGAAGAGACTGAGTCGTCCCTTGTTGGGCGAAGGGGGAAAGTGGATGTACCCAAATCGGGGAACCACTATAAATAGCTTGTGTTTTCTGTGTGCTGTGCGGTTTGTTTTTATTGTGCAGGTACTCTTTTAAATTCCGCAAATACGCTGCACGTCACCTATTCCCCCCCCCCTAGGTGAAGATAGTTGACACTAGGTGGACTTTCAAGTGGTATCAGAGGGAGGTTACTCATCAAAAAGGTTAACACCTTGAGTCGAATCCTGCCACTAGTGTCAACAAGAAGACAAACATCTACTATGGACGGGCTCAAGTACACAGGCAAGATCCCAGTGTGCACCAGGCTCAACTTTCCTATCTGGAAGGAAAGGATCAGGTTCTACATGGAAGCAGTTGATCCTCGACTCTTCATGATCGTGGAGGAGGGACCGTATGTCCCCACTAAGGAATCCACCATTGATCCTACCCAGAAAGTGCCAAAGAAACTTTCTGAAATGGACAAGGACGAGATGGTGCTAGTAGGACTTGACAAGAAGGCGCGAAACATTCTGGTCAGCTCGGTTGATGACTCAATGATGCAAAACTTCAGCAACTGCAGGACAGCACAGGAGATCTGGCAGTGCTTGATCATCCTAATGGAGGGCACGGATGAAGTGAGGGATGATCGGAGATCCTTCCTGAACCAGAAATATGAGGCCTTCAGACAAGGGCCTAAGGAAGAGATCAGAGTCACCTATGAGAACTTCCTCAAGATTGTCAACGCCCTCAAAGGATACGGAAGAGTATTCACCAATGGTGAACTCAATGATAAATTCCTTAGGTCCCTTACCAAGGAATGGGACACAAAGATCTGCGCCATCCGAGAGTTTGACAGACTAGCTGAAACAGACCCGCAAATCCTGTTTGGGAAGCTGATGTCCTATGAGCTTCAGCTGAACACCAGGAAAGCAGAAGAAGAAGCAGAGAAGGCTGCAGCCAAAGAAAAGACTGTGGCTCTAAAATCCAGTCACTCCAGAAAAGGCAAGGGTGCGGTTTTATACCGTGCCAAGAAAAAGGATGAGGAGGAGGACTCCGAGCCATGCTCCTCCAGCTCAGAGCTGTCGGAGGAGGATTTCTCCCTCATCACTCGAGAGTTCAAGAAGTTCCTCAAGATGAGGAATCAAAGAAAGAGAGACGGCTCCTCCTCCAGGCATCAGAAGAAAAATTATTCTTCTGACAGGTATGCTTCTAGACCGAACAAACATCACTCCTCTGACATTATTTGCTTTGGATGCAATAAGCCAGGACACGTCGTGGCCGAGTGCTATCAAGGCAAGAGAGAAAAAGGGAAAGAAGAGGAGCACAAATCTTCGAGAGATAAGAAGAAAGAGCGAAGCTACATCTCCAAAAGGCCAAAGACACTGAGTGAGTCTGATTCCTCAGACTCCAGTGATGATGAGGAAGCCTACTTCGGGCTGGTGGGTTGCTCCGACTCAGAAGGCGAATGCCCCCCATTTACTGGGAAGGTAAAAGCTCACACCCCTCTCTCCGACTCTGACTCTGATCCTGAGTCTCAGGATGATGAACCTGAGGATTGCCTTTCGGCCCATGAAGCTGAGCTCCTCGAGAAGTATGAGCTTCTGCTCAACACTTTCGAGGAGTGCCGTAAGAGACTGAAGGCTGAGAAGAAGGAAGTGAAGTTCCTTAAGGGTGAGTGTGTATCCCTAAGGGAAGAGGTCACTAGCTTGATTTCTCTCCGATAGGAGCACCTTGACCTGAATTCAAAGCATTCATAGTCTTTAAAGCTCCTTGATCTTAAGCAGGAGGAAGTCGACAAGTTGGAAGAACAACTTGCGGCAGAAAGGAAGATCGTCAAGAGCTTCTCTATGCCAAAAACAGTTCTTCCAGTCGTTGATACCTTCTCTGCTCAGGCCAAAGGAGCTGGCTTGGGGCATGTAGGGGTATCTGGTTCCTCATCCAGGAGAAACAGGAACCAGAGGAAGAATAAGGCCGCCAAGAAGGCCTCTGCTGATGAAAAGGGTAAGGCTCCTCTTAGTCCTGTTACGTTCAGAAAGCCTAGCTTTCCTTGCAACCAACATGACTTTGAATCAACCTTTGGTCATCATTTCCGGCCCTCGGTTGCAAAGCCTAAGATCTGATATGATGGTTGGACCTTTCCCCGGAACTTCGGTGAGAGTGCCCTCAAGGCACCTTATGAGGAAATCCACATGGGAAATTATGGTCAATTCTCTAGCGGCCATAATGGAAAGCAGGCACCAAAAGCCAAGCCTGTTATACAGAAGGTGACGAAGTCATGTGACTGCTGTCACCATGAGGCCTCCACCTCCAGATCCAAGGCCCTAGCTGTACCCACCATTCCCAGGGTAAGGCAGGAGCCTAGGAAGAGGTACAACAGATTCGACTGTTGGTGCTGTGGCAAAGTCGGTCACTTTGCCGTGGATTGTTGGTTTAATCCAAGGTATTACGAGACTCCCCACGTTAGCACTGCGAGGCCGACCACTCGTAGGGTTAACCAACCGAGGGGGAGTGTGCTAACCAGGAATCTAGGACCCAAGTTCGATTGGGTTCCTAAGGAAAATTAATTTTGTTTTGCAGGAATGTCCAAAGGCCACCAAAACGCCGATCTGGTATTTGGACAGTGGATGCTCCGGGCATATGACTGGGACAAGAAGCCTGCTGCGTGATTACACTCCAGTTGAGAATGGACCCAAAGTCATCTTTGGAGGGTCAGATCGAGGAGTCACCAGAGGTTACGGTATGATTTCCAACGGTATAATCTCTATCACCGACGTGGCTTATGTTGAGGGGTTAAACCATAACCTGATCAGTGTAAGTCAGTTATGTGATAAAGGTTATGACGTTACGTTCTGCAAGGATAAATGTCTGATAATTTCACGTACCTCTTCTGAGACGGTATTGTCAGGCATTAGGAGCAGAAATATCTTCTGCTTAGATTTCCTCAGTGTAGATTCATCTACCCCCGTATGCCTTGTGGCAACAGGTAGTGCATCTCTTTGTGATCAATGGCACGAGAGATTGGCACATATTAATTTCAAGACAATTAGTATGTTGTTTTCTAAGAACTTAGTAAGGGATGCTCCCAGTATCAAGTGCATCAAAGATATCCCCTGTCCTGCATGCCAGATGGGCAAACAGACTCGGGCTACCTTTAAGTGTATCGCTGACAAAGACTCTTCCCGATGTCTTTACCTCTTACATATGGACTTGTTTGGTCCAATGCAAGTTCATAGCTTGGGAGGCAAGTCCTATACGCTAGTGATAGTTGATGATCATTCTCGGTTTACATGGGTGTTCGTTTTGAAACGAAAGTCAGATACGTTTGACATCTTCACTAGTTTTGTCAAGCAGGTTCAGAACGAATATAACTGCTCAGTGGTCAAAATCAGAAGTGATCATGGAACAGAATTCGAATCTGGTGCTATGACAGAATTTTGTGAAGAACAAGGTATCTTTCATGAGTTTTCCTCCCCGCGCACTCCTCAGCAAAATGGAGTTGCGGAGAGGAGAAATAGAACTCTCATTGAAGCCTGCACGACAATGTTGAAAGACGCTTCTCTCCCAGAATACTTCTGGGCAGAGGCTGTCAATACAGCTTGTCATGTACAAAACCGAGCTTTGATCAACAAGCATCATCGTAAGACGCCTTACGAGCTACTGAAAGGCAGGAAACCAACCATGGCCTACTTGAGGATCTTTGGTTGCAGATGCTATGTACTGAATAATGGGAAGTACCCGCGTACTAAATTTGGTGAAAAATGCTTCGAAGGCATATTCATGGGCTATAGTTCCCATAGTCGGGCATATAGGGTCTTCAATAAGAAAACCCTAGTGGTAGAAGAATCAATAAATGTTGTATTTGATGAAGGAAGTTTGCTTAACAGCAATTCTTCCAGTGGTATTCTTGAAGATGCAGGTGCACGACTTGAACAGCTGAGTCTGGATGAGACCGCTAAAGATGACACTCCTCAGTACGTCAAAGTTTCCACCTCCACGTCATCTGAAAATGTTGAAGATCAAAATGGAACAAATCTCTTAGAAGAAAGAGAAGCCCAAGAAGTAGTCGAAGCTCCAGACGCCAGACTTCTAGAGCTCCGGCACGTGAGGGATCATCCTAGAGATCAGATCATCAGAGATCCTCGTGTCGGTGTCAGAACTCGAAGAGGTACTATTAACGAAGTATTGCATCTTAGCTTCCTGTCACAGGTTGAGCCAAAGAAGTTCGACGAGGCGAACAAGGATGCGGCATGGATTCTGGCCATGCAAGATGAACTACATCAATTCGAACGTTGCAACGTTTGGACGCTAGTTCCCAGACCATACAAGCAGAATGTGATTGGCACCAAGTGGATCTTCAGAAACAAGCTGGATAAACATGGTGTCATCATAAAGAACAAGGCAAGGCTGGTGGCTCAAGGTTACAGACAGGAGGAGGGGATTGACTTCGACCAGACCTTCGCACCGGTAGCAAGGCTCGAAGAAATCAGATTGTTCCTGGCGTATGCTTCGCACAAAGGATTCACAGTCTATCAAATGGATGTGAAATCAGCATTCTTGAATGGAGACCTGAAAGAGGAAGTATATGTTGCTCAACCCCCAGGTTTTGTCAATCCTACTTATCCCAATCATGTTTATTTTCTCAATAAAGCTTTATATGGTTTAAAACAAGCTCCGCGAGCTTGGTATGAGACTTTATCTAGTTTTCTTCTTGAGAACAAGTTTTCTAGAGGTAAAATAGATAAGACATTGTTTCTCAGGGAAGTCAAAGGCAAGATTTTGCTGGTGTAAATCTATGTCGATGACATTATATTCGGCTCAACGGACAACAATCTTTGCAAAAAGTTTTCTAAACTTATGCAAGGAAAGTTTGAAATGAGCAGTATGGGAGAGCTCAAGTATTTCTTGGGACTTCAAGTGAAACAGTCTGAGGATGGAATCTTCATCTCTCAGACGAAGTTCACAAATGAACTCCTTAAGAAATTCGGTAGGAGAATGCAACCTCTATGAGGACTCCAATGGGATCCACTATGTCTCTGGATAAGGATGAGAAAGGTAAACCTTTCGATGAAACCAAATACAGAAGCATCATTGGATCCCTGCTCTACCTTACTGCCAGTAGACCGGATATTATGTTCTCCACATATGTCTGTGCCCGGTATCAGGTGAACACTAAGGAATCTCACTATGTCGCTGCAAAGCGAATTCTAAGATACCTTAAAGGTACTCCAAATCTTGGCTTGTGGTACCCGAGAAATAATGATGTCGAGCTAATAGGCTTTTCAGATGCTGATTTTGCAGGGAGCAGGGATGACAGGAAAAGCACCTCCGGGACTTGTCAATTCCTCGGCAGGAGGCTTATCTCATGGAACAGCAAGAAACAGAATTGTGTTGCGACCTCCACAGCAGAGTCTGAGTACATCTCGGCAGGCAGCTGTTGCGCACAACTCCTATGGATCAGAAACCAGTTAGCCGACTACGACCTTCAGTTCAAGGATATACCAATGTACTGCGACTCCTCTAGTGCTATTGCAATTGCCAACAATCTGGTATCGCACAGCAGAACAAAGCATATTGAAGTGCGCTACCACTTCATTCGGGAGCACGTGTAGAACAAGGACATTTCTCTCTGTTATGTCCCCACGGACAAGTAGATTGCAGATATATTCACAAAGCCCTTAGATGAAGCCAAGATCAGTCTCTTCAAAACTGAATTGGGAATGCTAAATTATGAGGAATGAAGACCACCGAAGCTCCAGGCTCATGCATCTAGAGGGAGCCTCTGTAAGTACTCAAGATGAGCACAGGAGCAAGAACTGAGGGGGAGCAAGGGGTCAAATGCTACAGACCCCGATTTGCAGAAGCCGAAAAGGGGGAGATTACCCTCTCGGCTACGGCTAAGGTGGCTCCAAGCTTGCTCTCAAGAAATTGGTACTGGTCATGAATAACTCAATTTCAAGTTTATGATTTTCATTCCTATACGCTTTATTCACCTTAGCTTGTAGGGTTTAGGCTTCTTCAAATAGGGGGAGATTATTAGGTATTGTATCCACAACGTACCTGATTTGAAGAAGCCCCTGTACAAGCTAAGGTAAATAGGCAATGTTTTTGACAAATTATTTCAAGTTGTGATTGCAGTTATTCCACGCTAAGTGCACACCAATGTCAGGGTGCAGTAGGTCAATATACACGGGTCTGCACGACGTAATCCCTCGTTGAGCAGATCAGTGTGTTGGCCTACGTGTACTCTCTCTATTGGAGTGCACTTACTTTCAAGTACAGGGCTGTAATCTTGCAAGAGCAGACAAGGAGCAAGGATGGGTCAAGGAGCTCATCATGGGTAGAAAGACGAAAATTCGTCTAAGTGAAAATCGACGAGAATCGTCAAGTGATTCTCGCCGACTCGACGAGAATCACAAGTGATTCTCGCCGAATCGTCGAGAATCAGTGGCTGATTCTCGCCGACTCGATCCAACTACACTTCAAAGCAAGCAACTCTGATTTTAAGTAAGAATCGACGAGAATCACCAAGTGATTCTCGCCGATTCGGCGAGAATCACTAGTGATTCTCGCCGAATCGTCGAGAATCACTAGCTGATTCTCGCCGTCTCGACCCGGGCTGAATCAGTGCGTGCAACCAAGTCAAATTCGACGAGAATCATCTTTGATTCTCGCCGATTCGTCGAGAATCACCTTTGATTCTCGACAACTCGACGAGATTCACTTTCGATTCTCGCCGATTTTGACTTGGTAATTTTTCTGGAAATTCCTGAACCGGATTCTGCCGCTGTCGATGTTCTGGACCGGGATTTGGGGATTCTCCTTGTGGGTCCCTCAACGGTCATATTGAGTTGTCTACAGTATAAATACGGGATTATTTTTGAACAGCAAGACTACGGAAGAAAATACACAGAAAGAAGCCGAGCAAAGACTTTGACCTAAAATCGCGATCTTCACTCCGCCGCCGCCGTCTCGCTCGCGCTAGTTGGTCGCCGCTGTTGATCGCGATTCTTCCTGATCCTCCGACGACAGAAGCTTAGCCAAGCTTAGAGTCTCACGCGTCTATCC
This sequence comes from Platanthera guangdongensis, assembly GCA_039583875.1. Lineage (NCBI taxonomy): Eukaryota > Viridiplantae > Streptophyta > Magnoliopsida > Asparagales > Orchidaceae > Platanthera > Platanthera guangdongensis. The sequence continues at coordinate 135,999,093 of CM077152.1, forward strand.
AGAGATCCCTTGTCTCTTGATTTGTTGATCGGGAAAACTTCCCCGTCCGAATCGATCGAGACGACCGATCCTCGTGTGACCATTGGTAGACCAAGCTAGCTTCGCTAGGAAGTTTGGATCTTCAAAGTACAGCAGCCGCACTTCGTCGTCGCTGCCGATCCCGTGAACCTTGCCGCCGCCCATCTTGCCACCGCCGGTTCCAGGGAGATCCTCTCCAAGAGAGAACGAAGGTTGTGGACTCTTTGTGGACTTCAAGAACACGTCGTCAACAAAGAGGGACACCTTTGTCTCCAAACGTAGTTTGTATCTCTTATACATTCTATTTTATTTTTGTTGTAAAGGAACGGTGGTTCCGTGTTGTAAGGGTTGGGTGCAACCCGTTTTGTGGGAGTGTTGACTCCTACGTGTGGAAGGTTTCCTTCCGATAGTGCAGGGATTGGATTTCAATCCTGTTGGTGAAGAGACCGAGTCATCCCTTGTTGGGAGATAGGTCGAAGGGGGAAAGTGGATGTACCCAAATCGGGGAACCACTATAAATAGCTTGTGTTTTCTGTGTGCTGTGCGGTTTGTTTTTATTGTGCAGGTACTCTTTTAAATTCCGCAAATACGTTGCACGTCACCTATTCCCCCCCCCCCCAGGTGAAGATAGTTGACACTAGGTGGACTTTCATTCTATGCATGAACATTCCTCCCCTATGGCCGGCCACACCCTTGATCTCCCCTTTCTTCTAGATGCTTCCCTCCTCTCCTATAAAACGAACCCATATCCCATGCTTTGAAGAGGTTGGATTGGAGCAAGAGAGCAAGAGAGTACAAGTCAAGAGAGTTCTTTTCATTGTAATTTTCATTTCTAGTTTCCCTTTTAGTTGTAATTTCAATTGTTGTTTGAAAGCTTTGTTTAAGATCATTTTGTTTTAGCATTGTGAACGTTTCTTTTTAGTAATAATAATGAAAATGTTCCTCTCTTCTTTTATTTTGTCTTCCCTTTCAATTATGCGTAGCTAATTTCCTATAGCATTCGATCGTGAGGATCCATGAAGTGAGATGAGAGTTTATTTTCTTTCTTAGTTTTATTTTTGTTATTTCATGCTCGATCCTTCTTTGATTTATTTTGCGTCGACTCCGTATTTCAGGTATATGGTAGTAGACCTTGTTCTCATTTCATAGTAGTCGAGAGACTCATGATTTGAAAGATCACTCAAAGAAGGAAGTAGTTGAACGCAATCCTAGAGATAGGACGACGTAAATCCTCCGGATTGGAGTCAAATCCAATAGTGCGGATCACCTCGATAATGCAACTTTAGGCTTCTTTGGTTTGTGAAGAGATTTCGATCGAAGAGTCTATAAGTTAGGAGAACTAATGCTCTAGCGAGATTTTGTCTTATTTTCGGATCCGTCACGGTCGAGTATGATTTGCAAAATTAAAACTATCTTTATTTTTATCTCTCTCATCTAATTTCATGGTGAATCATTGATCGAATGCTAGCTTTTTATTATAAGTTTTTCTTCTCGCAAGTTGTCTTTTGTTTTATTCTAAAAAAATTCTCAAATCCCATTAGTTTTCCGGTAGGATAATAGTTAGAGCGTGAGTAGAAGTAATTGACAGCCCCGTGTTTAAATACGACCTTGGTACTACAATTCGACAGGTACGTTTGCCATGTTCGGGTTTTGTCCCACCAAGTTTTTGGCGCCGTTGCCGGGGACTTTTCTTCGTCAATATTTTGAAAACGCTTGCGCTATTACTTCTACAGAAATAAAAAAAAATTATAATTTATATATTTAAATATTTATAATCAACCCTCTTCACCTTATTTCTACCCCACCTAAAATCTCTCGAAAAGGGTAAGGGGCTTTAAGCGCCACCATTTTACCTAGTACCGGGCGAACCCTTCACCGGGTAGTCCTCGGGAAGTTCGAGGGCCAAGCCGTCTTAGAAAAAAAAATCTTTTTTTTTTCTTTTTTTTTCTCTCTTTTCCAAGCTTTCATTTTCATCTTCCCTCGTTTTCTTTGCTAGTGCATGACCCGAGCGAATCCGTTGCTACTTGTTGATTTGGACCCGGAAATCGAACGCTCCTTTCGGAGACAACTACAATTCGGGGCTTCCACTTCTCAAACAGCGGTTGAGGATTCCTTCGGGATTGTAATTTTTCTGAAATGGGAGACCCTAACCCAGAAATGGCTCAGCAAAGGACCATGTCCGATTATGCTCAACCCAATCTGGAGGGGACAGAGACAAGTATTGTTCGACCTACGATTGCGAACAATAACTTCGAGCTTAAGCCTAACATCATTCAAATGGTGCAGCAATATGTACAGTTCGACGGATTACAAGATGAAGATCCGAACTTACATATTGCTAATTTTCTTGAAATCTGTGACACCTTTAAAATTAATGGTGTTTCGGACGATGCTATAAGGCTAAGACTCTTCCCATTCTCCTTAAGGACTAAAGCCAAACAGTGGTTGAGTTCTCTTCCAAGAGGATCAATCACTACTTGGAACATTTTAACTGAAAAATTTCTTTCTCGTTATTTCCCCCCCGCCAAAACTGCTAAGCTTCGAAATGATATAACTTCATACTCTCAAGTTGATTCTGAGACCCTCTATGACACTTGGGAGAGGTTCAAAGAACTTTTGAGAAGATGCCCACATCATGCTCTACCTGTATGGTTGCAGGTTCAGACATTTTATAATGGGCTAAATCAAGAAACTAAGCAAATGATAGATGCCGCTTCCGCTGGTTCTTTAGACCGCAAAACTCCGGAAGCCGCTCTTGAGCTTATCGATGACATGGCGATGAACACTTATCAGTGGAATTCGTCTAGGTCTCAACCATCTAAACCTACAGGTATCTATGAAGTGGATTCGGTGACACAACTGGCGATGCAAGTGGAAATGCTGAACAAGAAGATATCAGAGATGACTGCTACCTCCGCTGCTAAGGTATTTGAAAATTCCAATGCTGCTGCTGCCGAGCAGGTGGATTATCTGGGGAACATACCTAGGCCTGCTCAAAATAATTCTGCAAACAATTTTTCTGCTTTTCCGAATTTTTCTTCTCCGCCTGGTTTTTCTTCTTCTTCTAATTCTTATCACGCCGGATGGCGTAACCATCCAAATTTCTCGTGGAGTAATAACGCTAATGCCATACGCCCACCGCACGCTTTTACACCACCACCACCACCGCAACAAAATTTTCAAAAACCTTCCCCTTTGGAAGAGATCCTCGCTAAATATATAAGCTCGAACGATGCCACTATTAGAAATTTAACAGGATCAATGAAAAACTTAGAAAATCAAGTCGGCCAACTCGCCAAGGCCTTTTCCGAGAGACCACCTGTAACTCTTCCCTCGAACACTGAGTCTAACCCAAGGGAACACGCAAATGCGATTTCCCTTCGGAGCGGTAAAGTTGTTAACGAGCCCACCACAAGGGAAGAGCCAAGGGTAATTGTCCCTCCTGTTTGTACCCCCAAGGAGAATAATAACATAGATCTTGAAAAAGAAAAATCTATTTTGAAAAAGAAAAGGATAGCTCCATTATTTCTAATTCTGCAAAAGAAAAAAATGGTTTTCAAAATGATGCTCCGATTGTTCTAAAAGAATTTCCGCCACCTCCTTATCCGGCTAGACTTAGGAAAGACAAACTAGATGATCAGTACCAACGCTTTCTTGAAATGTTCAAACAAATTCACATTAATTTGCCATTTCATGAAGCGATTAGTCAAATGCCGAAGTACGCAAAATATCTTAAGGACTTATTAACGAACAAGACGAAATTGGAGAACTTATCACATGTAACATTGAATGAAGAATGCTCGACAGTCATTAAAAATTCTAATCTGCCTAAAAAGATAAACGATCCGGGTAGTTTTTCCATTCCTTGCATCTTTGGTGATTTATTTGTTAAACATGCGTTAACAGATCTAGGAGCGAGCATCAACTTGATGCCTTTTTCACTATTTAAGAAGTTAGGATTGGGCACTCTGAGCCCTACAAGAATGAGTATCCAATTAGCTGATAGGTCTATCAAGTATCCACTAGGTATCGTTGAGGACGTGCTAGTAAAGGTCGACAAATTCATCTTCCCGGTGGATTTTGTCATTCTTGATATTGAAGAGGACGTCGAGGTTCCTCTTATCCTTGGACGACCATTTCTAGCCACCTCTCGAGCTGTTATAGACGTTAGTAACGAAAAGTTGTTTTTGCGTGTGGGAGATGATGAGGTCACATTTTCTATTAATCAATCAATGAAAAATTCTTTACAAAATGATGACTCATGCTTCTTTATTGATGTTTTAAATGAAGATTCTTCCCTTTCCCTTTCTAACATTTCTTCCAATGAATTTTCCTCTTCGTTTTCTGAAATTTCTTCACATAATTTTGACAACCCGGTGATGTCGATCCAAGAAAATTTTGAAAATAATTTTGTATGTAGTAGAAAAAAGTATGAAAATCTTGTTTTTGAAAAAGAGAAAAATTTAAAAAATTCTTATGACGAACCACCGCAGCTTGATTTAAAACCACTGCCTGACCACCTCAAATATGCCTTTCTTGCAAAAGATTCAAAATTGCCCGTTATAATATCGGCTTTTCTTTCCCAATCCGAAAACGATCAATTGATCGAACTACTACAAAAGCATTGCCGAGCTATAGCGTGGCAAATTTGTGATATTCCTGGCATAAGCCCCTCTTTCTGCACACACAAAATATTTTTTGAAAATAATCCTAAGGGTGTAGTTCAACCACAACGTCGTCTTAATCCAAATATGAAAGAGGTTGTGAAGGGAGAGGTGCTTAAGTTATTAGATGCGGGGATAATTTATCCTATTTCCGATAGTCAGTGGGTAAGTCCAGTCCAGGTTGTTCCTAAGAAGGGTGGGATCACGGTAGTGACAAACGAAAATAATGACTTAATTCCAACTAGGACGATAACGGGATGGAGGATGTGCATCGATTACCGTAAACTAAACGATGCCACTCGAAAAGATCACTTCCCCCTCCCCTTTATCGATCAAATTTTAGAACGTTTGTCCGGGCACAATTTTTATTGCTTCCTCGACGGTCTCTCGGGATACTTTAAAATCCCTATCGCACCCGAGGACCAAGAGAAGACGACATTCACTTGCCCCTTCAGAACTTTTGCTTATCGTAGAATGCCTTTCGGATTATGCAACGCACCCGCCACCTTTCAGCGGTGTATGCTTGCTATTTTTGATAAATACGTAGAGAATATTATCGAAATATTTATAGATGATTTTTCTGTTTTTGGCGACTACTTTAATTTATGTTTAGAAAATTTGGAAAAAGTTTTACAACGCTGCGAAGAAACGAATCTAGTTTTAAATTGGGAGAAGTGCCACTTTATGGTACGTGAAGGCTTAGTCCTTGGCCACAACATTTCCGCTAGGGGAATTGAAGTGGACAAGGCAAAAATTGAAGTAATTGAAAAGTTACCGCCGCCTACAAATATTAAAGCGATTAGAAGTTTTTTAGGGCATGCGGGTTTTTATCGACGATTCATTAAAGACTTTTCAAAAATTACTAAGCCTCTCACCCACCTTCTCGAAAAAGACACTCCTTTCGTTTTTGATGAATCATGTCTGGCGGCATTTGAATTAATTAAATCAAAACTTATAAATGCTCCTATTTTGATCGCCCAAGTTTGGGATTTACCTTTAGAAATCATGTGTGATGCGAGTAATCATGCGGTAGGTGCGGTTTTAGGTCAACGAATCGCTAAAAACTTTCATCCGATTTTCTACGCTAGTAAAACTCTCACTTCTGCGCAAGAAAATTACACCACGACGGAGAAAGAGCTCTTAGCGGTTATTTTTGCTTTTGATAAATTCCGACCGTATGTTACTATTTCTAAGGTTATTGTTTTCACGGATCATTCCGCTTTGAAGTACCTCCTTTCTAAACCAGATGCCAAGCCGCGTCTTATCCGTTGGATCCTCTTACTTCAAGAATTCGACTTGGAGATTCGGGATAAGAAAGGAGCAGAAAACTTAGCAGCTGATCATCTCTCTCGTCTTGAAAATCCCAATCTAGATATTTTAAATGAAACTTTTATTAATGACTCTTTTCCGGATGAGCGTCTTTTTAATATTTCTTCATCTCCTACCCCCTGATTTGCCGATCTGGCCAATTATCTTGTGGCCCGGGTCCTTCCAAAAGAATACTCCACTCACCAAAAGAAGAAATTCTTTTCGGAGTTGAAGTATTATTTTTGGGAAGACCCATTTCTCTTTCGCATTTGTGCAGACCAGGTGGTAAGGAGATGTGTTTCGCGGGAAGAGGGTCACCAAATTTTAAAACATGTTCATGATGGTCCGACTGGCGGTCACTATCAAGCTAACCGCACCGCACACAAAGTACTTAGTGCTGGCTTCTATTGGCCATGCATATTTAAAGATGCACAAATCTTTATGGGCGGGTGCGATCGATGCCAGCGGACTAAAAATCTCTCAAATAAAAATGAAATGGAACAAAACTACTTTCTCGAATGCGAAGTTTTTGATCTATGGGGCATAGACTTTGTCGGCCCATTTCCCTCCAGCTTAGGAAATAAATATATTCTAGTCGCAGTCGATTATGTTTCTAGGTGGGCAGAGGCCCAAGCTCTACCAAATAATGATGCTCGCGTTGTTGTCAATTTTCTAAAAAAATTATTTTCTCGCTTTGGTTTTCCTCGAGCGATCGTTAGTGATAGGGGAAGTCATTTTTGCAACGCTCAACTCACTAAGGCTTTAGCCAAATATGGCGTTACGCATAAATTATCCACTGCTTATCACCCCCAAACTAACGGTCAGGTCGAGGTAGTCAATCGCGAACTTAAACGAATTTTGGAAAAAAATGTTTCTACTTCTCGTAAGGATTGGTCTTTAAAATTGGACGATGCTCTGTGGGCCTATCAGACAGCGTACAAGACCGCCATCGGTTGTACTCCTTTCCGATTAGTCTATGGAAAATCGTGTCATCTTCCGGTAGAAGTAGAACACCGTGCTACTGGGCATTAAAGTTTTTTAATTTCGATCCGCACTCGGTCGACGAGCATAGAAAAAACCAACTAAATGAGCTTGACGAATGGCGAGCGTACGCATATGAAAATAATAAAATTTATAAAGAACGCACGAAATTGTATCACAATAAGAACTTGCGCCACCCTAAAACTTTTAAATCAGGCGATCAGGTTCTTCTTTTTAATTCGCGTTTACGTCTCTTCCCGGGAAAGCTTAAATCTAGATGGTCCGGACCGTTCGCGGTCAAGGATGTTTTTCCTTACGGCACTGTGCTACTTTCACACCCCGATAAGGGGGACTTTAAAGTTAATGGCCATAGACTTAAACTCTATTTCTCTAATGATTCTGTGACTCCTGCAAAGGAGAATCTTCTTTTTGATTCTTAGTTTATTATTTTTTGATGGACATTTTTATTTTTGGACTACTATTTTTTTATGTAACTCTTTTATTTGGACTGTTGTAATAAAAAACATTATCGGGCATCTGCCCATAAACTCTATCTATTTTTCTTTTATTTTGCTCTTTCTACCGGAGGACAATCAAGTCCATGATCGTGGTCGCCGCTCCTCCGCTGCTGATATCAGATGGATCAAGTCATACCTGCTGACGATCAAGTACTCTAAAAAGCAAGCATGGGGGAGCGACATCCGCCTTCTTCTCACGAACTCGGGGAAGTCCTGTTCTTTTTTATTTATTTTTCCTGCATTTTTCTTTTTCTCTTCTTCTCAGTCCCCTTCTCTTTTTCTTTATGTTTTCTTCATTGAGGGCAATGAAGAATTTAAGCATGGGGGGGTCTAGTTTCTTTTGGTCTTTTCTTTCTGTTTTTCTTCTTTCAAAAGAAAAAAAAATAATATTATGTTTTATATTAGTATAGTATTTCATGTTATGTCATCAAAATCCAAAAAAAAATTATAAAATATAAAACCCCAAAAAATTAGAAAACCAAGAATTAAAAAAAAATTGTGAAAGTCCACCTAGTGTCAACTATGTGCACCTATGGGGGGGGGATAGGTGACGAGCAAAGCTTTTGCGGAATTTACGACGGTACCTGCACAATAAAAGTAAAAAAGCACAGCACACAGAATACACAGGCAATTTATAGTGGTTCCCCGACTTGGGTACATCCACTTTCCCCCTTCGACGTATCTCCCTAACAAGGGACGACTCGGTCACTTCTCCAACGGGATTGAAATCCAATCCCTGCACTACCGGAAGGAACCCTTCCACATGTGAGAGTCAACACTCCCACAAAACGGGTTGCACCCAACCCTTACAACACGGAACAATCGTTCCTTTACAACAAAAGTAAATATAGAATGTACACGAGATACAAACTTCGTTTGGAGACTTCGGTGTTCCTCTTCGTTCGACGACGTGTTCGTGAAGTCAACGAAGAGTCTACAACCTTGGTCTCTCTTGGAGAGAATCTCCCCGGAACCGGCGGCGGCAACACGAGCGGCGGCTAGCTTCGGGATCGGCGGCTATGATGATGAGCGGCTGCTGAACTTGGAGATCCAAACTTCGTTGCAAAGCAAACTAGGTCTACCAACGGTCACTCTAGGATCGGTCGTCTCGATCGATTCGGACGGGGGAGTTTTTCCCGGTCAACAAATCGAGAGACAAGGGATCTCTGGATAGACACGTGAGACTCAAGCTTTGCTAAGCTTCTATCGCCGGAGATCGGGAAGAAATGCGATCAGTAGCGGCGACGGACTAGCGCGAGCGGCGACGGAGGCGGCGGAGAGATTTCGCGATTTTAGGATTTGCACTCGCTCGGCTTCTTTCTGTGTCGGTATTCCGTTCAAAATACCCATATATAAATACTGTAGTTAACTCCAATATGACCGTTTGTGGGACCCACAATAGAAATCCCCAAATCCCGGTCCAGAAATTTAACAGCGGCAGAATCCGGTTCAGGAAGTTCCAGAAAAACGCCAAGTCAAAATCGGTGAGAATCGAAAGTGATTCTCGCCGAGTCGCCGAGAATCAAAGGTGATTCTCGACGATTCGGCGAGAATCAAAGATGATTCTCGTCGAATTTGCCTTGGTTGCACGCACTGCTTTAGGCCAGGTCGAGACGGCGAGAATCAACCAGTGATTCTCGTCGATTCTTACTTAGACGCAGAGGTGCTTGCTTAGAAGTGGCTGGAACTTGTTCGGTGAGAATCAACCACTGATTCTCGACGAATCGGCGAGAATCCCTTGTGATTCTCGACGAATCGGCGAGAATCCCTTGGTGATTCTCGTCGATTTACACTTAGACGAATTTTCGTCTTTCCACCCATGAGCTGCTCCTTGACCCATCCGTGCTTCTTGTCTTCTCTTGCATAAATACGGCCCTGTACTTGAAAGTAAGTGCACTCCAATAGAGAGAGTACACGTAGGCCAACACACCGATCTGCTCAACGAGGGATTACGTCGTGCAGACCCGTGTATATTGACCTACTGCACCCTGACATTGGTGTGCACTTAGCGTGGAGGAACTGCAAGCACAACTTAAAAAAGTTTATCAAATACATTGTCTATTGACCTTAGCTTGTCCAGGGGCTTCTTCAAATCAGGTACATTGTGGATACAATACCCAACAATCTCCCCCTATTTGAAGAAGCCTAAACCCTACAAGCTAAGGTGAATAGAGCAAATGAGAATGAAAACCATAAACTGAAAAGTGAGTTGAGTGAGTTATCCATTACCAATACCAATTTCTTGGGAGCAAGCTTGGAGCCACCTTAGCCTTAGCCGGGAGGGTAATCTCCCCCTTTTCGTCTTCTACAAATCGGGGTCTGTAGCGTTTGACCCTTTGCTCCCCCTGAGTTCTTGCACGGGCCTGGAGCTTTTGTAGTCTTCATTCCTCATAATTGAGCATCCCCAATTCAGTCTTGAAAAGATTGAACTTGGCCTCGTCTAGGGGCTTTGTGAATATATCAGCAATCTGCTTGTCCGTGGGGACATAACAGAGAGAGATATCCTTGTTCTCCACGTGCTCCTGAATGAAGTGGTAGCGTACTTCAATATGCTTCGTTCTGCTGTGCGACACCGGATTGTTGGCAATGGCAATTGCACTGGAGGAGTCGCAGTACATGGGTACTTCCTTGAACTGAAGGTCGTAGTCGGCTAACTGGTTTCTGATCCATAGAAGTTGTGCGCAACAGCTTCCTGCCGAGATGTACTCTGACTCTGCTGTGGAGGTTGCAACACAATTCTGTTTCTTGCTGTTCCATGAGATAAGCCTCCTGCCGAGGAATTGACACGTCCCGGAGGTGCTTTTCCTGTCATCCCTGCTCCCTGCAAAATCAGCATCTGAAAAGCCTATTAGCTCGACATCATTGTTTCTCGGGTACCACAAGCCAAGATTAGGAGTACCTTTAAGGTATCTTAGAATTCGCTTTGCAGCGACATAGTGAGATTCCTTAGTGTTCACCTGATATCGGGCACAGACACATGTGGAGAACATAATATCCGGTCTACTGGCAGTAAGGTAGAGCAGGGATCCAATGATGCTTCTGTATTTGGTTTCATCGAAAGGTTTACCTTTCTCATCCTTATCCAGAGACAAGGTGGATCCCATTGGAGTCCTCATAGAGGTTGCACTCTCCATTCCGAATTTCTTAAGGAGTTCATTTGTGAACTTCGTCTGAGAGATGAAGATTCCATCCTCAGACTGTTTCACTTGAAGTCCTAAGAAATACTTGAGCTCTCCCATACTGCTCATTTCAAACTTTCCTTGCATAAGTTTAGAAAACTTTTTGCAAAGATTGTTGTCCGTTGAGCCGAATATTATGTCATCGACATAGATTTGCACCAGCAAAATCTTGCCTTTGACTTCCCTGAGAAACAATGTTTTATCTATTTTACCTCTGGAGAACTTGTTCTCAAGAAGAAAACTAGATAAAGTCTCATACCAAGCTCGTGGAGCTTGTTTCAACCCATATAAGGCCTTATTAAGAAAATAAACATAATTGGGATAAGTAGGATCGACAAAACCTGGGGGTTGAGCGACGTATACTTCCTCTTTCAGGTCTCCGTTCAGGAATGCCTATTTCACATCCATTTGATAGACTGTGAATCCTTTGTGTGAAGCATATGCCAGGAACAACCTGATTGCCTCGAGCCTTGCTACTGGTGCGAAGGTCTGGTCGAAGTCAATCCACTCCTCCTGTCTGTAACCTTGAGCCACCAGTCTTTCTTTGTTCTTTATGATGACACCATGTTCATCCAGCTTATTTCTGAAGATCCACTTGGTGCCAATCACATTCTGCTTGTATGGTCTGGGAACTAGCGTCCAAACGTTGCAACGTTCGAATTGATGCAGTTCATCTTGCATGGCCAGAATCCATGCCGCATCTTTATTCGCCTCGTCGAACTTCTTTGGCTCTACCTGTGATAGGAAGCTAAGATGCAATACTTCGTTAATTGTACCTCTTCGAGTTCTGACACCAACACGAGGATCCACGATGATCTGATCTCTAGGATGATCTCTCACGTGCCGGAGCTCTAGAAGTCTGGCGTCTGGAGCTTCAACTACTTCTTGGGCTTCTCTTTCTTCTAAGAGATTTGTTCCATCTTGATCTTCAACATTTTCAAATGATGTGGAGGTGGAGACTTTGACGTACTTAGGAGCGTCATCTTTAGCGGTCTCATCCAGACTCAGCTGTTCTAATCGTGCACCTGCATCTTCAAGAATACTGCTGGAAGAGTTTCTGTTAAGCAAACTTCCTTCATCAAATACAACATTTATTGATTCTTCTACCACTAGGGTTTTCTTATTGAAGACCCTATATGCCCGACTGTGGGCACTATAGCCCATGAATATGCCTTCGAAGCATTTTTCACCGAACTTAGTACGCGGGTACTTCCCATTATTCAGTACATAGCATCTGCAACCAAAAATCCTCAAGTAGGACATGGTTGGTTTCCTGCCTTTCAGTAGTTCGTAAGGCGTCTTACGATGATGCTTGTTGATCAATGCTCGGTTTTGTATATGACAAGCTGTATTGACAGCCTCTGCCCAGAAGTATTCCGGGAGAGAGGCGTCTTTCAACATTGTCGTGCAGGCTTCAATGAGAGTTCTATTTCTCCTCTCCACAACTCCATTTTGCTGAGGAGTGCGCGGGGAGGAAAACTCATGAAAGATACCTTGTTCTTCACAAAATTCTGTCATAGCACCAGACTCGAATTCTGTTCCATGGTCACTTCTGATTTTGACCACTGAGCAGTTAAATTCGTTCTGAACCTGCTTGACAAAACTAGTGAAGATGTCAAAAGTATCTGACTTTCGTTTCAAAAAGAACACCCATGTAAACCGAGAGTGATCATCAACTATCACTAGCGTATAGGACTTGCCTCCCAAGCTATGAACTTGCATTGGACCAAACAAGTCCATATATAAAAGGTAAAGACATCGGGAAGAGTCTTTGTCAGCGATGCACTTAAAGGTAGCCCGAGTCTGTTTGCCCATCTGGCATGCAGGACAGGGGCTATCTTTGATGCACTTGATACTGGGGGCATCCCTTACTAAGTTCTTAGAAAACAGCATACTAATTGTCTTGAAATTAATATGTGCCAATCTCTTGTGCCATTGATCACAAAGAGATGCACTGCCGGTTGCCACAAGGCATACGGGGGTAGATGAATCTATACTGAGAAAATCTAAGCAGAAGATATTTCTACTCCTAATACCTGATAATACCGTCTCAGAAGAGGTACGTGAAATTATCAGACATTTATCCTTGCAGAACTTAACGTCATAACCTTTGTCACATAACTGACTTACACTGATCAGGTTTTGGTTTAACCCTTCAACATAAGCCACGTCGGTGATAGAGATTATACCGTTGGAAATCATACCGTAGCCTCTGGTGACTCCTCGATCTGACCCTCCAAAGATGACTTTGGGTCCATTCTCGACTGGAGTGTAATCACGCAGCAGGCTTCTTGTCACAGTCATATGCCGGGAGCATCCACTGTCCAAATACCAGATCGGCGTTTTGGTGGCCTTTGGACATTCCTGCAAAACAAAATTAATTTGCCTTAGGAACACAATCGAACTTGGGTCCTAGATTCCTGGTTAGCACACTCCCCCTCGGAAGGTTAACCCTACGAGTGGTCGGCCTCGCATTGCTAACATGGGGAGTCTCGTAGTACCTTGGATTAAACCAACAATCCACGGCAAAGTGACCGACTTTGCCACAGCACCAACAGTCGAACCTGTTGTATCTCTTCCTAGGCTCCTGCCTTACCCTGGGAACGATGGGTACAGCTGGGGCCTTGGATCTGGAGGTGGAGGCCTCATGATGATGGCAGTCACATGACTTCGTCACCTTCTGTATAACAGGCTTGACTTTTGGTGCCTGCTTTCCATTATGGCCGCTAGAGAATGGACCATAATTTCCTATGTGGATTTCCTCATAAGGTGCCTTGAAGGCACTCTCACCGAAGTTCCGGGGAAAGTTCCAACCATCATACCGGCTCTTTGGCTTTGCAACCGAGGGCCGGAAATGATGCCCAAATGTTGACTCAAAGTCATGTTGGTTGCAAGGAAAGCCAGGCTTTCTGAACGCAACAGGACTAAGAGGAGCCTTACCCTTTTCATCAGCAGAGGCCTTCTTGGCAGCCTTATTCTTCCTCTGGTTCCTATTTCTCCTGGAAGAGGAACCAGATACCCCTACATGCCCCAAGCCAGCTCCTTTGGCCTGAGCAGAGAAGGTATCAACAACTGGAAGAACAGTTTTTGGCATAGAGAAGCTCTTGACGATCTTCCTTTCTGCCGCAAGTTGTTCTTCCAACTTGTCGACTTCCTCCTGCTTAAGATCAAGGAGCTTAAGAGACTCTGAGTGCTTTGAAGTCAGGTCGAGGTGTTCCTGTCGGAGAGAAATCAAGCTGGTGACCTCTTCCCTTAGGGAAACACACTCGCCCTTAAGGAATTTTACTTCCTTTTTCTCAGCCTTCAATCTCTTTCGGCACTCCTCGAAGGTGTTGAGCAGAAGCTCATACTTCTCGAGGAGCTCAGCTTCGCGGGCCGAAAGGCTATCCTCAGGTTCATCATCCTGAGACTCAGGATCAGAGTCAGAGTCGGAGAGAGGTGTGTGAGCTTTTACCTTCCCAGTAAATGGGGGACATTCTCCTTCTGAGTCGGAGCGACCCACCAGCCCGAAGTAGGCTTCCTCATCATCACTGGAGTCTGAGGAATCAGACTCACTTAGTGTCTTTGGCCTTCTGGCGATGTAGCTCCGCTCCTTCTTCTTATCTCTGGAGGATTTGAGCTCCTCTCCTTTCCCTTTTTCTCTTTTGCTTTGATGGCAGTCGGCCACGACGTGTCCTGGCTTGTTGCATCCAAAGCAAATAATATCAGAAGAACGATGTTTGTTAGGTTTAGATGCATACCTGTCAGAAGAATAATTTTTCTTCTGATGCCTGGAGGAGGAGCTGTCTTTCTTTCTTTGATTCCTCATCTTGAGGAACTTCTTGAACTCTCGGGTGATGAGGGAGAAATCCTCCTCCGACAGCTCTGAGCCGGAGGAGCATGGTTCAGAGTCCTCCTCCTCTTCCTTATTCCTCGTACGGTATGACATCGCACCCTTGACCTTTCTGGAGTAACTGGCTTTTAGGGCCACAGTCTTTTCTTTTGCAGCAGCCTTCTCTGCTTCTTCCTCTGCTTTCCTGGTGTTCAGCTGAAGCTCATAGGACATCAGCTTCCCAAACAGGATTTGTGGATCAGTTTCTGCTAGTCTGCCAAATTCTCTGATGGCGCAGATCTTTGTGTCCCATTCCTTAGTAAGGGACCTAAGGAATTTGTCATTGAGTTCACCATTGGTGAACACTCTTCCGTAGCCCTTGAGGGCGTTGACAATCTTTAGGAAGTTCTCGTAGGTGACTCCGATCTCTTCCTTAGGCCCTTGCCTGAAGGCCTCATATTTTTGGTTCAGGAGGGATCTTCGATCATCCCTCACTTCATCCGTGCCCTCCATTAGGATGATCAGGCACTGCCAGATCTCCTGAGCTGTCCTGCAGTTGCTGAAGTTTTGCATCATAGAATCATCAACTGCGCTCACCAGGATGTTCCTTGCCTTCATGTCAAGGCCCACTAGCACCATCTCATCCTTGTCCATTTCAGAAAGTGTCTTCGGCACTTTCTTGGTGGGATCAATGGTGGAGGCCTTAGTGGGGACATAAGGTCCCTCCAGCACGATCATGAAGAGTCGAGGATCCACCGCTTCCATGTAGAACCTGATTCTTTCCTTCCAAATAGGAAAGTTGAGCCTGTTGCACACTGGGATCTTGCCGGAGTACTTGAGCCCGTCCATAGTAGATGCTTGCCTCCTTCTTGACACTAGTGGCAGGATTCAACTCAAGGTGTTAACCTCTTTGATGAGCAACCTCGCTCTGATACCACTTGAAAGTCCACCTAGTGTCAACTATGTGCACCTATGGGGGGGGGGGGAATAGGTGACGAGCAAAGCTTTTGCGGAATTTACGACGGTACCTGCACAATAAAAGTAAAAAGCACAGCACACAGAATACACAGGCAATTTATAGTGGTTCCCCGACTTGGGTACATCCACTTTCCCCCTTCGACCTATCTCCCCAACAAGGGACGACTCGGTCACTTCTCCAACGGGATTGAAATCCAATCCCTGCACTACCGGAAGGAACCCTTCCACACGTGAGAGTCAACACTCCCACAAAACGGGTTGCACCCAACCCTTACAACACGGAACAATCGTTCCTTTACAACAAAAGTAAATATAGAATGTACACGAGATACAAACTTCGTTTGGAGACTTCGGTGTTCCTCTTCGTTCGACGACGTGTTCGTGAAGTCAACGAAGAGTCTACAACCTTGGTCTCTCTTGGAGAGGATCTCCCCAGAACCGGCGGCGGCAACACGAGCGGCGGCTAGCTTCGGGATCGGCGGCTATGATGATGAGCGGCTGCTGAACTTGGAGATCCAAACTTCGTTGCAAAGCAAACTAGGTCTACCAACGGTCACTCTAGGATCGGTCGTCTCGATCGATTCGGACGGGGGAGTTTTTCCCGGTCAACAAATCGAGAGACAAGGGATCTCTGGATAGACACGTGAGACTCAAGCTTTGCTAAGCTTCTGTCGCCGGAGATCGGGAAGAAATGCGATCAGCAGTGGCGACGGACTAGCGCGAACGGCGACGGAGGCGGCGGAGAGATTTCGCGATTTTAGAGTTTGCACTCGCTCGGCTTCTTTCTGTGTCGGTATTCCGTTCAAAATACCCGTATATAAATACTGTAGTAACTCCAATATGACCGTTTGTGGGACCCACAATAGAAATCCCCAAATCCCGGTCCAGAAATTTAACAGCGGCAGAATCCGGTTCAGGAAGTTCCAGAAAAACGCCAAGTCAAAATCGGTGAGAATCGAAAGTGATTCTCGCCGAGTCGCCGAGAATCAAAGGTGATTCTCGACGATTCGGTGAGAATCAAAGATGATTCTCGTCGAATTTGCCATGGTTGCACGCACTGCTTTAGGCCAGGTCGAGACGGCGAGAATCAACCAGTGATTCTCGCCGAATCGGCGAGAATCACTAAGTGATTCTCGTCGATTCTTACTTAGACGCAGAGGTGCTTGCTTAGAAGTGGCTGGAACTTGTTCGGCGAGAATCAACCCCTGATTCTCGACGAATCGGCGAGAATCCCTTGTGATTCTCGACGAATCGGCGAGAATCCCTTGGTGATTCTCGTCGATTTACACTTTGACGAATTTTCGTCTTTCCACCCATGAGCTGCTCCTTGACCCATCCGTGCTCCTTGTCTTCTCTTGCATAAATACGGCCCTGTACTTGAAAGTAAGTGCACTCCAATAGAGAGAGTACACGTAGGCCAAACACACCGATCTGCTCAACGAGGGATTACGTCGTGCAGACCCGTGTATATTGACCTACTGCACCCTGACATTGGTGTGCACTTAGCGTGGAGGAACTGCAAGCACAACTTAAAAAAGTTTATCAAATACATTGTCTATTGACCTTAGCTTGTTCAGGGGCTTCTTCAAATCAGGTACATTGTGGATACAATACCCAACAAATTGTGCTTAAATCGATTTGAAAAACAAAATCTAAAATTATTTCTATCTTTATTTTCATGTTTCTTCTAGTGAAGTGTAGGCCCGTGCGGTTTTTGTAGTTCTATATAGATTCCTTTGAAAATGTTTTCTAAACTTATCATTTTAGCATAATTTAGTTCTACTAGTTTCTTTTTCTTAAATATAGGCATCCGGTTTTTACGTTATAAGCTAGCAACGTGTAGTTATGTCTTTTTATTCGGTTAGTGGCTTACGAATTGTTGCTAGGTATCATTAGTTCTTTTTCACTTGTGAGGTAGTCTTTCTTGGTGTCTAGAACTTGTACCAAGCTACTCTTGAAGCATTTGCGCCGTTTTTACGTTCTTTAGAAATGATTTAGGCCACCATTTGAATAGTTTGAGCTTTTCTTGCCCACCAAATACAAAACGCTTGCAAAAATAATTTTGGGCCTTTTCCTTTTTTTTCCTTGTTTTAGCTCCACCTTTCATTTCATTATATTCACCAAAGCCAAAAAACTTTCCTATTTTTGCACTATAAATTTGAGCTTAAAAATTATTTTTTGTGGGAAGGGTATTATTTTTGAAATGAATAGGAAATTCTCAAGCTTATTTTTGGAGCTTTCTTATCAAATGCTATTCAAAAGAAAAAATTGAGAAAGAAAAAAAAATATCATTACAAAATAAAAAAAAATGAATGCAAAAAGTTTATGTTTGGCCAAGTTTATAAAAGAAAAATTTTCATGGCCTTGTTTTTGTAGTTTCATATTGGAGAAATGACATACTCGTTATTTCTCATTTTTTTATGCTTTATTTATTTTTGAGCTCACCTTGGTTTAGTGCCTAAAACCTTCATGTTTATCTTTGATTCCACTTCCTAATCATTTACCTAAGCCAAGTTTTAATGCCTAGTAGAAGTCCTATTGATCTTAGAACGTAAATTCGCGTAGTGGACAAGGTGTGAATGTACAAGCATATGGCCACCATCATTGATGGATTTCTTTGGAGGTTATCTTGGAGTGTTTTAGGGTCAATGTTTATCTAGCAACCGAGTAGTTTGTTAATGCTTCGTTTATTTAGAACCTCTACTTTTGTTTTCCTTATTTTCATTTATTTTGGATGCCTTGTTTTAAGATTTAGAAATTAGTAGACTTTTCTTATGTTTTAATGAGATTTTTAGGGTTCCATTTTCAAATTTTCTATTGTGCACTTCTCACCCCACTAGTTGATAATATGAATATTAGGATAGTTTAATTTTTCATGTTTTGTTTTTCTTAACTATGGAACTTAAAAATATATATATCTTTTGTTTTCTTTTTGCACCTCCCTAGATTTTATTTCTATTTGCTTGAGGGCAAGCAAATGTTAAAGCATGGGGGAATTTGATAACTAGTTTTAGTCATCCTTTTTGGGGGTAATTTAGTATTCAAAATGCCTAATTTTATTTATATTTTATGATTGTTATTTCATGTTTTAATGTCTCTTTACAATATATTAATTCCTAGTGTTATTAGAGTTTTGATATAAAAATCTATATAGTCTTATTATATGTATTATGTTATTATATATTATGTTATGTTATGTATAATAATTATAGTTAATGATATGTCTTAATGTTTTAATTTTAATGTTGTAATGTTTTTATTATTATTATGTTTTAAAATCTTGTTTTAACTTTGTTATTTTATGTAGACTAATCCATGATTGTATTGTCTCTTTTTTGTAGGTTCATGCCCAAGCTTCAAAGCCCATGCAGCCCGAGCTTTCAACAAAGAGCAGCCCGAGCTTTCAACAAAGAGCAGCCCGAGCTTTCAATTTGGTGCAGCCCTCAAGCTCAAGTCCAACCCATTTCATGTTTGCCGAGCCTCCTTCAAGTCTTGCACATGTGGAGCCCGAGCCCAAGCAGCCCCCAACCTAAACCCGAGCCTATATAAAAGCCCAAAGCAGCCCCATGCTGCCAGCCCACTCCCCAAGTTTGTGGCCGGCCCACTCCATATTAAAGTAGCCCCCTCTTTCATTAATTACCATGCATGAATATATCCATGCATGGCCGGCCACCTTTCAATGTCATACATGCATTTTGACACCCCTCTCTCCTCCATTTAATGCAATACATGCATCCTCCCCTTGCATGGCTGGCCCCTACCATCTCTCTCCTCCCCTTTATTTCCCATTCACTTCCCCCTTCCCATTACATATTTTGTCATTAAATACATGCATGCACTCCTCCCATTCTCTCTCTCCCCTCATTTAATTCTATGCATGAACATTCCTCCCCTATGGCCGGCCACACCCTCGATCTGAAAGTCCACCTAGTGTCAACTATCTTCACCTATGGGGGGGGGGGGGGGGAATAGGTGACGTGCCGCGTTTTTGCGGAATTTAAAATTGTACCTACACAATAAAAATAAACAGCACAGCACACAGAATACACAAGCTATTTTAGTGGTTCCCCGATTTGGGTACATCCACTTTCCCCCTTCGACCTATCTCCCAACAAGGGACGACTCAGTCTCTTCACCAACAGGATTGAAATCCAATCCTTGCACTATCGGAAGGAACCCTTCAACACGTAGGAGTCAACACTCCCACAACACGGGTTGGACCCAACCCTTACAACTAGGAACCAACGTTCCTTTACAACAAAAATAAAACTAGAATGTACAAGAAATACAAACTACGTTTGGAGACTAAGCTGTCCCTCTTCGTTGACGACGAGTTCTTGAAGTCCACGAAGAGTCCACAACCCTAGATCTCTCTTGGAGAGAATCTCCCCGGACCGGCGGCGGCAAGATGGGCGGCGGCTAGGTTCACGGGATCGGTGGCGACAACGATGTGCGGCTGCTTTACTCTGGAGATCCAAACTTCATAGCGAAGCTAGCTAGGTCTACCAACGGTCACACTAGGATCAGTCGTCTCGATCGATTCGGACGGGGAAGGTTTTCCCGATCAACAAATCAAGAGACAAGAGATCTTCGGTTAGACACGTGAGACTCTAAGCTTGGCTAAGCTTCTGTCGACCGGAGATCTGGAGGAAACCTCGATCAAGACCGGCGATCAACTCTCTCTAGCGGCGACGGCGACGGCGACGGAAATCGCGATTCTAGGTCACGTCGCGGCTGCTCTTTTTCAAATCTTCTTCGCTGCCTTACTGTTCAAATATACGCCGGTATTTATACAGTGAAAATAATCCTTTATGACCGTTATGGGGCCCACAGGTAGAAAACCCTAGTTCTGGTTCAACATAGTGCCAGCGGCAGAATCCGGTCCAGCTGTTTCCAGAAAAATTTCCAAGTCAAAATCGGCGAGAATCGAAGGTGATTCTCGAGGAATCGGCGAGAATCAGTTAGTGATTCTGGACGATTCGTCGAGAATCACTAGTGATTCTCGCCGAATCACTTGATGATTCTCGCCGAATCACTTGCTGATTCTCGACGAATATTACTTGGCCATGATCTGCTCAACGATGGGTTCGGCGAGAATCACTAGTGATTCTCGCCGAATCTTACTTGGCACCGCTTTGAGGCAGCCAGATAGAGTCGGCGAGAATCACTAATGATTCTCGATGATTCGGCGAGAATCACTAGTGATTCTCGCCGAATCGGCGAGAATCACTTGGTGATTCTCGCCGAATTATACTTAGACGATTTTTCGTCTTTCCACCCAAGAGCTGCTCCTTGACCCATCCTTGCTCCTTGTCTGCTCTTGCATAGTTACAACCCTGTACTTGAAAGTAAGTGCACTCCAATAGAGAGAGTACACGTAGGCCAACACATTGATCTGCTCAACGAGGGATTACGTCGTGCAGACCCGTGTATATTGACCTACTGCACCCTGACATTGGTGTGCACTTAGCGTGGAATAACTGCAAGCACAACTTAAGAGGTTTCATCAAATACATTGTGAATTCATCTTAGCTTGACAGGTGGCTTCCTCAAATCCAGGTAATTGTGGATACAATACCCAACAATCTCCCCCTATTTGACGAAGCCAAAATCCTACTAGCTAAGATGAATAACACCAACCAGATAATATAAACAACATTCAGAATTTAAATATGCAGCACAAGAGAATATAGGCAAATAGATCAAGACTTGAGTCATTCATAAATTCAAATACATATATATATATATAATCTCAGGAATGTTCATATACTAACAATAAACATTAATTGTTCTTAAGAGAGAATGACAGGCTATAAATTTTTGACTATTTTTCTTTGGCTAAGTCATCCTTGAGTTTTTGAGCCAAATACTTCTTTCTTTGTCTCTCCATATACTCTTTGGGCTTCGGATAATATCTGGGAGGAGGAGCTTTATCTGCCGCAGTATTGGTCCTGAAGAAGATGTTTCGTTTCGCTTCATACGTCTTGTGCATCTCCCACTCATACTGGCTGTATGCATCGTTTTGATTGATTTCCCCTTTTTCCTGTAGCCAGAATGTGTCCAATATGATACTCTTAGATACTGGGCTCCACTTTTCGTTTCTTACTTCCTCCTCCTTCAGTCTGATTCTCTTTTCAACTTGTGTTTCCTTTGATGTCCCTTCTTGCGATTTCCTCTTGTCCCTGGCTTTTGTAAGGGCTCCTTGATCAAACATTGCCATCAGTTTTGCCTTGGAGGAGGCCCTAGCAGCCCTATGAACATCAGCTTCACTTACAGGAACTTCTTCAACACTGGCGCCCTCATCAACCACAGTATAATCTTCAGGAGCAGGAGCACCCTGGGGATTTTCAGGGATATTAACGCCTAACGCTTGTTGGAGCATCCACCAGCAACTGTCATAGACATATTTGTTTGACTGCTCAAAGTTGTTGATCATGACTTCCCGAAGCTCAGCCATCTTAGCTATATATTCTTTCTCCCCCTTTTTGGCTTCGACTGTGATGGAATTTGCATAGGAGTGCAGTGAGTCATCAATATGCTTTGTAGTCCTGGAGAATTCAGTGACCAAGGCCTGTTGATTGGTGTTGAGAGTTACCATATTGCCATCAAACTTTTGAATGTTGTTTGCTACGACATGAGCATTCTGATTCACTACGGAGAGAGTATCGGTGTTCTTTTTCAGTCCGTCCATAAGAAGAATGACAGCTTGGCCGGCCGCTGTATACTTATCTTCAAACTTCTTTTCCATCACGTCCAGTTTGTGATTGATCTCCACCATGTTCTTGAGCATGAGATTCTCCGATTTCTTGATTCTTTTTAACATTTTATCCTGAGCTTTCCCAAAAGAGGCTTTAAGCTCATCCACTATACCCTGAATGACATTCACGGTGTGAGTGGCTAGATTATCTCGTAGTGGAAGATCCGGAGGCACATCTTGGCCTTGCTCTTCAGCAGAAGCACCTGTAGAGCTGGACACGAGCACAGTCTCTAAGGGGGGAATGCTTGCGGCCTCTGTAGATTTCTCAGACTCCCCCTCCATTGTTGCACCAATGTTCTCAGGGACGAACTCAGGAACGTGCTTGTTAGATGGAACTTCAGTGATATCCTGAGTCTTCAATGCTTCCTGTCCCCCATTTCCTTCTTCCTCAGCTTCATCATCCATTTGATCATTCTCATCAGCATCACCTTCCAACCCTTCGTCAGCAGTCTCCTCTACAGCATCACTTTCTTCTTATATATCCTCCACTGCATCTCTGGCTATCTGGGAGATGTCAGATATGATATTAGCATCAGTGGGTAGAGGCTCCCCCTCAATTCCTGCAGTCAAAGCGTCAGGAATTTCACTGGGGATTACTACGGAATCAGCCACAGTGTCGTCCTCGGCTGGAGATGCGTCCTGTTGTTCTACCACGGCAGCCTGCCCAATGCGCCTCTCCCATCTGTCAAAAACACTCGAGTCCATTTTCTTTAAGTAATGTAATAGGGGTTCCAACACCTTTACTCATGTCATATTTATCTCCATTCAGCTGATTGAGATACAGACTGATGATTCGGCCAAAGCTAGGTGATCTCAGGGTGTCCTTTATCTTCTCAAACAGCAATGCCCCCCAGTTGCATCTTTTCCTGCAGACAATTGCCACCAGGCTCTTGAACATGTCCGCAGAGATGTGGTCATGAGAGCCCGGCTTGCATATGAGTACCTTCCCAACGATGTCTGAGAGAAGTTTCCCTTCTTCATTCATATCCTTTCGCTTTATCGACCGAGTTCCTCGAGGGAGACCACAGAATAATAGAGTCCGGGTTTTGTCTTCTTCCTCAAGATAATCCTCATGCTCCGAGCTAGAGAGCTGCAGGAAGCGGGTCAGCTTGCTGGCAGACATCTTGATCTTTGCCCCAGCAACCTTGCTTTTGATAAGAGAGTCGTCATTCCGTAGTTTCTCGGTTGCAAAGAACTCCAGCACCTCCTTGTCCAGGATTTTACAGGGATGCTCTAGTACGAATGAGAGTCCAGCCTCCTCTAGCATATGGATGATGTTCCTGAATTCATCTGAGGCATGAGAGAACCCTGTGCGAACTAGCTCGCATCCAGTGACCAGCCCAGCGGTTGTCCTTGGAGCCATCGCAAATCTAGGGAGAAAAGCCCTACTCTACGCTTAATCAAAAATCAAAAAGGAAGTGACACTAGTGATCAAGTCCAAGTAAGGGTGAGGGGGTGGTTACCTAAAGGCGTAGACGGTGAGTTAGGTCGATGAAGACGATGGACACCTGGTAGGTGCACGCGACGAGATCGACGAGATCGACGGGGTTTTTGCACGCTGAGATTGACGGAGTTCTTCGCGAGTTGCGATTGGTGAATCTTGCGGGATGTCGACGGAAGGGGAAGAATCGGCGGGAGACCTGCGGGAATCTTGCGGAAGGGGAAGATGAAGACGATGGAGACCTTCAGTGAGAAGCTTGCGGGAAACCTTCGGTGAATCGGCGAGAATCTTGCGGGATTCGGCGAGTTTCCTGCGGAGAAGGTCCTTCGGTGGGATTCCTACGGAATATGAAGAGTCGGCCGGGAATAGGAAGGATTGACGAGTTAAATGGGATTCTCACGGGTTTCCGTTTGTCTAAGTTAATTTAAAAATCTTCTAAATAGGCAAATACTTCTTAAAGTCAATCTATTTGGAGTTTGAACCGGCTTTTCCATACATTTCTTGATGGCAAGATTTCCAATGACGTATCTTCGTTAGTTATCAGTGAACTAATTTACGCCTGTAGATGTTGGTTCTCGAATCTACCAGTGGAATTACCGATAACTCTTTAATGGTGTATCTAAGGTTTATATTCATCGTGTTAACCATATCCTTAGATGCGCACACATACATGTATATATATATATATATATATATAAATAAAGATATATATATATATATATATATACATGTATATATATATATATATATATATATATATATATATATATATATATATATATATATATATATATATATATATATATATATATATATATAAAGATATATATATGTAAATGTCGATGGAAAACGACTCAAGTCTTGGAGCTGATAAAAAATACCTGAGATTATGAGAGTTATCATTTAGCCTCTCTGACTAAAACATACCAGGTGCTCGGTGTGAGTATGCCCATGTAGATATCACATCTGTTATTCTAGACGCTTGTTCCAATTTAGTCTTGAGCCATCTACTGTCTAGTTCCCATCATATTTACGGGAACCTAGACTACCCTGTAAGAAAGAGTTACTTTTCCTTAGGAACCCAATACATATTGGGTCCTAGAGTTCCTGTTAGCATAAGCACTTGACTGCCTTCCTTCAGAAAACCTGTCAGGAAGACTACCTCTGCCCAAAAAATGTGGATAGGCCCTTGCCCTTGACACAGAGGGGTTGTGCCAACAGTCTATGGCAAAGTGTCCCACTTTGCCACAGCACCAACACGGGTGAATGTTGTATCGCCGTTTCTGACCTGATCTAGTGACTGAGGTAGTCACAGTCCTAGGTCTAAATGGGATAGGGCATGATCTCCTCACAAAATTTCCTCTTCCACCGTGACACGTGGAAGGATGGAAGGAATGCATGTTGCGAGCGTCATGAGGCCGGGGAGGTGGTGCCTTCCTTTCAGGCATCCCCCTTCCTGAGGACCCATGAAAACTTACACCATGACTTCTAACCTCCCTGTCCTGTGTCCTCGGGTAGTGAGAAGTGTTCTGTGAGATGGTACATGCAGATTCACACCGAGTTGAGGCAGTGGCAGTGAATACAAAGGGCTCAGAATGAGCCTTAGGTATTCTCTTATGGGTGGCCACGACGGCCCTTGCACTACGGGTGTCTCCACATGAGGACAAGTCACCCTTGCAGTGACCACGATTATTCCTGTGATCATACCTGAAGGCATGATGAGTTGCCTTCCTGCTTGGAGTGGGGGGTCGGAAAACCGTTTCCCCATTTCTCCACGAATTGATAATACGGGAGATCCACCCATTTTCTTGCTTTCTCTTTATAGCATCAACCTTGGAAAAGTTTGATACTATCCTTTTCTCATTCTCTAGACTACTCTCTAGATCAGAGATTTTAGAGTCCTTGACCTTGTTGGATGCCAATTGGAGAACCAACAAGATCCTCAGCCGAGCAATCTCTTGAGCTTGTTCTTCAACAAGTAGGTTGCTCTTCTGAAGGGCTCTCTTCAGAGAATCAGAATTTTCTGAAGGAAAGCAGTTCCTGTCTTCAGAAACTCCAAGAGAGACGGGGCAGGATGAAGAAGTTACCTGCTCTTCAGTGTTATTGTCATTAGAGCCAGTGACCATTGTGTCATCCTCATCAGAGTTGCTTTTCTCACTGGCCTCTTCAGTCTCTGACACGGACACTGGAGCTCGGATGATGTCCGATAGATCCTTGCCTTCATCTTCAGAGGTGAGGACCCCCACATAGGCTTCATCCTCTGGTTGATAGCAGATTCCAGCTTTCTCTGACCCCCCCATCAGCTCTGAGATCATCACCCACATAGATTTAGCCGACCCACACTTTTCCAATCTAGAGCGAGAAGCTCCAGACCAGATATCCATGATAATTTGACGAATCCTCTTGTCCAAATTAAATATTGAAAGTTCCGTCTCCGACATCTCAGCAATGCACTTGGGCACTTGGATCTTTCCAGAGTCGGAGTTCTTCATAGGAATAAAAGGACCCTCTTCCAGGATGAAATATGCTCGAGGATCGATAGCATCCAAGTGATACGACACTCTCATCCTCAAGACGGGATAAAACTCCTTTGTGCATGTGGGGAGTCTTAGTGGTGCAATATCTCATGATCCAGCTCCATGCTTCTGACACTGGTGGCAGGATTCTACTCAAGGTGTAAACTTTTTGATGAGTAACCTGGCTCTGATACCACTTAAAAGTCCACCTAGTGTCAACTATCTTCACCTATGGGGGGGGGGGGGGGGGAATAGGTGACGTGCAGCGTTTTTGCGGAATTTAAAATTGTACCTGCACAATAAAAATAAACAGCACAGCACACAGAATACACAAGCTATTTATAGTGGTTCCCCGATTTGGGTACATCCACTTTCCCCCTTCGACCTATCTCCCAATAAGGGACGACTCGGTCTCTTCACCAACAGGATTGAAATCCAATCCTTGCACTATCGGAAGGAACCCTTCCACACGTAGGAGTCAACACTCCCACAACACGAGTTGCACCCAACCCTTACAACTAGGAACCAACGTTCCTTTACAACAAAAATAAAACTAGAATGTACAAGAAATACAAACTACGTTTGGAGACTAAGGTGTCCCTCTTCGTTGACGACGAGTTCTTGAAGTCCACGAAGAGTCCACAACCCTAGATCTCTCTTGGAGAGAATCTCCCCGGAACCGGCGGCGGCAAGATGGGCGGCGGCTAGGTTCACGGGATCGGCGGCGACAATGATATGCGGCTGCTTTACTCTGGAGATCCAAACTTCGTAGCGAAGCTAGCTAGGTCTACCAACGGTCACACTAGGATCAGTCGTCTCGATCGATTCGGACGGGGAAGGTTTTCTAGATCAACAAATCAAGAGACAAGAGATCTCCGGTTAGACACGTGAGACTCTAAGCTTGGCTAAGCTTCTGTCGACCGGAGATCTGGAGGAAACCTCGATCAAGACCGGCGATCAACTCTCTCTAGCGGCGACGGCGGCGACGGCGGAAATCGCGATTCTAGGTCACGTCGCGGCTGCTCTTTTTCAAATCTTCTTCGCTGCCTTACTGTTCAAATATACGCCTGTATTTATACAGTGAAAATAATCCTTTATGACCGTTATGGGTCCCACAAGTAGAAAACCCTAGTTCCGGTTCAACACAGTGCCAGCGGCAGAATCCGGTCCAGCTGTTTCCAGAAAAATTTCCAAGTCAAAATCGGCGAGAATCGAAGGTGATTCTCGACGAATCGGCGAGAATCAGTTAGTGATTCTCGACGATTCGTCGGGAATCACTAGTGATTCTCGCCGAATCACTTGATGATTCTCGCCGAATCACTTGTTGATTCTCGACGAATATTACTTGGCCATGATCTGCTCAACGATGGGTTCGGCGAGAATCACTAGTGATTCTCGCCGAATATTACTTGGCACCGCTTTGAGGTAGCCGGATAGAGTCTACGAGAATCACTAATGATTCTCGACGATTCGGCGAGAATCACTAGTGATTCTCGCCGAATCGGCGAGAATCACTTGGTGATTCTCGCCGAATTATACTTAGACGATTTTTCGTCTTTCCACCCAAGAGCTGCTCCTTGACCCATCCTTGCTCCTTGTCTTCTCTTGCATAGTTACAGCCCTGTACTTGAAAGTAAGTGCACTCCAATAGAGAGAGTACACGTAGGCCAACACACTGATCTGCTCAACAAGGGATTACGTCGTGCAGACCCGTGTATATTGACCTACTGCACCCTGACATTGGTGTGCACTTAGCGTGGAATAACTGCAAGCACAACTTAAGAGGTTTCATCAAATACATTGTGAATTCATCTTAGCTTGACAAGTGGCTTCCTCAAATCCAGGTAATTGTGGATACAATACCCAACATGATCTCCCCCTTCTTCTAGATGCTTCCCTCCTCTCCTATAAAAGGAATCCATATCCCATGCTTTGAAGAGGTTGGATTGGAGCAAGAGAGAAAGAGAGTACAAGTCAAGAGAGTTCTTTTCATTGTAATTTTCATTTCTAGTTTCCCTTTTAGTTGTAATTTCAATTGTTGTTTGAAAGCTTTGTTTAAGATCATTTTGTTTTAGCATTGTGAACGTTTCTTTTTAGTAATAATAATGAAAATGTTCCTCTCTTCTTTTATTTTGTCTTCCATTTCAATTATGCGTAGCTAATTTCCTATAGCATTCGATCGTGAGGATCCATGAAGTGAGATGAGAGTTTATTTTCTTTCTTAGTTTTATTTTTGTTATTTCATGCTCGATCCTTCTTTGATTTATTTTGTGTCGACTCCGTATTTCCGGTATACGGTAGTAGACCTTGTTCTCATTTCATAGTAGTCGAGAGACTCATGATTTGAAAGATCACTCAAAGAAGGAAGGAGTTGAACGCAATCCTAGAGATAGGACGACGTAAATCCTCCGGATTGGAGTCAAATCCAATAGTGTGGATCACCTCGATAATGCAACTTTAGGCTTCTTTGGTTTGTAAAGAGATTTTGATCGAAGAGTCTATAAGTTAGGAGACCTAATGCTCTAGCGAGATTTTGTCTTATTTTCGGATCCGTCACGGTCGAGTATGATTTGCAAAATTAAAACTATTTTTATTTTTATCTCTCTCATCTAATTTCATGGTGAATCATCGATCGAATGCTAGCTTTTTATTATAAGTTTTTCGTCTCGCAAGTTGTCTTTTGTTTTATTCTAAAAAATTCTCAAATCCCATTAGTTTTCCGGTAGGATAATAGTTAGAGCGTGAGTAGAAGTAATTGACAGCCCCGTGTTTAAATATGACCTTGGTACTACGATTCGACAGGTACGCTTGCCTGTTCGGGTTTTGGCCCACCAATGTACCCAAGTTTAGGGGAACTACTATAAATTCTTGTGTTGTCTGGATTGCCCTATTCTTTTGTTTCTTGCTATGGCTGTGTTAGTTATTAGGTTTGGTGTTTAGGCTTTTAATTTTATTCCTGCACTAGATAAAATCATTTGAAAATTTTATAATTCCTGAATACTCTATTCACCCCCCCCCTCTAGAGTATTCCTGATCTAACAACACACTTTCAATTAGTATCAGAGCTTGGATTCCTTGGTGTACACAAGCTAACCCTTGAAACAAAGATCCTGTGTTAGATCAGATTTCATCATTTATCTTTATTTTTACTTAGATTATATACACAGTAATGTCACAGAATGAAGACTATGCAAGCACCAGACCTCCAGTTTGCAACATAAATATGAAATCTATTGATGAATATATCTACAATTCTATCTTGACAGGTCCTCCTCAAGCCACTACTTCTACATCTACAGCAGCTTCAACAACAAATGCAGTTCCACCACCTGAGTGGACTGAGGCATAGAAGAAGGCAAAGATTGCTGATGCTAAGGCAATGAATATACTGGCACAGACAATGTCAGATGATATATTTCAAAAGGTGGCTGAATGCACCTCAGCCAAAGCCATTTGGGACTCCCTAAATCAAATGGTGGCTGGATCAGTAGATGAAAGGAAGGATAGGAGATCCAATCTCATATCCTTAATGAGATCTTCAAGAAAGAAGAAGCTGAGACAGTAGCTGATATGTATAATAGGTTAAGCTCAATCATCAATGAGCTAATAACCTTGGACAAGGACATCACCCTCACTGAGGAGAATGATAAGATCCTAATATGCTTCCCAAGCTCATGGGATTCAAGGATCTGGCCTATCAAGGAGGCTAGAAGCCTAAATGAGATCTCCACTGAATCTCTATTAGGCAAGCTTAAGTCCTATGAATAGCTGATTAAGTCCAGAGAAGCAGCTGAGCAAAGAACACCTCCTCTAGCAAGAAGAGAACAAAGCATTGCATTCAAAGCTGCTGAGGAGATGAGAATTCAACCACAAATGAAGAGCTGATGAGCCTTTTTGCCAAAAGAATCTACAAAATGGCAAGAAAGGAATTCAGGAGAAAGTCATCAAGGGAGGATGACAAACCAAGGTATGAAAAAACACCAACTAAAGAAGTGGTGTGTTTTGGTTGTAGAAAACCTGGACACTTCATCTCTGAGTGTCCAGAGAATCATAAGAAGGAGAAGAGAAGAGAAAAAGACACAAGAAGACAGCACAGCAGCAGACCTTCCTCCAGCAAATATAAGAAGAAGGAGAAAGGTTTTGTTGCTGAATCTTGGAGTGAAACTGAGGATGAATCATCATCCTCCAGCTCTTGTGAAGAAGAGGAAGAGACAAGGGATAAAGAGGTTTGTCTCATGGCCATTGATGCTTCCAAGATCCATTCAGAAGAAGAAGATTCAAAAAATGAAGCAGTTTCAGATTCTCAAGCTGGCCAGGTATTATCCTCATTTGATTACAATTCTGATTCTTTGATATTTGAATTGAAAACAATGTGGATAAATTTAATTAATTCAGAAAAAGTATTCAAGACTCTTAGGGAAAAATAAGGAAACCTAGAGAATGTTAATTCTGAAAACAATAAGTTAAAGGATGAATTAACCTCAGCTAATGAACAAATCATATTATTAAAAACTGAGTTATGTGAGGCTAAACAACTTGAGAAACTCTCAATGGGAGAAGCCTCAAGCTGATGGACATCACAAGCAATGTAAATGCCAAACTTAATGGTAAGTTAGGCTTGGGTGCTTCATCAAGTTTGCCCCCCATCCTCAAGAAAAATATTCTAACTACCCCCATTAAATTTGTTTCTACAGAAGGGAAAGAGAAAATAAACAATAAACCAACCTTAGATCAAATCCCATAATCAATAGGTCAGAACAACAAAAATTAGAAAACTATTAAAAACAAGGTTCAGCAGAATTCGTCGAACTCAGATCGACGAAATGTTTCCAGTTCGTCGAAAACCACTCAACGAACAATGAACGCAAACTATAGCTATAATTATTCGTCGAACTACGATCGACAAACTCTGTATGGTTCGTCGAGCAGAGGTCGACGAACTTAGGGCATAGAAAATGAATATATACATTCTCTGGGCAGAGATCGACGATCTCAACCCAATTCGTCGAACTCCGGTCGACGAACTCACAGAAATTCGTCAAACACAGAAAGACTTAACAGAAATTTTAATTATAACATTAACTCAAATAATTTTAGAAACCTTTTAATCCTGTAGCTGATTGGGTTATACCACCTAGGAGATATCACCCTTTAGGATACAAATCCCAACCAGAATTTTCTTTTATATCTATCTTCTCTTACCAGCAAAACAAAGGACCCAAGGTGACCTGGGTCAAGAACAATTAATTGTTTCCATTGCAGGTGAAGAGTTGTCCAAGTGTGAATCAGACTTGGTACTTGGACAGTGGTTTCTCCAAAGATATGACTGGAAGGAAGGACATCTTACATAAATTCAAGTCCAAGCTGGGGCCAAAGGTTATCTTTGGGGATTCTAAATATGGCCAGTCAGAAGACTTTGGAGAAGTGAAGATTGGAGCTGTTACTTTCAAGAAAGTAACATATGTTAGAGGACTCAAGCATAACCTCATCTCCATGAGTCAGTTATGTGATGAAGGTTATCAGGTACATTTCAACTCAACTTCTTGCATTATTTCTAATAAAGAAAAACAAACTATTTTAATTGGGAATAGACAAGGTAACATATACTTAGTTAATTTTCTTTCTCCTACTTCTGATATCTGCTCACTTAATATAACTAGTAATCAGAATGATTTATGGCATAAAAGGCTAGGTCATGTAAACTTGAAAAACATTGTTAGGCTATCAAAAGACAACCTTGTTAGAGGTCTACCTTCTGGTCCCTACAAGAAGGAAGGCCTTTGGAGGGCTTGTTAACTAGGAAATCAAACTAAATCTAGTTTTAAATCTGTTAATAAAAGTGATTCACCTAGGATTTTGTATTTGCTACATATGGATCACTTTGGACCCATTGCTGTACAAAGCCTAGGAGGGAAATCCTATACCTTAGTTATTGTGGATGACTTCTCAAGGTTCACTTGGGTATCCTTTCTGAGATCTAAGTCAGATACCTATAAGGTTCTTACAGATTTTCTCAGGACCACACAGATTGAGTTCCCTACTCATGTTGCATTGATCAAAAGTGATCATAGCACAAAGTTTGAGTCTCTTCTTATGCATGAGTTCTGTGAGGAGGAAGGTATCAGGCACTGTTTCTCAGCTCCTAGAACTCCCTAACAAAATGGGGGAGCTGAAAGAAAAAAATGACACTCATTGAAGCTGCAGGTATATTGCTTGTAGATGATTACATGCCCCTAACCTTTTGTGCAGAGGCTGTGAGCACAGCAAATTATGTCATGAACAAGAGTTTAATTCATAAACTAAAGAATAGGACTTCCTATGAATTACTTAAAGGGAAGAAATCTAAAATCAACTATTTTAAAGTATTTGGATGTATATGTTATATTCACAACAACAACAAAAGATATATTAGAAAGTTTGAGGCCAAGGCTGAAGAGGGAATCTTTCTAGGATATTCCCAAGTAAGCAAAGCCTATAGGGTTTTTAATAAATCATCTCTAAAAATTGAAGAGTATATTCATGTTACATTTGATGAGGCTAACATGTCTTGCAAGCAGAAAGAGATTTCTACCAATAGAACTTTGCAGGTACCTCACTTATGTGAGAGTTTGGATGGACTAAACCTCACACAAGAGGTTCCAACACATCCTTCTCCACAAGTCAATGAAGAAAGTGAACATGAAGTCACTGAAGGAATTGATCTTCCCTCAACAGCAAACATAATTCCACAAGAGGAATTAGCTCCTAATACTGTTGCAGAACCAACTCCACCCACTGATCTTGTCACACTAAGGGATCACCCCAGATCTCAAGTGACTGGAGATTTATCAGCAGGTGTACAGGCAAGACATCAACTCAACCAAGATTTTATGCATGTCTATTTTCTCTCTCAGGTTGAACCTCTATCCTTACATGATGCCGAGCAAGATCCCCACTGGATCATTACAATGCAGGAGGAATTAATCCAATTTGAGAGATGTAGAGTTTGGGATTTCGTTCCAAGACCCCAAGACTATCCAGTCATTGGAACCAAATGGGTATACAAAAGTAAATTGGATGCCCAAGGTACAATAGTGAGGAATAAGGCTAGGCTTGTTGCACAAGTATATAGGCAAGAGGAAGGAATAGATTATGTTACCAAACCTTTGCACTAGTGGCAAGGTTAGAGGAAATCAAAATATTCCTTGCCTATACAACCTACAAGAGATTCAAGGTGTATCAGATGGATGTGAAGAGTGCATTCCTGAATGGAGTACTTAAAGAAGAGGTTTATGTTGAACAACCTCCAGGTTTTGTCTCTCCAACTCACCCTTATCATATTTTCAAATTGTATAAAGCTCTTTATGGTCTCAAGCAAGCTCCAAGAGCTTGGTATGAGATCCTAGCTAGTTTTTTGATAGAGCATAAATTCATTAGAGACATAGTAGATAAGACACATTTCACTAGACATCATAAGGACCAAACTTTATTAGTATAAATTTATGTTGATGACATCATATTTGGGTCTACAGATTCTAAATTATGCAAGAAGTTCTCTGACCTTATGTGTTCAAAATTTGAAATGAGTAGCATGGGTGAGCTCTCCTACTTCCTTGGTATCCAAGTGAAGTAGTTGTCTGATGGCATCTTCATCTCCCAAGCTAAATATGCAAAAGAGCTTATCAAAAAGTTTGGGATGGCTGATGCCTCAGCAAAGAAAACACCCATGGCTACTAATGTTGTGATTGACTCTAATGCACATGGGAAACCTGTGGACCAGAAATTATATAAGGGCATTGTTGGGTCCCTACTATATCTTACAACAAGCAGACCTAATATCATGCTTGCCACATGCCTTTGTGTTAGGTTCGAAGTGAACCCAAAAGAATCTCACCTAGTTTTCTTAAAAAGGATTTTGAGATATATAAAGAGTTGTCCTTGTCTAGGCCTATGGTATCCCACTGAATCAGAATTTGAGTTAACTGGATACTCAGATGCTGATTTTACTGGATGTAGGGTGGACAGGAAAAGTACTTCCGGAACCTGCCAGTTCCTGGGTATGAGATTAGTGTCCTGGTCTTGTAAGAAACAGTCATCTATGTCTACCTCAACTGCTGAGGCAGAATATATTGCAGCTGGCAGCAGTTGTTCCCAGATGCTGTGGATTCAAAATCAATTACTAGACTATGGTCTCAACTTAAATAATTCAACTCTACTTTATGATAACACAAGTGCTATTGCCATAGCATAGAATCCAGTCCATCATAATAGGACCAAGCATATAGATATTAGACATCATTTCATAAGAGAGTGTGTGGACAAAAACAAAAATTAATCTTGTCTATATCTACACTGATTTACAAAGAGCTGATATATTCACCAAACCACTGGATGAGAAAAATCACTTATTCTTTATAAATCAGCTTGGAATGATCAATGGAGAAAACTTAGTTTAGTTTCTGTCTGCACTCGATGAATTTTCCAGAGTTCGTCAAACGGAGCTCGACGAACTAGGGAAAGTTCGGGAGATATTCGTCGAACGGAGGTCGACGAGCTCTCTGTGAGTGAAGTTGTGTTCGTCGAATGGAGATCGACGAATCTACTTCAAGAAAACTTTCGTCGAACGGAGTTCGATGAAATGTATTCAAATCTTCAAACTGAGCTCGACGAATCATTTAACTCCAAATTATTTCGTCGTACCCAGATCGAAGAATGTTTTAAGTTTCGTGAAACAAAGTTTGTCGATTCATATTCTGGAAAACCTTATATCTAGGTTTTCTTCAACCTCCGTCCCGCGCTTTCAGTTCCCTTGCACTTTATCGTCATTTTTTCTCTCTTGCAGGTGATTCCATTGCGATTCCAGCGGGAACTTTGGCTGCGATGAAATTCGACACCAGATCTAATGTTGACTTTGATTCATTTCAGCATTCAGATCCAATCTTTCTAAACATTCTGCAACTTCTGGAAGAGAAACAACTGAAGAATTTGATGACAACAAGGATAAAATTATCTGGAATTGAGATAAGAGAATGGGTCTATACATCATCGACAAAAGAAGAAAATATAATGATTGGAACAATTGCGGGTAACGATATCTCCCTATCTCCCGCCGTATTAACTAAAATCTTTGGTTTGGATAATGGATAAGTAGAACTGGAAATAGATTTTGAAGAATATGACATGATGTTAAGCATGATGGGTTATGCTGGAGATAACCCCAATAAGTTGTTGAAGAAACATTTATCTGCAGAATACAAATTTCTGGCGGATATTGTTGGGAAAGTCTTGCTAGGCAAGCACACTGTACATGATTATATTACCAGGCATCAGTTTTTGGTCATGTGTGCAGTGGTTAACAAGAAGAAAGTGAACTGGGCACAGATCATCTTTGATCTCATAAAGAAAAAGACTAATAAAAAGGAAGTGTGTTTTGGAAGGATCCTAGGGATCTTCCTGAAGGAAAAGTCCGCTGAATCACTGGTCTCCCCGACCATATTTATTAATGCCAGCAAGAGGCTCACATGTGCCTTGTTTGGCAGGTGGGAGAGGACCATATGCAAGCCATCCAAGGCTTCAACCTCTTCCACCCCACCTTTGGAAAGCACAAGAGCTATTAGGGCCACTTACAACCCTGTTGAAGAGATTATCCCCACACCTCCATCCTTTCCGGCAAATCAACAACAATCACCCTCCACAGTTCATACTCCCACTCTTCAACCACATCAACAACTCCAACAACAACTTCAACCACAACCCTCTATTCATGTTCCTACTACAGCTACATTACATGCCACCTCTCCACCAATAGACCTTACTGACTTCACGACCTCACCCACCCAGGAATACAATCAACCCACTCCGCCTCAATCGCCACAATCCCCCCATGATATACCAGCACCAACACCACCTTCATCTCCTCTTCCCCCCCACTTATCCTCCATACCATCCTCGATCTCCTGACATCTCCTCCCAATTCTCCTCCTCCTCCACATCAATCCACACAGGATGTCCACATGCAAGATGCCCCTCCTCCATCCTCACCAACATCTACCATCCCTCCAAATGTTTCCACCTCAACACCATCTGCCACTCTAACACTGGACCCCTCCACCATCTCTTCTGTCCTTGCTCTCATCACACCCCTCATCAAAACCATCATAATAGAGGCCATTACACCTCTTGCTACTTCCATATCTACCCTATCTGCCCAAATCTCTGCCCTTTTTGCTGCCCCCTCTTCATTTAGGGGCCTGGCTCCAGTTAATACTGAAACCAGGCAGGGGGATATGCTTGTTGAAGAAGCTGCAACAGCTCAAGTAGCAGCAGTCTAAGTTTCAGTTTCAGCAGCTCCAGCTCTAGCAGATGCAGAGGCAGTAGCAACAGCAGTAGATACAGAGCTTATAGATACAAATTTGATTGATTTCATTAACTTTATTGAGACTGACATGGACATAGAAGAGTCAGCTCCAGAAGAAATAACCACTGTTGGTGATTTCATCATTAATCCCACAGTAGATTTAGAATATTTATTGAGAATTATTTATAATGCATTTTTGAGCTTCCCTCTAGTAGATTACACTAAGCCATCCTTAGCTATTGTCCCATACTCCTCCCCTATTAGTTCAAAAGTTGCCAAGCAAGTCAGAACACTTTTTGCTGCTCCAGAGCCCACAGTCTTTCCATCCCCTCTAGAGGCTATTTCAGCTCCCAATTTTGTTATGGATGATTCTCCAATGCCAGACCTTGATGACTTCATCTTGGCTGATATTGAGGAAGAGAATATGGCAGCTGCTGAAAGCACTGTCAAAGTTAGTTCTCTAGTTCCTATTGAAGTTTCTTCTCCAGCTCCTATTGAAGTTTCCCTTCCAGCTCCAGTTCCTACTCCTTCTCATGTTACTGCTCAGGCTGAAAAGCCAATTGATAAGCTATACTAAAGGCCATTGATGCCTTATATGATGATCCTCAAGAATCTGATGATGATGATAATGAGGATGAGGATTCTAATGAGGATCCAAAGAAGAAGAAAGTGTTTAAGAAGAGAAAAACACCTCCTCCTCCTGCTCCTAAACCAAATCCAACCAATGACACTCCCTACTATATTCTTCAGAAGATAGCTCCATATAAAGGGATGCCAGATTGGATGTGGTTATCTAAAAATGAACAGAAAGAAAGGAAAAGAAGCAGAAGATACTCCCCTCCTCCAACTTAGAAATACAGAACGTACCCTCCTCCTCCTCCTCCAGCTGCTGGTGCTTCAGACACAACTTCCCAAAGGTCCACTCAATTTCAAACTTATCAAAGACATCAGAGTAGGCCCTCCTCTTCAAGCAGCGAGCAAAGACAATCCCAGTCTGGCAAGCAACATCAATCTCAGCATCAACCACAGTAGCAGCATCAACAACAGCTATCATTCCCTGTAGATCAGAAAGATGAAAGTCCTAAAAGACCAAATTCTCCTCCTGTTCATTTTGAAGATCCTGAAACAGCTAATACAGCTAGAATGGCCAGGTTCTATGAACTTATAGGCCTTTCTATGATTAACAAGGCCAAAGTTGAAGGAAAGGATCCTTCTGAGTATTCCATATTGTCTAAGTACAGGAAAGAAGAGCTTAAGAGGTTTGAGAAAGCAAGCATGTTTTTCAATGTTGATGACTACATGAAGTTGCACCCAGAAGCAGTTGTCCCCAGAGCCACATCTTTGAAGATTATAGGGGCTGTTGACATGACCATGACTAAAGTGCAAGCTTCTGATCCTAATAGAGAAATTGTGTTTACAAATCCAGGAGACAAGGGCAAAGAAGAAAAGCCAAAGGAAAAGAAACAAAAGAAATGAGTTCTGGTCTATCTTATTTCTGTCATACTTTTAAAACTGCTTTCTATTTCTAAACAAAGCTTATCTGTATATATATATCTGTTGCATGTGTTATTGATCTCTGCCAGATATATGCTTTTCTGCTTTGTTTATTTTCATTTACAGTCTGAGTCTGTATTTAGTGACCTCAACCAAATAAGGGGAGATTGTTGGATCCCTAGTTGGATTTGGGCTTGGTTCACTAAGTTATGTCACTAAGTTAGGATCATTTGACCCAACATATATAGTCAGGGTCATAGTTGTGTCCTAGAGTCTAGGCC
Organism: Platanthera guangdongensis; assembly: GCA_039583875.1. Classification (NCBI taxonomy): domain Eukaryota; kingdom Viridiplantae; phylum Streptophyta; class Magnoliopsida; order Asparagales; family Orchidaceae; genus Platanthera; species Platanthera guangdongensis. Next base: position 136,037,375 of record CM077152.1, read on the forward strand.
AAGTCCTTAGAGTCAACACTGCAAGGATCAGCCATCATTAGACTGCCAAAAACTCAAGACTTGGAATTTTTCCAAAGACCAGGTAAAATGAGTTCGACGTTCATCGAACTCAGGTCAATGATAGTCGTGCTCAGCTCGACGATCTCAGAGTAAATTCCCTGAGCTGAGCTCGACGAACTTGGTACTCAGGTTGACGAACTTTGGACACTATACTTTAACATTTCAAGATCAGAAAACATCTCTTTATTCTAAGTCCATAGTCAGACTTTGGTCGACGAACTTGATTCTCAACTCGACGAACACTGACCACAATAGCTAGAGTTATCCAGCAACAGTTAGTGGTCCTCAGCTCGACAAAACCAATTCTTAGGTCGACGAATTCTGGATACTTCTCTTCATCACTTTCATCCAGAAGCATGTAAAATTATTCTAATTCTAGAAATATTTTGCTGAACTTCAGTCGACGAAACAAGATATCAGTTCGACGAACTCCATACACAGGAAAGGAAATGTTTCAAGAGAATATAGTTGTAACAACCCCATCCGTTCATATGGTATATACTAGAAGGTCCGGCCGGGGCCCCACAGCATATATCAAAAAACAGGCGGAAAACTTACGGGATGATACCAGAGTAGCGCAGTGCACCTAAACAAATTGCATTCTAGCGGAAGCCTATACTAAACCTTGAACTCTACACTTGAATGTACAACATATAAAACAACTCCACATTGTATATATATACTAGGAATGTCTTACAACAACACGAAAGTTGGCCTTATGGCCTTACATGGCTATCAAACAGTGGCCTAAACATTGTTGCGCAGGACGGACACAATAAAAGAAAACACCACAGTCATCCAAATAGACTTCAAGGGCTAGCAGCAACAACAAAAATAGCAGGGACATCAACCTTTATGCGACCCACTTGGCTCTCCAGTACCTGTACAGGGACAATCCACCAAACGGTGGCAAACAGAAGCAACGGTCAGCGTTCAGTATACCAAATTATGACGACCCTACCCCTTTTCTCGGGGCAGCGGTATTCTTCCCTGCAGGCATAGAATATCACAAGCATGACAATATATCTCATATTATGTGCTTTCACGCACACATGCCATCATAACCGTTCGCCACCCGGCCCAACGGTCCGTGCACTCAGGGCACATTCTTGGTGTTCTAGCAAATCACTTGCCCACCACTGTTTCAGGGTCACAACCCAACGACAACTCTCTTGAGCATTTACTCCATGGTGTCCAGTCGGAGTTCTAGTCTTAAACACCAGGATGGCCCGTAGCCCCCCATTGTGTCGTGGCATGCAGTCCTAAGACTCTCACTATGCGCTCCAATAGACCGCACCTTCTGGTCCACGTCAGACGGATATAATGCAGGTCGGATCCTCCACCCGCCCGTTGCTCAAATCGCCTTGCCTTCACCGAGTACGACGTACTCGAGGCTTAATCAAAGGCGCGGGTCAGTCTCACCAATCCTGTTCTTGGCATTCAAGCATGGGTATTTATTACACCCATTCATCTCACAACATCAGCGGGTCTTTCCTGGGCACACAAGTACTTCCTGTTCCTCTTTCACTGGTTCGACACCACAATATCACAAATATCAGGGGTCTTTCCTGGGCACACCAGTACTTCCTGCTACTCTCTTCACAGATACCACCTACGACATCAAGCATCACATAGGGCCTTTCCTGGTCACACCAGTACTTCCTATTACTCATTCACAGGTACGACCCAATAGCATAAGCATAACACGGATATTTTCCTTGACTACCACTCCAGTACTTCCTGCTACTACCATTCACAGGCATAACCCGTTGAATCCTTAAACTACACGTTTATCACAGAGTCTTCTCCGATTCGTATGCAACATCACCAATCCAGACCAACCTGTCCAGATGAGCTTCACATAGCATGCCTATTCCGTACTCCAATTCCGGATCTATGTGCCAACAAAGGGGATTTCATGAATCACCCAAAGATTCCCAAAATCAGCCACCTCTTGGTTGGGAAATCACATTTCTATGCCAAAAAGAAGCCTTCACATGGCTAGGAAGAAAAATCATTACCCTTGAAGACCGCTTTGGTTCCATAAGTGCCAAGGTAACTGGAAAGACTCGCAACAGCGTTTCCTTCGCAAGGCTGGCCTTGGATCACTGCTTGACACTCACAAGCTCCAGAAACAAACAACCCTTCTTCTTGCACTGTCTTCCTTTCCCTTTCTCTCTCTAGACCCGTAGAAAGATAATCGCCAACACAAAATGAGACTTTCTATCCAAGTCTCGGCCTTAAGGAAACGGGAAAGAAATTCAGCCCTTGGATCCCAACTGAAGGAAAAATGGACGGCCAGGCCGTGTCCTCAAAGCGGTGCTCAACCCGCCGCATCTCTGCCAGATCGTCGAACCCAGACTCGGCCAAATCGTCGAACCCACAGCTCGAATCATCAAGTCCACGACCCGAATCGTCGAGCCCATGACCCGATCGTCGAGCCCACGACCCGATCGTCGAACCCACATTCGACGATTTCTGTTCGACGATTCAGCAGCGATCGTCGAGCGCGCCAGCGGTCGGCAAACCCCGTGTTCGACGATTACCATTTGACGATCCTGCGTTCGACGATCCTGCGTTTGACGATTTTCCCGCGCTCGTCGAGTTGGCCAGCATTCGACGATTTTACTAGCATTCGACGATTTTACTAGCGTTCGACGATCTCTGTTCGATGATCCCGCCAGCCCACGAGGCCTTTGCTAAATCGTCGAGCTCAAATCGTCGAACCCAGAATTTCGTCGATCTGATGCCGAACCCGAGCGGGACACGCCCCCTATCATGCCCGTGATCCAGGGCGTGACCACCCAAAATTTTGCCTGCTGATAAAATTGGTCTGTTATAACCCTCCCCTCCTACAAGAAATTTCGTCCTCGAAATTAGTACATAGGAAGGCTACCAGCAACCAGCAACAAAATAGTTATAACATTAAAATTCTCATGTTACAACAATACATTTTCATTCTTTACTCATTACAGAAACAGCTCGGGAAACTCCACTTGCATGGTTTACTCTCGCTCCCATGTAAGTTCCTCATGGCCGCAGTTGTCCCACCGAACTTTAACCATTCCGACCGTCTTGCTCCACAATTGTTTCTCGGCTCGATCCTCGATCTGAATGGGTTTAACTCTCGTTGTTAGCCCATAATCCACTGGCACACGATCATCCGCGATCACTTGAGCTGGATCTTTTACGGCCTTCCGAAGAACCGATATGTGAAACACATCATGTAATCCACCCAAGTCTGCCGATAGAGCTAGCCGATAAGCTGCTTCTCCGATTCGCTCAACCACTTCAAATGGACCCAAATATCTTGGACTCAACTTTTTCAAACGTCGAATCCTAGAGACACATTTGAAGAGCTTGATCTTCAAGTAGACCCAATCGCCAACCGCGAAATCCACTTTACGGTCTTGGCGTTGTAGTACTTCGCTTGTCGATCTTGAGCAATAAGTAGCTTCTCTCGAATCATCCGTATGGTTGAGTTTGCTTCATCAACCTCATTAGGTTTATAAACTCAAGCTTCGCCCGCTTCTACCCAAGCCAAGGGAGTACGACACTTCATTCCATATAGAGCTTCATATGGTGCCATCCCAATGCTTGCCTGGTAGCTGTTATTATACGCAAACTTTACCATATAGAGATGATCTTCCCACCTCTTTCCGAAGTCAAGGGCGTACATTCGGAGCATGTCCTCTATTGTTCTGTTGGTATGTTCAGTTTGGCCATCCGCTTGGAGATGAAAGGTCGTACTGAAAGTCAACTTCATGCCCAACAGTCGGTGAAGTAACCTCCAGTCATTTGACGTGAATCGCCAATCTCGATCACTTACGATGCTCCGAGGAACACCGTGAAGCCGTACAATCTGGTCAACATATAATTTTGCCAAACTTTCGTCTGAATCATCCCGCCTATTTGGGAGAAAATGTGCCACTTTACTTAGCCGGTCAACAATCACCCAAATGGAATCATTTCCTCGCTGAGATCTCGGCAACCCGTGCACAGAATCCATGGAAATATCATCAAACTTCCACTCTGGGATCGGCAGCGACTTCAAATAACAACTTGGCTTTTGGCATTCCGCCTTCACCATTACACATGTTTGGCATTTGGCCACATAAAGGGCAACATCTATCTTTAGCCATGGCCACAAGAATAGCTTTTTCATATCATTGATCATCTTCGTGCTCCCGGGGTGAATGGAATACTCTGTATAATGTGCTTTATACATCAGTTCTTCCCTCAATTTACCCACATTCGGGACACACAAACGGCCCTCTTTTCGGAAAAGGCCGTCATTCCAGGAGAATTTTCCCTCTGTCCCCTCATTAACATAGCGTAAGAGATCTTCATCAAACTTCGTTTCCCATCGAACTCGGTCTGCAACGTCACATTGCACCTCCGTCCAGTTCAAACATGCCTTGGTAGTGGAAGTTTTGTCAACACAATATATCTCTAATGCTTCCAGCTCCTGGATAAGACGTTCATCATGCCTTTATAACCAACTCGCTCTAGCCGGAGCTCTCCGACTCAAGGCATCCGCGACTATGTTTCCCTTCCCGGGATTATAGTGGATCTCGAAAGTGTAGTCCCCAAGGAACTCCAACCACCTTCGCTGTCGCATATTCTAGTCCTTCTGCTCCAATAGGTACTTTAAGCTCTTGTGATCTGTATAGATCTCCACCTTTACTCCATAAAGATAGTATCACCACAACTTTAGTGCAAAAATCACCGCCGCTAATTCCAAGTCATGGACGGGATAATTTCGCTCGTGCACCTTCAGCTGGCATGAGCCATAAGCAATTACCTTTCCATTCTGCAAAAGAACGCAGCCTAAGCCGCTCCCTGAGGCATCACTATAAATAATAAAGCCATCGGTCCCACTTGGCGAAGATAATACCGGCACCGTGGTCAACCGAACCTTCAGCTCTTCAAAAGCTCGTGCGCACTTTGACGTCCAAACGAACTTCTGATCTTTTCTCGTCAGCATGGTTAGCGGCAAAGCGATCCGCGAGAAATTCTCAACAAATCTTTGAGAGTAGCCCGCAAGTCCAAGGAAACTCCTGACCTCGGCCACTGAAACAAATACCGGCCACTCCTCGATGGCCTTGATCTTTGCTGGATCCACTGCAATGCCCGCTCCACTCACCACATGGCCTATGAAAGCCACCGACGATAACCAAAACTCGTACTTCGAGAACTTGCCATAGAGCTGATTTTGCCTCAATGTATTCAACACCAATCGCAAGTGAATCTCATGTTCAGCTTCCGACTTCGAGTACACCAGGATGTCATCAATGAGCATAATCACAAACAGATCCATGTACTCTCGGAACATGCGGTGCATCAAATCCATAAACACCGAAGGCGCATTGCACAGTCCAAATGGCATGACTGTGAACTCATAGTGCACGTAACGCATTCTAAATGCGGTTTTAGGAATGCCACTTTCCCGAATTTGGAACTGGTAATAACCAGACTTCAGGTCTAATTTCGAATAGACGGTCGAGCCCACCAGCTGATCGAATAACTCATCAATCTGGGGTATCAGATATTTATTCTTCTCGGTCAGCTTATTCAGTTCACGATAATCAATACATAACCGCAACCCAACGTCTTTCTTCTTTACAAAAAGCACAGGCGCGCTCCAAGGTGACATGCTTGGGCATATATAACCTTGCTCCAGCAATTCTTGTAGTTGGACCTTCAACTCAGCCATCTCCTTCGGCGCGACGTGATATGGCGAGCGGGCCACATGTTTCGCACCTCGCACCAACTCGATCGTGAAGTCAATCTCCCGCTGGGGTGGTAGCCCAGGAAGATCCTTGGGAAACACATCTGTAAATTCTGACACAATCAGAACCTCTCACACACTGGCCTTAGGATCAACAGCCTGAATCAGTGCGAAGTAACACTTCGCACCCTTCTGAACAGCCTTGACTACTTAGAGTGCAGACATCAACGTCCCGCCCACTCCTCGCATACCCGCGAACTTTGTCTCCTGTTAGGTATTCTGGCCCAACGTGATCTCTTTGCACTGGCAATCAATCATTGCATGCTACTCCGCAAGCCAATCCATACCTAATATCACGTTTAATTCCGATATCGGCAATACAAATGCAATCAAACTGAAATCCCGACTTCCTATTTGGATCGCCACATCGTAAGCTTGGTCCGCAAGCATCCAACAACCATTCAGCAACACCACTCTGACGCTATCTGTCTTTGCATGACTAGGTATCCCAAACTGCGCTATGAACTCGCTAGACAGAAAAGAATGCGATGCACCTTTATCAAATAGTGCTCGCACCAACGTGTCCCGAATCAACACAAAACCCATGACAATCATGTCACACACACAAACCGCAAACACATAGGCATTAAACAAAGCATACAAGCAATATAATATGTCAAACTAAACTCATACCTGTGACGACGTCACTCTGCTTGATGGCCTCCTGCAGGCCAAGATTGTAGACCCGAGGCTGCGCCTGTGAGGTAGAGGAGTCTACTACTGCCTTGCCCTTCTCCGCATACGACGCTCCCGCCTTCCTTTCACTCTTTGGTGGCACCCGACACTCTCGAGCTATATGCCCCACCCATCCACAATTGAAGCATATACGAGTATCCGGCCTTGAGGTAGCCCCCGACGTTGCTCCCGATGCAACTGATGAAGGAGCTTGTCCACTTGTCTTGGACTTCTTGCCCGATTTCTTCTTATAAAATGGTTTCCCAGGTTGAGGCACCTTCCACTCAGGTTGCATCACAACCAAAGCCCTCTTCCCCTGCACCCTTTTCATATCTTTTTCCAGCGTGCTCGCAGTGTCGACCAATGCCTGGAAGCCTTGGTTCACAGAACTAGAAACCAGGAACATCAGCTCGTCCCGCAGTCCTTCATAGAACCTATTTGTCTCCTTTGCTCATCAGCAAAAATAGAACACGCATACCGCCCCAAGCATGTAAACTCATGCAGGTACGCGTCAACACTGCCATCACCTTGCATCAGCCTTTGGAATTCATTCCCCATGGCTATCCGTTGAGCCGCAGGATGGTGCTTCGCTAGGAAGAGTCGCGAGAATTCTTCCATGGATACTTGTATTAAGGTTCGACCCGCCAAGTGATGCAACTCCATCTCATCCCACCATAATCTAGCTTCTCCTTCATCAGGAAGGTAGCTAAGGTGACTTTCTGATGCTCCTCCGATCCAATCACCATCACGATTCACTTAACGCGCGATAGCCAATCCTCAGCCTGCGTAGTAGTTCCCACTCCCGAAAATGTAGGCGGATGGAAACTCATAAACCGCGTCAACTGCTTCTCAGCCGCTCGAGGAGCCACATCCACTTCAGGTTCAGGTCTTGCCTCCACCTGTTCTGGCCTCATAGCCGCTTGTTCCTTCCTAAGTGGCTGTCCTTGGATCATGGCAAACAAAGCCTCAGCAACTAAACGCACATGTTTCGCAGACGGTGGAGGTGTATACACCGCGGCTGGTGCCGTACTTTCATCAGGATGCTGGGGCTCTGACTACCCAGCTCCACTCCATGTCACCTAAAGGTGGACAAGACACACATATTAGCGGCATTACACAATCAAACAACACAAAATTGGAACACGCAGGTTCCTCAAACACATAAATCTGCATTCCTATCATGGACATTCAGGAGTTCAATCGTAGAAATAAGGTTTGCACAAACACGTGCTCGCCACTCCACAAAAGAAGTCGACCACGACTTCGAGAGGGAAAGACCAAGACAACTGATACCAAAAATGTAACAACCCCATCCCTTCATATGGTATATACTAGAAGGACCGGCCGGGGCCCCGCAACATATATCACAAAAGAGGCGGAAAAGTTACGGGATGATACCAGAGTAGCGCAGCGCACCTAAGCACATTGCATTCTAGCGGAAGCCTATACTAAATCTTGAACTCCACACTTGAATGTCCAACATATAAAACAACTCCACATTGTATATATATATACTATGAATGTCTTACAACAACACGAAAGTTGGCCTTATGGCCTTATATGGCTTTCAAACAGTGGCCTAAACATTGGCGCGCAGGCCGACCATAATAAAAGAAAACACCACAGTCATCCAAATATCTTTCAAGGGCTAGCAGCAGCAACAACAACAACAGGGACATCTACCTTTATGCGTCCCACTTGGCTCTCCAGCACCTGTACAGGGACAATCCACCCAACGGTGGCAAACAGAAGCAACAGTCAGCGTTCAGCTGACCAAATTATAACGACCCTACCCCTTTTCTCGGGGTAGCGGTATTCTAACCTGTAGGCATAGCATTTCACAAGCATGGCAATATATCTCATATAATGTGTGCTTTCAAGCACACATGCCATCACAACCGTTCGGCACCCGAACCAACGGTCCGTGCACTCAGGGCACATTATTGGTGTTCTAGCAAATCACTTGCCCACCACCGTTTCAGGGTCACAACCCAACGACAACTATCTTGAGCATTTACTCCATGGAGTGCAGCCGAAGTTCTAGTCTTAAACATCGGGATGGCCCGTAGCCCCCCATTGTGTCATGGCACGCAAGCCTAAGACTCTCTCTATGCGCTCCAACAGACCGCACCTTCTGGTCCACGTCGGACGGACATAACGCAGGTCGGATCCTCCACCCCCCGTTGCTCAAATCGCCTTGCCTTCAACGAGTACGACATACTCGCGGCTTAATCAATGGCTCGGTTCGGTCTCACCAATCCTGTTCTTGGCATTCATGCATGGGTATTTATTACACCCATTCATCTCACAACATCAGCTGGTCTTTCCTGGGCACACCAGTACTTCCTGTTCCTCGTTCACAGGTACGACACCGCAATATCACAAATGTCAGGGGTCTTTCCTGGGCACAATAGTACTTCCTTCTACTCTCTTCACAGGTACCACCTATGACATCAAGCATCACAAAGGGCCTTTCCTGGTAACACCAGTACTTCCTGTTACTCATTCACAGGTACGACCCAATAACACAAGCATAACACGGATATTTTCCCTGACAACCACTCTAGTACTTCCTACTACTAACCTTCACAGACATAACCCGTTGACTCCTTAAACTACACGTTTATCACGGAGTCTTCTCCGATTCGTATGCAACATCACCAATCCAGACCAACCTGTCCAGAGGGGCTTCACACAACATGCCTATTATGTACTCCAATTCCGGATCTATATTCCAACAAAGGGGATTTCATGAATCACCCAAAGATTACAAAAATCAGCCACCTCTTGGTGGGAAATCACATGCCTATGCCAAAAAGAAGCCTTCACATGGCTAGGAATAAAAATTGTTACCCTTGAATACCGCTTTGGTGCCATTAGCGCCAAGGTAACTGGAAAGACTCACGACAGCATTTCCTCCGCAAAGCTGGCCTCGGATCACTGCTTGACACTCACAAGCTCCAGCAGAAAACAACCCTTCTTCTTCTTCCACTGTCTTCCTTTCCCTTTCTCTCTCTAGACCCGTAGAAAGATAATGGCTAACACAAAATGAGACTTTCTGTCCAAGTCTCGGCCTTAAGGAAATAGGAAAGAAATTCAGCCCTTGGATCCCAGCTGAAGGAAAAATGGACGGCCAGGCCGTGTCCTCAAAGCGGTGCTCAACCCTCCGCATCTCTGCCAGATCGTCGAACCTAGACTCGGGCCAAATCGTCGAACCCACAGACCGAATTGTCGAGCCCACGACCCGAATCGTCGAGCCCACGACCCGATCGTCGAGCCCACGGACCGATCATCGAAACCACGTTCGACGATTTTCGTTCGACGATTCAGCAGCGATCGTCAAGCTCGCCAGCGATCGTCGAGCGCGACAGCGATCGGCAAACCACACGTTCGACGATTTTCGTTCGACGATCCTGCATTCGACGATCCTGTGTTCGACGATTTTACTAGCATTCGACGATTTTACTAGCGTTCTATGATCTTCGTTCGACGATCCCACTAGCCCATGAAGCCTTTGCTAAATCGTCGAGCTCAAATCATCGAACCCAGAATTTCGTCGACCTGATGCCGAACCTGAGCGGGACACACCCTCTGTCACGCCCGTGATCCAGGTCGTGACCACCCAAAATTTTGCCTGCTGATAAAATTGGGCTGTTATAATAGTTCTGCTCTCTGCTCGACGATCTTGGAACTCAGCTCGACGAAAAGAAGTCATCTGGTCGACGAACTCAGCAACTCAGCTCGACGATTTCTGTTATCGGTTCGACGAATCCAGACATAGCTATTTTCCATCCTTCTGTCCCCTTATTACTGCAATAATTCCTGAGTAATAAATGATCAAATATTCTCTGGAATATAACCGTTAGATAGAGCATTGATTATGGTCTTCTCCAGGATTATTGCCTGCCGGTTTTTCATGGGACAATTGGGGAAATAAATCAATGCAGATTATTCTAAAGGCCGTCAGCATTGATTGCAGAGAATTTCAAATTTCGAAAGGGAATTTTGACAGGAAATATAAAAGGAATTTTCCTCTCCTTTCCCAGGGAGATCTGATAGAGGATACTGAAGAACACAGGAACACACAGACAAAGCACAACAATTAGTCCGAATCAAAAAACTTCTTCACTCTCTTCCATAGATTTCTGATACAGAAAAGAAGCCATATATCAGAAGATCATCAGCTATCTGAAGAAGAAGAACACCAAATCAAAATCAAGAGTCTTCTGTCTTCAACACTCCAGGACAATTCAAAGGAGAACTATAACTTTATCTATCAAAGAAGTTCCTGAACAGCTGCTGATCAAGGCTGAACTACTGAAGGCCTATCACCCTGCAACAAGGCTCCATCTCTCTGAACTATTCTATACCTTAGGGGGAGCCTTTGCTAAAATCAATATCCACAAGTCTTCTCAATTATATATTGAGAAAGTGAAGACCATATCATCTCTCAGCCCCCACTGTATAAAGGGTTATAACTCCCTTCAAAAATTATTACTGGTTGCAAGTCACCTGATCAAAAGAATTGAGGTTTGGTTTTTGAGCACCAGATTAAAAGCTCATTGGTATCAGGCACCTGATCAAAAATCGGAGTGGATTCCTACCAGTGTGATAGAAGAGTGGATGTACCCAAGTTTAGGGGAACCACTATAAATTCTTATGTTGTTTGTATTGCCCTGTTCTTTCGTTTCTTGCTGTGGCTATGTTAGTTGTTAGTTTTGTTGTTTATGCTTTTAATTTGATTCATGCACTAGATAAAATCAATTGAAAATTTTATAAAACCTAAATACTCTATTCACCCCCCCCCCCCTCTAGAGTATTCCTGATCTAACAGCTCACTTTCAGGGTTCTCCAATAACTAAATCTTGGGGATGATCTTTTGATAATCTTAGTTCCCTTGGAGGAATGTATTCTTGTTCTTCTTCTTCATCTTCTTGTTCGACTCCTTTTTCTTTATCTTGGTCTCCAAGGATTTCATCATCATCCAATCTTTGTGGAGGCAAGAACTCTTCATCTTTACCTGTATTATTAGCTTCTACACGAGAAAAACTCATCAAATTTAACATGTACAAATTCTTCAACCATTTTAGTCCTTTTGTTGTAAACTCTATAAGCTTTACTTGTTGAAGAATAGCCAATAAAAATGCCTTCATCACACTTTTCATCAAATTTTCCTAAATTATTCTTAGTATTCAAAACAAAACATTTACAATCAAAAACTTTAAAATAAGACACATTTGGTTTCTTTTGAAAAAATATAACTCATAAGGTGTTAATTTTAAGTGTGGTCGAAGCATAACACGATTAATAACATAATAAGCAGTACTAACAACTTCGGCCCAAAATGATCTTGGTAATTTGTATTCAGATAACATAGTGCGAGCTAGTTCTTGGAAATTTCTATTTTTCCTCTCTACCACACCATTCTGTTGTGGTGTGCGAGGAGCAGAAAATTCATGTTTAATTCCTAACTCATTGCAAAAAGAAACAAATTTTTCATTATCAAATTCACCGCTATGATCTGAACGAATGCATTTTATTTTTAACTCTAGTTCATTTTGAACACGTATACATAATTTGGAAAATTCTAAAAATACATCAGATTTAGATGCTAAGAAAATTATCCAACTAAAGCGAAAATAATCATCAATCAAAACATAGGTGTATTTTCTACCACCTAGACTTAGTGTATTAACAGGACCAAACAAATCCATATGTATCAATTCTAAAGGCCTTGTGGTGGAAACAACATTTTTGTTTTTAAATGAAGACTTTGAAAATTTTCTTTTTGACACGGTGAACATAAAGATGATAAATTTTCATGCAAAAAAGGTAAACCTTTAACAAGCTTATTTTGAGACAATTTTATAATTAGCTTGGAATTAGAATGTCCAAGATGTCTATGCCACAAATCTAACTCCTCATTTTTAGATATAAAACACTTTAATGAAGAATGTGACAAATCATTAAATCTAATCATGTCGACATTTTGAAATCTAGGAGCAGTAATAACATTATCATTTTTTTGGAGTTAATAATTTTGCATAAGTTTGAAGACGAATCAAATAAGACATTTAAGCAAACATCACATAACTGACTTATTGAGATTAAATTATGCTTCAAACCTTTAACATACAAAACATTTGAGATAGTAAATGATTTGTTACCTACTACTCCAATGCCAACGATTTTCCCTTTCCATTGTCACAAAAAGTAACTACTCCTCCTTTCTTCATATCTATTGCCCGTCATATGCTTGGAACACCCTGAGTCCAAGTACCACACGTCTTCTTTGTCCTTAGCCCGCCAACACACCTAGAAAAAGGATGAGAGTAAAGATCCAGTTACACAAGTGGTCCTCCCATAGAATAGGTGGAAGCCTTAGGTACCCAGATTTGTTTAACAGAACATTGTCCAGTCTTCTTATAAGTGTGTGTTGTGTGACAAAACTTATAACATTTGGCACACTGGATGAAAGAAGTCGACGGGTTTTTTAAAGTAATTTTTGACCCTTTGCTGGAAGCTAAAGGGACAGGAGGTTTATTGTTTTTAATCTGAAAACCAGATTTTCTGGACTTTTTCTTATCGCCGGCGACAATGGATGTCGCCGGGCAATAGTGTTCAGGTGAGTATCCAAGTTTGAATTTTTCAGAACCATAGTATTGGTTAGCCAAAATCATAATTAGTGATTTTTGGCCCACTCCAAATTTGTTAGTGGCCATTTCTAAATCACGGACTTGTCCCCTTAATACATTGTTTTCGGCAACAATGGTGTCACATCGGTTTGCGAAGGACTTCCTGCTACCTTCTACTTGAGATTGAGAAAACTTTAGAGATCTCTCTAAGGCCACTTTCTCTCTTGTAAGAGTTTCAACCCAAGTCTGAGTCTTAAAGAGATCTTTCTCAAGCTCTAGTATCTTTGTCAAAGAGGGACAATCCTCTTGACATGTAGCTTTCTCCTTTCCAAGAACTTTTACTTCATTTTTTAATTTCTTATTTTATTTTACTAACATTTTATTTTCAGATTTAATAAATTTAATTTCATCCATTTTTTATCTAAATATTTGCAGGTTCTCAAAAATTCAGAATCTAACTTATCATAAGTTTCAGGAGTTAACTCAGTGTCGCTCTGGACACAGCTTCCGTCATCATGTGATGAAACGCTCTTTCACATCAAGCACATGTTGGCCTCCACCTCAGTTTCAGATCCTGAACTACTTGACTACTCAGAAGTGGCTTCATCCCATGTTTTTGCATTTAGAACTTTCTTCTTATCTTTCTTTTTGTGCCGCTTCTCCTTTAGCTCTTTCAGATACTTTGGGCACTTGCTCTTTATGTGGCAAATTCTCCTGCAATGATAGCACTCAGGTGGTGGTCTATCTTCGTCATCCTCTCCATCATCTCGATGGAATTTGTCGAGCTCCACTAGATGTTTTTCCTGCACAAACATAACGCACGATCGTAAAGAACCGTGTGCTAATAAAATGCACGACCGTGCGTTTTCCTCAAACCTGCATTCCATCCTTAGGGAAAATGCACCACCTGCATACAAACTAATAAAATCAAAGAAGATCCTCCAGCAAAGAAGAAATGCAACAAAAGCAACTGGAAAGAGCCCCTAGGGAGCACCATGTGCATACCCCCAACAACAGAATGTGCAATTGCACACCACAAGGGCTAAAATAATGCACTTTGCATGAAAAACTATATAAAAGAAATATCAACGATCGCATATTAAAAGTGAAGTGCAAGTGTGTGAAAACTAGCCCAGACGAGTCCGAAAAACCCTATATAAATCGGGCTCATCAAGCACAGTCACGTGCGTCATCGTTATAACATGAAAAGAATCCATTAATGTCCACTTAGGAATGGCAAATACACTTGTTTGAGGAACCTGCGGGTTCCTTTGTTTGCTTTTTGCAATGTTGTTTGGTCACTTATTAGTGTGTCCTACAATCTTAGGTGACTAGGAGTGGTGCTAGACAGTCGGAATGTCCGCACTCTGCGGAAAGCAGTGCACCTAATGATGCACCTACAACCTCTCTTGTGGTAGAGATGATAAGATATGTTGCTGAGATAGTGTTTGCAATGATAAACGCCCACCCAGGGAGGCAGACACAACATCCTGCAACAATTATGGTGCATGTGCCACTTCGTGCGGCAGAGCCTGGAGTGGTGGAAAGAGTGGCTGTAGAACCTGTTGCGCCGAGAAGAGCGATAGAAAGGCAGATCAAGCATGTGATGAACTTCAATCCTCCAATATTTACGGGGAATGGAAACCCAACCCAGGCTGAGGATTGGCTCTCTCATGTTAAGGGAGTCATGACAACGACTAAAACAGAGGAATGGCAGAAGTCAACCAAAGCCACTTTCCTGTTGGATGGAGAGGCACAACTGTGGTGGGAAGAGCTGGAACTTAATCTCTTGGTTGGAAGACAACTCACTGATGTTTCGATGGACAAGTTCTCAAAGTTATTCCTAGCTAGATACCTCCCCTCGGCATAGAGGATTGACATGGAGAATTAGATCCAGAGACTGACACATGGATATAGTAGCATTGATGAGTATCTACATGAGGAGTGTAAGACCAACTTGTTTTACTAGGGTCTTCGTGAGGACCTAAGTCTACTGCTCTCTGGGCCAATGACATAGGGATTTCTAACTATGGTCAATACTGTCAGATCCTTGGAGATGGATATGAAGAGAGTTCATGAGAAGAAGAACTCAAGCTCGAAGAAGTCGGAATTCATGGTTTCGAGCTAGTCAAAGTCTGGGTTTTGTAAGTTGAACTACAAGGCTAGGAATTCTGGTCCAGCAACACCATCGAGTGTGTCTAGCTTTATTACAGTGCAAGGCCCAGTTACTTGCTATAATTGGTGCAAGCAGGGACACTATGCCCGAGACTGTTGGAGTGGGCGCCTGAAGTCAGATAAGAAGCTTCGAACAACTTATCCGTAGAACGGAAAGGCGATGTAGTCAACCGCATCCCACTATGCTCCAGCCCAGCCTAGAGTTTACAACCTTGGCCAGCAGTAGGCCAAAATCCAGGTTGATGTGGTAACATGTATGTTTTTATTGAATAACATGTTTAGTTTTACATACTTGTTGCCTTAAGCGCGTTAGCATGTCACTTGTTATGCTATGATTTGATTTGATCTTTAATTTTCCGGCAATAGCACTGTACATTACGGGAGATTTGCACTCCTTTTTGTCCGAGGTATTTGTATCACGCATCGAAGTGCCTTCTTCGATGGCAATGGATAAATTGAATGTGATGATGTCTAACGGGTGTTATATGGCGCGGATAGAGTTTGCAGCATAAAGGTACGGATTGGCATTCAAGAGTTTGACTTGCAAGCATCGCTACTACTGATAGTGGAGTTTGATGTGATCTTTCCTATAGACTGGCTCTCGTAGCAGCATGTGTACATTTATTGCAACCTCAAGGTGGTCAAATTGGGAGTGGATACGGTGTGGGAGACGACATTCTCGTGCATTAAGGGATCAAGACACACTTTGAAGTCTGTTATCCACTTGGTTAAGGCAGTTCATAGTGGTGTTGAGATATTTTTCACTTTAGTGGAGGCATAGAAGACCAAGCTAGGTCTGGGTAGTATCTCGGTCGTATCGGAGTTTACTGACATTACTCCTAAAAACCTTCCCAGAGAACCACCTCAACATGAGATTGGCTTCACCATCGAGCTAGTGCTAGGTGCCAAGCCTGTATCACGCTCCCCATACCGCCTAATGCCTAAGGAGATGGTAGAATTGAAGGTACAACTACAAGAGCTGTTAGATCAAGGGTACGTGTGTCCAAGTTCGTCGCCTTGGAGCGTGCCGGTCCTTTTTGTTAAGAATAAGGACAGAATCTTACGAGTGTGTATTGATTACTGAGAGTTGAATAAGCTGACAGAGAATATTAGATATCCAATACCGAGGATTGAAGATCTATTCGATCAGCTAGTCGGGTCGACTGTGTACTCGAAGCTAGATTTTAAATCCGAGTACTATTAGTTAAGAATAAGGGAAGGAGACATTCCCAAGACGTCTTTCCGCACACATTATGGGTATTATGAATTCACCGACATGACGTTTGGGCTGACGAATGAGCCATCCATGTTTATGGATTTGTTGAATCGGACGTTCAGAGATTACCTGGACCAGTTCATGATTGCCTTCATCGATGACTTACTAGTGTACTAACAGTGCGAGGAGGATCATTTCAAGAATCTTCATATGGTTTTGGAGACCCTAAGGAAGAACCAACTGTATGCCGAATTCTCCAAATATGAGTTTTGTCTTTCCTCGGTAGCGTACCTTGGTCATGTGGCTAGTGGTGAGGGAATTACAGAAGATCCATTGAAGGTAGCTGCGATACAAGAGTGGCCTGTGATGTCTTCTGTGTCGGAAGTCTGGAGTTTCCTGAGGCTTGCCTGCTATTATAGGCGCTTCTTGGAGAATTTCTCGCGGATTGCACTGCCCTGTTGGGTATTGATCCACGTTAACCCAGAATTGATGAAGTCATCCTTGAACTAAAACGAATTAAGTTGTATTTGATGTTCTGTTTGAGTTATGTGTTTGCAGGATTATATTGCCATGTTTAGACCAATGTCAGTCTACAATGGGTCAACAAACATAGGACCATACAATGAAATCCCTCACTGTGTGATCCATGGTGTTGACTCATGTGTAGCCTCTCTATTGGGATACACTTCATATTCAAGCACTAGGACTGATTGGAGAAAGACTTGTTGCTGAATTCACTAAATAAGAGAAAATAATGTTGAAGAAAATTTAATAAGTATTTTACTCGAGTAGTCACTTTCATACTCGAGTGAAATACTTAGTCAATACTCGAGTAATACTATCTGTACTCGAGTAAAGGAATTAGCTCTCGTGTAGCCAAATTATATCTCTCGAGTAGCTAAGTCAACAACTCGAGTAGATCCTCTCTCATTCTCGAGTTAAAAGAATTTCTTCTCCAGAAAGGTTTCTAAGTAAATTACTCGAGGAGTCATATAAGTACTCGAGTAGTTTAGTCTTTTGTCTCGAGTTACAGAAGACTAGATTTCGTGTAATTTTACCTCACTCGAGTAGTCAAGTTTATGTACTCGAGTTGTCTATCTACTACTCGAGTTGCCCAGGTTTAATACTCGAGTAACAAGATTTTCATCCCTCAAAATTTTTCCAAGTCCATTACTAGAGCAGCTATATCTACATACTCGAGTAGTTTATATCCTCTCGAGTAGTCCAGTTTCACTACTTGAGTAACCCAATTTTTTCTTCCAGAAAATATTCTAAGTCCTTGACTCGAGTAGTTCCTCTACCTCTCGAGTAGTTAATCTCTATTCTCTTGAGTAGTATTTCTTATACTCGAGTAGTTCAACTCCACATCTCGAGTAACAATATTAGCACTCGAGTAAGACTTTGTGTACTCGAGTAGCTGCTCATCTCTAAGTCATCTACTCGAGTAGTCCTCTTCTATTCACTCGAGTAATCTTATATAGTACTCGAGTAGGTAAATCTTCACTCGAGTAATTCAGTCAATCTTTTCTGAAAAATTGCTAAGTCCAGATTTGACCGAAATTTCAAAGAGACTTGACAAGATTGTTCCACATGTACGTCATTAAGACTAATTATGACCATTAGGGAAGATCTTGTATAAAGTTTTGTCAAAACCGACAAACCCTAACAAGTGATGTTAAGATTATTCTAAGTATTTTCTGAATCTCATTCTCTCTCTCTAAAAAATGAAAGCCACTGCCGCCGACCTTCATCGCGCATATCTGGCTAGGGTTTTCGATTCCAGAAGAATCAGATCAAGAAGACTAACAGATCGCGATTGTCTTTCAATTCTTCATCATCTATTTGATCGTGTGAATCCAAGAAGTTTCAGATCTAGCTATTGCCGAGATTCTTCTTAAGCTTCTCTGATAAAGCCGCAAAGATCAAAGAAGAAGATTCAGGCCGACTATTTTCAGATATGAGAAAGATTTACTATTTGTATTTTCATATACTTTCAATTTCATTCTTGTAGGAGAATTCTCTCCGAGTGTAGGAGCTTTTGTATCTGAGTTGTAGGGAGTTTTATCTTCGCAGTGTAGATCCATTTTGTGTATCGAGATTGTAAGAAATTTGTTCCGAGGCGTAGGATTGGTTTTCAATCTGAGATAGTGGAGTAGCCGAGTCTAGTGCATTGTTATATCGGTGAGGGAAAGTGGATGTACCCAAGGTTGGGGAACCACTATAAATGTTTTGTCATCTGTGATTGCTTGGTAGATAATTATGTGCATAGATCTTAAATTTTTATTCCACAAAAAGATGCAAAACTCACCTATTCATGCCCCTCTAGGTGATTTAGGTGGACAACTGAACACCATCAATTGGTATCAGAGCCAGATTGATCATTAAAAGGTTAACACCTCGATCAGATCTTCCTAGTTGTCTTTTGAGATCTACCAAGCATGGATAAGGCTAAAGATTTTGCCAAGCTTCGTTTGTGCACCAAGAATAACTTTCCCATGTGGAAAGAAAGTATCAGATTTTTTATGGAAGCTGTGAATCCAAGGATCTTCATGATCATTGAAAAAGGTTCTTACATTCCCATGACCGTCTCCACAATAGATCCAACAAATAAATTTCCAAAGAAATTGATGGATCTAGATAAAGATGAGATTGCACTTGTGTATTTAGATAAGAAGGCCAAGAATATAATAGAAAGTGCAGTCGATGACTCCATGTTGCAGAACTTGATCCACTGTAGGTCTGCTAAGGAGATGTGACAGTCCCTTGTCACTTTGTTGGAAGGTACCAAAGAAGTTAGGGATGATAGAAGATCCCTTCTGAATTAGAAATATGAAGCTTTCCGACAAGGACACAAGGACACCAATGTTGACACTTTTGAGAACTTCTTGAAGATAATCAACAGCCTAAGGGTCTATGGCCGAGTCTTCACTAACGGAGAACAAAATGATAAATTTCTAAGATCCCTAACCAAGGAATGAGATAACAAGGTCTGTGCCATCATCGAATTTGGAAAGCTAGCTGAAACAGACCAGCAGAATCTCTTTGGGAAGCTTATGTCATATGAACTTCAACTCAACACCAGAAAGGCTGAAGAAGAGAAGAGCAGGTCTGCATCTAAAGAGCAGTCTGTTGCTCTAAAGGCAAACACCTCAAGGATGTCAAAGGCTGCCTTTCCTGCCCCAGCATAAGGAGTGAGTGAAGAAGAATCCTTGGAGCCAAGTACCTCAGGCTCTAAGCTATCTGAAGGAGAGTTCTCTCTGCTCTCATGTCAGTTCAAGAGATTGTTGAACAAAAAGAAGCATTGGAAAGGCAAGGATGCCTCCTATACAAGATCACGACATGATGGTGATTGACAAAGAAAAGACTCAAGCAGCCATGACAGGTACACACCTAAACAGAACAAACATATTTCTACTGACGTCGTTTGTTACTGTTGTAATAAGCAAGGTCATGTCATTGCTGAATGCCCCCATAAGAAGAAGGAGGGTGGAAGAAGAGAGGAAAATAAGTCCTCATATAATAAGAAGAGGACAGAGAGGAGCCTGATAGCCAAGAAGGGCAAAACTCTTAGTGACTCCGACTCATCTGAGTCGAGTGAAGAAGAAGAAGCCTACTTTGGACTTATGGCTCAGACTGATGGCGAACAAGACCACCAGTTCACTGGGAAGGTAAAATCTCACACTCCTCTTTCATAATCTGAAGCTTCTGAGCATGATAATGAGGACAGCTCTTCTAACGATGAGTCTGAACTCATAGACCAGTACAAGGAGTTGATCATGGCTTACGACAAATGTCGTCGAGTCGTTAAAACTCAGGCTAAAGAGATAAAGTCTCTAAAAGCTGAAGAGGGCATCTTGAGAGAGGAAGTCACTAAGGCTGACTCACTCAAAGAGAACTTCAATAATGCTATAGCAGAATATAACAAAGCTCTCGAGCACCTAGACCTAAAGGAGAAAATCATCAAAGAGTTGCAAGCACAACTTGCTGCTGAAAAGAAACTTGTTGAAAGTTTCTCGAATCCCAAGACCGTTCTTTCGTTCGTTGCTGAAATCTCAGCCAAGGCCAAGGGTGTAGGGCTAGGCCATGTAGAAGCTCGTAGCAAATATTCTAGGAGGAACAAAACTCAAAGAAAGAATAAAGCCAGCAAGAAGGCCTTGGCCAAAGAAAAAGGGAAAGCCCCTCAAGATCAGACTTCGTTCAAGAAAGTCATATTTCCAACTAATGAGTTTGATCCTGACTCATCCTATGGTCACTTGACCAGAACTACCTATATAGAGCTAAAGTCCCGTTACCAAGGATGGACTCGCCCCAGAAACTTTGGTGAGAGTGTCTTTAAGGCACCTTATGAAAAAGTCATTCTTCAGAGCTATGGCCCTTACAATCATGGTCATAACTTCAAGAAAGAACCAAAGGTAAAGCCCATTGTGGAAAAGCCAATGAAGGAGAAGAAATCATGTGATTGCCATCATCATGAAGCTTCTTTCTCCAAGAATGCTGGTCCTGCTAGACCACAACTTCAAAAGGTCAAGCAGGAAAACATAAGGCAAAGATACAACAGGTTTGACTATTGGTGTTGTGGTAGAACTGGTCACTTTGCCATTGACTGCTAATTTAATTCCAGAAATTTTGCAACTCCTCAAGTTGGCAGTATGAGAAGGACCTATCATAATGCTAATACTCATAGGGGGAGTGTTCTAACATGAGACCAAGGACCCAAATGTGTTTGGATTCCTAAGGCAAACTGATTCATAATTGCAGGTATGTCTAAAGGCTACCAAAATGCCTTTCTGGTATTTGGACAGAGGATGCTCTCGGCACATGACTGGGACAAGAAGCCTACTTCATAATCACTCTGCAGTCTGGAACGGACCAAAGGTCATCTTTGGAGGTTCAAACCGATGAATCACTAAAGGCTATGGTATGATCACTAATGGTAGTGTATACTTCTCAGATGTAGCTTATGTTGATGGATTGGAATACAATCTGATAAGCATAAGCCAACTCTGCGATAAAGGATACATAGTTGAATTTCATGCTGATAAGTGCTTGATAAAATCCATTGACAATATGGAAACGATTCTATCCGCACTCGAAGAAGGAACATATTTGGTTTAAATTTCATTTGTATAGACTCTTCTACACCAGTGTCCTTTTTAGCAAAAGATAGTGCATCTCTCAGTGACCAATGACACAAGAAACTAGCACATATTAATTTCAAAACCATTAATAAATTATTTTCTCTAAATTTAGTACGTGATGTCCCAAATGTCAAGTACGTCAAAGATAAACCTTGTCATGCATGCGTAAAAGGCAAGCAAATAAGGGCTACCTTTAAAACCGTTATTGGCAAAGATTCTAATAGTTGTATCCATCTACTCCATATGGACTTGTTAGGTCCACTGCAAATTAAAAGTTTTGGAGGTAAGGATTATACGTTAGTAATTGTTGATGATTACTCGCGCTCTGCGTGGGTGTTCTTTCTGAAACACAAGTTAGATACCTTCGACATCTTTACTAATTTTGTCAGGCAAGTCCAGAATGAATACAACTATTCCATAGTCAAAATCACAAGTGATAATGGCATAGAGTTCAAGTCTGGGGACATGAAAGAATTCTGTGAAAGCTTGGGTATCTTTCATGAATTTTCCTCTCCTCGCACTCCACAATAGAATGTAGTGCCTGAGAGAAGGAATAAAACACTCATAGAGGACTGCATGACCATGTTGAATGATGCCTCACTTCCGGAATACTTCTGGGCTAAAGCCATCAACACTGCATGCTACGTGCAAAATCGAGCACTCATTAATAAAAACCACGATAAGACACCTTGCGAACTTCTAAAGAGCAGGAAACCAACTGTCTCATATTTTAGAATTTTTGGTTGTAAGTACTTCGTGCTTAACAATGACAAGTATCATACTATCAAGTTTAGGGAAAAGAGTTTTAAAGCTATTTTTGTAGGATATAGTAGCCATAGTAATACATACAGATATTTAATAGAAAAACTCTGGTTGTAGAAGAATCAATACATGTTGTATTTGATGAGACGAGCTTGTTGCAAGGCAACTCTTGTAGTGTGCTCATTGAAGATGCACGTACAAATTTGAAAGAACCTAGCTTGGATGAACCGTCTGAATAAAAAGGTGAAAAGTTCATCAAGATCACCACTCCAACCCCTATTGGAGAGGCTGATGATCAAGATGAAGAAATCATCCAAGTTGATGAAGTCACTCTGGTGATTGAAGACAATCCAGATGCAAGGACCCTAGAGCTCAGATGTCTGAAGGATCACCCCACGGACTAAATCATAGGAGATCCCCGGGATGGTGTCAGAACTCTTAGAGGTACATCTAATGAGAATTTATACTTGAGTTTTCTCTCACAGGTTGAACCAAAGAAGTTTGAGGAAGCGAACTCAAATTCATCTTGGATAATGGCGATGGAAAAGAACTAAATCAGTTCAAGTACTACCAAGTATGGAAACTTATTCCGAGAGCCAAAGGTAAGAATGTCATTGGGACAAAATGTGTTTACAGGAACAAGATGGACGAGGATGGAACGATCATAAAGAATAAGACCATACTCGTCGCCAAAGGATATCGTTAAGAAGAAGGAATCGACTTCAACCAGATGTATGCTCTAGTGGAAAGGCTGGAGGCCATCAGGTTATTCCTAGCATATGCTGCACTCAAAGGCTTCACCGTCTATCAGATGGACGTGATGTCTGCCTTCCTTATAGGTGACATAAAGGATAAGGTATATGTTGAAAAACCTTCAGGATTCATTGACTATAACTTTCCTGATTATGTTTACTTATTGCATAAAGCTTTATATGGTATGAAACAAGCTCCTCGAACTTGGTATGAGATGCTATTTAACTTTCTACTTGAGAACAAGTTCACAAGGGGAAAGATAAATAAGACATTATTTCTTAGGGAAATAAAAGGCAAGATTTTGCTTGTGCAAATCTATGTCGACGACATTATTTTTGCCTCTACTGACGACAAACTCTGCAAGAAGTTTTCAAAACTTATGCAAGGGAAGTTTGAAATGAGCAGTATGGGCGAGTTGAAGTATTTCTTACGGCTTCAGGTGAAACAATTTGAAGATGGAATTTTCATCTCGCAGACTAAATTCACTAAAGAGCTAATTAAAAAATTCGGAATAGAGAACGCAACCTCTATGATGACTCCAATGGGTTCAACTGTGTCTTTGGACAAGGATGAGAAAGGGAAACCTTTTGATGAAACCAAGTACAGAAGTATAATTGGATCCTTGCTCTACCTTACAACTAGTAGAACGGATATAATGTTCTCAACATATGTACGCACTAGATTTTAAGTGAACTCTAAGGAATCTCACTATGTTGCTGCAAAGAAGATTTTGAGATATCTTAAAGGTACGCCAAATCTTGGCTTATGGTACACAAGAAGTAATGATATCGAGCTAATTGGTTTTTTAGATGCAGATTTTGGAGGTAGCAGAGACGACAGCAAAAGCACTTCCGGGACTTGCCAATTCCTTGGAAGAAGGCTTATCTCCTGGAGTACCAAGAAGCAGAACTGTGTTGCAATCTCAACAGCTGAGTCAGAGTATATCTTTGTAGGCAGTTGCTGTGCACAACTGCTATGGATAAAGAATCAATTTGAAGATTACAAAATGAAGTTTCAGAACATCCCATTGTTTTGTTACTCTTCCAGTGCAATTGTAATAGCCAACAACCAGTCTTGCATAGCCAGACAATGCACATAGAGCTGTGGTATCACTTCATCCGGGAGCATGTGGAGCATACAGGCAAATTGCAGATATTTCACAAAGCCGCTGGACAAGACCAAGTTCTCATTCTTCAAAACAGAACTCGGCATGATCAATAAAGAAAATTAGAGATGGTGGACTCACAAGAAGGCTCAAAGATCAAGAATCAGTCAAAAGTTGAAATTCTACAAATTTCTAACTCTTTGACTCGAGTAAGTAGTAGACTACACGAGTAAGAAAATGACCTACTCGAGTACCATATCAGTCACTCGAGTAACCTACTCGAGTAGTAGAATGAACTACTCGAGTTCAAAGCTTTACTCGAGTACTTCAATATATTTACTCGAGTACTTTCAGACATCCCTCGAGTACTTCCAGCTGTCTCCACTCGAGTACCTCGATATCTTCACTCGAGTACTAACAAGTCTCTCGAGTATCTGACAGACAAACTCTCTATCTTGATTCAAAATTCTTTATTCGCAACCCAAGGCTTATGCCGCCCTCTCCCAGGTATGTAAGTTTTATTTATTAATTAATTTTAAAAAATAGGGTTATATAAGTCGAAATGTCCGGAATTTACTTTCTACACGAATAAAAACTGCCTCTCTTGAGTAAGTCGATAGGCATTTCATCTTTCGGCGAAAGTTACAGAGCACGCACCATCTTCCTCCCCGCCATAGATATTCCTCCAATTTCTGGATCATGGCCTCTTCCTCCAAGATTGGCATCGGTTCAAAACTAGTTGCCGCAGGTATCGCCGAAATTTCAGATGATTTCTGAAACCTTCTGATGCATCTCGACATCGCCGGCATCACCTTCGTTCTACAGAAGCCATGTAGAATATTGTTTCCAGAAGTTGCAGAGTTCTTCAACAATGTCAAAGTCAAGAGACATGGAATAGTTCTCAAGTCTAGAATTAGAGGAATCAAAATCAAACTCTACAAAACCTTTGTTTCTCAACTTCTTCGACTGCCGATTGTTAATGAAGAGGATGATCTCGGTCCTGAAGAATCTAACAGGACCTGTATGTTTTGTGGAATTTCTCCAGATGTA
Organism: Platanthera guangdongensis; assembly: GCA_039583875.1. Taxonomy (NCBI): domain Eukaryota; kingdom Viridiplantae; phylum Streptophyta; class Magnoliopsida; order Asparagales; family Orchidaceae; genus Platanthera; species Platanthera guangdongensis. The sequence continues at coordinate 136,062,735 of CM077152.1, forward strand.
GAATACATCAAAAGATCTGACCTGAATCCTGAAGGGAAGTTTTTAGTGGATATCATAGGCAAAGTTCTTCTCTGCAAAACCAGATCCATAAGGGATATCTCTCTCCACTTCTTTGATAACATGCAAGTTATAGTCTGCAGGAAGAAATTTCAGTTTGGGATGATGATTCTGGACAAGATAAAGGACAGCATTAAGGCTCCCGTCTATACTAGGATTATTTCTCTCCTCCTCCACGAGATTAATCCTGAGGTGTTCAACTTCTCCAAAGGGACTGTTCTTCACCACATGAAGAAAGTCTCTATCTCTTCCATTCAAAGATGGGAGTTGAAATTGCAGAACCCAGTTCAAGCTGCCAAAGCTCAAGAGCTTCCAGCTACAGAGAACAGGACCCCATCTCCCTCTCCACTTCAGGTTGCCAGCTCGTCTGGTGCAACTATTGAGGGGGAGTCTGCTACTTCTGTTTTAGTCAGAATTCCTACCCTCCAGCTGTTACCTCTCCTCCACCATCCATACCTGAAGAAGTTCCATCAGAAATTCACTCAGTAGCCCAACTCGAAGAAACACTTCTATCCACTAAAGCACCAATCAGTGAGATGATTGAAGAATTGACTGCTGATGAACCCCTTCCCCCTCTTCTAAAAGAAACAACTACTGAAGTTCCAAAGCCATCCACTCCAGTACCATCTCCATCACATAATCCATCTCCCAACCACTCTCCTGCTGCACACAAAGAGTAGGATGACACCATCTTCATTTCTGATGAGAAATCTCCTGAACCAGCTGAAGCTCCACTGAGAACCTTGGACTTCACCATGCCCACAATCACTGATGAATGGGATGCCCTGATTCATACTTCCAGAGTAAAGAGCTCAGTCTCTATTGAAGAGATATTTCCATGGGTTGCTCCTCCTCCTCCACTTCCCTCTTCTGTTGCTCCTCCTCCTGCTGCTGCTCCTACCAGTGATTTGATGAATCAATTTGTACTTCTGCTTCAAGAACAAAGAACATATTTTGATTCTTCTCTCAAAGCTGTTACTAAGAAAGTCACTGCTCTAGAGACTGAGATGAGCATGGGATTTTCTGAGATCCAACAAAATATAGATCAGCTCTAACATCTCTTTCAAATTGGTGGAAAAGCTCAAGATCACACTATTGCTAGTGTTGGTCAAGTCATGGAGCAAGGTGTGACTCTTGCAAATAATCAGATAGAATTAGATAAGAGAGCTGAAGCTACAAAAATGAAGATTTGTGAAGAAGTTGGCACTTTCAAAGATGATGTCATCACGACACTAATTGTAGAAGTCAGAAAGGGGGAGAGTTTAGTGAAAGAATATCTTGAGAAATATGATGCACTAAGGCAGACACAATGGGAAGCTAGGATGAAAGAGATTCATGATGATGTGCTAGGACAGATTCAGAATATAAAATTCCATACCTATGACACAGCAGTTTGGATGCACAATCAAATTCTTCCAGAATTCCCAGCTTATCCAAACATCATTCCTCACCATCTAAATCCCTTAGCTACTGCTGCTCCAGCTCATGCTCCTCAACCTATCTTCTCCCCTAGACCTGAAGGATATGAAGGTCCTCCACCAGATTCATATGCTCAAGTTTGGGAGGCTGACCCTGCAGGTATCATTCTCCAGGCCCCTCCAGAAATCCAGACTTCCAAGAAGTAGAGGAAATATGGTGATGGTGCCTCAAGCCAGCAGGTCAATCCCAGTTCTTGATGCAGAAAAGAGAAAAGCTCCAGAGTTTGTAGAGATATGGTCTCTAATTTCAAAGTCTCTCATTTTAGATAATCTCAAACTTGTTATGGACTTCAATGAAAGCAGGAATATTCATTACAACTCCCAGGAATGGGAATTGTATGAAAAATTTATGACAAAGAGGAGACTGTATGATAGAGAATTTGGAAGGAACAACCCTTCTGCTCCTCCAAGTCCTCTAAAATATTATCCCAAGCCATTCAGCTACCAAAGAAGACAGTAAGAGAAGAAAGACAAGCAACAACATCAAAGATTATGAGAGTGTGGAAATGATTTGTGTAGAAATGATGTTTTGCACAATCACATTTATATAATTCTTAATTTTGATCACATACTCTTTGATTATATTCTTATTGCCTGTTTACACTGCTTTCTCTATTTGCATATTTAGCTATGTTTATGTCTATATAATTCACCTTAGTGTAAAGGGTTCTGATTTCTACAAATAGGGGGAGATTGTTGGGTATTGTATCCACATTAACCAAGATTTTATGAAGCACCCTTGAACTAAGATGAATTAAGTTGTATTTGATGTTCTGTTTGAGTTATGTGTTTGTAGGATTATATTTCCAAGTGTAGACCAATGTCAGTCTACAATGGGTCACCAAACACAGGACCATATAATGTAATACCTCATTATATGATCCATGGTGTTGACTCATGTGCAGCCTCTCTATTGGGATACACTTCATATTCAAGCACTAGGACTGATTGGAGAAAGACTTGTTGTAGAATTAACTAAAGAAGAGAAAATTCTGTTGAAGAAAATTTTCTAAGTATTTGACTCGAGTAGTCACTTTCATACTCGAGTGAAATACTTAGTCAATACTCGAGTAAGACTATCTTTACTCGAGTAAAGGAATTAGCTTTCGAGTAGCCAAATTATAGCTCTCGAGTAGCTAAGTCAACTACTTGAGTAGATCCTCTCTCATTCTCGAGTTAACAGAATTTCTTCTCCAGAAAGTTTTCTAAGTAAATTACTGGAGTAGTCATATAAGTACTCGAGTAGTTTAGTCTTTTGTCTCGAGTTACAGAAGACAGGATTTCGTGTAATTTTACCTCACTCGGGTAGTCAACTTCATGTACTCGAGTAGTCTATCTACTACTCGAGTTGCCCAGGTTTAATACTCGAGTAACAAGATTTTCATCCCTCAAAAATTTTCCAAGTCCATTACTCGAGTGTCTATATCTACATACTCAAGTAGTTTCTATTCTCTCGAGTAGTCCAGTTTCACTACTTGAGTAACCCAATTTTTTCTTCTAGAAAATATTCTAAGTCCTTGACTCGAGTAGTTCCTCTACCTCTCGAGTAGTTAATCTATATTCTCTCGAGTAGTATTTCTTGTACTCGTGTAGTTCAACTTCACATCTCGAGTAACTATATTAGCACTCGAGTAAGACTTTGTGTACTCGAGTACCTGCTCATCATTTCTGGATTTTCTCTAAGTCATCTACTCGAGTAGTGCTCTTTTATTCACTCGAGTAATATTATATAGTACTCGAGTAGGTAAACCTTCACTCGAGTAATTCAGTCAATCTTTTCTGAAAAATCGCTAAGTCCAGATTTGACGGAAATTTCAAAGAGTCTTGACGTGATTGGTCCACGTGTACGTCATTAAGACTAATTATGACCGTTAGGGAAGATCTTATATAAAGTCTTGTCAAAACCGACAAACCCTAACAAGTGCTGTCAAGATTATTCTAAGTACTTTCTGAATCTCATTCTCTCTGTCTAAAAAATGAAAGCCACCGACGCCGACCTTCATCTCGCATATTCGGCTATGGTTTTCGATTCTAGAAGATTCAGATCAAGAAGATTCACAGATCGTGATTGTCTTTCAATTCTTCATCATCTATCTGATCGTGTGAAGCCAAGAAGTTTCAGATTTAGCTATTGCCGAGATTCTTCTCCAACTTCTCTGATAAAGCCGCAAAGATCGAAGAAGAAGATTCAGGCCGACTGTTTTCAGATCTAAGAAAGATTTACTGTTTGTATTTTCATATACTTTCAGTTTCATTCTTGTAGGAGAGTTCTCTCCGAGTGTAGGAGCTTTTTTCTCCGAGTTGTAGGAAGTTTTATCTTCCGAGTGTAGATCCGTTTTGTGGATCGAGATTGTAGGAACTTTGTTCTGAGGCATAAGATTGGTTTTCAATCCGAGATAGTGGAATAGCCAAGCTTAATGCATTTCTAGATCGGTGAGGGATTGTGGATGTACCCAAGGTTGGGGAACCAATATAAATCGTTTGTCGTCTGTGATTGCTTGGTAGATAATTGTGTGCATAGATCATAAATTTTTATTCCGCAAAAAGACGCACAACTCACATATTCACCCCCCTCTAGGTGATTTAGGTGGACAACTGAACACTTTCATGCCCTTCACTACCCTTACAAGGATGGATCAGAAGTTTGTTTGGTCACCAGAGTTCGCACAAGCTTTCGAAGAACTAAAGTATCATCTGACCACGACACCTATCTTATGTTCTCCATGTGGCTCGGAGGGCTTTGAGATTTGTAGTGATGCCTCTGGGAGTGGATTAGGCTGTGTTCTGCTTCTTTATGGGAAGGTGAAAGTCTCTGGATCGCGTCAGTTGAAGGTGCATAAGAGGAATTACCCGGTCCACGATTTGGAGTTGGTGGCCGCGGTATAGCTCTTAAGCATTGGAGGCATTATCTGTATGGGGTTAGGGTCGATATCTATTCAGATCACAAGAGCCTAAAATATCTGATAGATCAGAAGGATCTGAACATGCGACAACGTATGTGGATGAAGTTCCTTGAGGATTACATCTACAAGATTCATTATATACCTGGAAGGGGAACTTTGTGGCAGATGCTTTGAGCTGTAGGGCTCCTGTACGGGCCAACTGGTTACAGATGTACGACGAGTAGATTACTCGCGATCTAGAGGCCTTGGAAATCTCTCGTGTCAATAAGGGGGATAGTGCAAACACATGTTTAAGTTAGACGGAGGTTCAATATGACCTCACAGATAGGATTCGGTGGGCCTTGTAGTTGGACATGAGCTTGAGACGTAACTGGGCGGATGTCGTTGATGGGTCTAACTAACAATTCTCTATCGACGATGGCCTCTTGTGTAAAGGCAGCCAATTATGCATCCCCAACATGGGGAAGTTGCGAGAAGAATTGATGTATGAGGCGCACTTTATGAAGTACTCGATTGACACCGGGACCACCAAGATGTTCAAGGACATAAAGAAATTGTTCTAGTGGCCTGGTCTGAAGAAAAACATAACATTGTATGTGGCGAAGTGTCAGACCTATGCCATGGTAAAGGCTGAATGTCAGAGGCCTGGCGGATTCATGAAGTCCTTGCCTATACCGGAGTGGAAATTTGATGACATCTCCATGGATTTCGTGCACTGTTTGTCGAGATCGTACAAGGGGAACGATGTAATTTGGGTGATCGTGGATCGTTTAACGAAGGTGTCACACTTCATACCAAATAGGAAGGATGATTCAGTGGAGAAACTGTCGAGGCTTTATGTGGATAGCATAGTCCGTTGATGCGGCGTACCCCGGAGCATCATTAGTGACAGAGATGGTCGGTTTACATCGAAAGATTGGAGGGCATTCATCAGTTGTTGGGAACCAAGTTGAACTTCTGCACGGATTTTCACCCACATAAAGATGTTCAGACTGAAAGGGTGAACTGGACGATGGAAGATATGCTTTGTATGTATGTTTTGGATTTTCGGAAAAGGTGGGAGGACCATCTTTTTATGATTGAATTTGCGTAGAATAATAGCTACCAAGCCATCATATAGATGGTGCCTTTTGAGGCTCTATACGGAAGGAGGTATCGTACGCCATTGGCTTGGGTAGAAATGGGAGAATCGAAGCTGTACAAGTGAAGGGACGTTGAAGATGCTACTTCAACGATACGGTTGATTCGAGAACGGCTACTGACTGCTAAAGATAGGCAGTCCAAGTAGTACATGTTAAATTTTCTCAACGTGGTCAGCAAGATAGCCCAAACGCCAAATTAATATCTTCGGAACTACCCAGTTCGCACGCTGAACCTGCGGAAAGCCCAAGGACTAGAGGTTGCACCCAACAAAACAATGGAAGCACAAGAAGGTCTTATTATGCATTCACTTCTTTACAATCCGAGGCATACATAGCGAGACATGATTTCGCTAGTATTACAGCTGTAAATAGAAAGAACCAAAAAACAAGCCGGGCGGACAGCACTCCAGTCCGCCGAGACCGCGAGGTCGCCGAGACCGCCGAGACCGCTTAGCTCGCCCAAGCTATGCTGCAATCCGCCGAATAATACGGAGTCCGCCGAGACCGCGAGGCCGCGCGGACACACCGTTATTCGCCTCCTACTGAACCCGAACTGAGGAACACCCCTACCCGCCTGAAACCGGCGGACAGGTTATTGAAGCTGGCAAAGTTGAAACAGAACTGACAAGCCGCAGAGCGACCTCCTGCTGAGTCCGCAGAGACCGCACACTTCCAAGCACTTGACCGAAGTCACAGCCAAACTCCTGGCTCCTTGAAGTTATCCGCGCGACCTGCACACAGCAAACCGTCAGCCTGAAACAATCCGCGCGGACTGGCAAACACAGACCGCATCACTTCGCACACCCCAACTTACTGTTCACTCAAGTTACTTAGGTTACTGTAGATGCGCCAGGGGGGTCTTATTTATAGGCAAGGTGAGGAGTGTGGTCACCGCCCAAGAGATAGCGACACCACCCTCAGTCCGCCCGAATACAACCACCGTCCGCTGAGTCCGCATGGACTTAGCCAGAAACCAAGGAAACCGCCAGGAGCAAGGCAACCATTGACGAACCCTCTCTAGTCCGCCCAAGCTAAGCGGACAAGGCACCAGCCCGCAAAGCTCCAACTGCTTCAGGACAGCAACCCTCTTCAATGGCTGTCCGCACCAACCCGAGGCAGTCCGCAAGACTCACACCTCAATCCGCCACAAGTCCACGACCAAAGACAAACAGCAACAGTCCGCCCGGTCACAGCGGACTTTGGCGGATACGGCGGATACCATGAACTTGGCACAATGTGACCAAGTCCAATACCATCAAGGGCCAGTGCGAGCATGGCGGACACAAAGTCCCGTCTGCCAAACACCCTAACACAGACCGCAACCAGTCCGCGAGCTCCTCGCACTTGTCCAACGCAGCAGCTTCCTCCCGGACTCCAAACATCAGTCCGCCAATCGGTCTCCACAGCAAGACCTGCTGTAACACCTGAGCTCGACAAGGCCTCAGCCAAGCTCTAGGCCCAGTCCGCAACAGCCCAAACCGCGGACACACCAGTCCGCAAGGCATCCCGCGAACTAGAGCCAACCCTCCTTTCAGCACAAGCTTGCACCCGCGACCACTGAGCAAAGCACCAGTCCGCAAGCCTCTCTATCCGCAGATACCAGGCCGCACCAAACCGCGGACTCCATGCAACAACCCGCTCAGAACACAGCCGGCTTCCACCAGACTTTTCACCAGGCCGCAAACCTCAGACCGCCCAGTCCGCCCAGTCCGCCAAGGCTGTCCGCCACGGGCCGCGCGGCCTGTCCCGTCACCCACTTCCACTTCACAAATTTCAACAGTACAATGGCAAGCATCAGAAAGTGGATTTTGTGGTGGGTGATTGGGTGTACCTCAAGATAAAACCATTTAAGGGCGTATCAAGGATTTGACGCTTAAAGAAGCATTGTCCGAGGTATGTTGGGCCTTATGAGATCTTGGAGCGGGTTGGTGAAGCCGCCTATCATTTGTCTCCCTCAGCGGAGTTGAGCGGGTTGCATTATGTGTTTCACATCTCAGTGCTGCGAATGCAATTCAAGAGCATACACAAGTGATTGTTGCGAATCAAGTGCTAGTCGATAGTGGGTTCACGACGAAGTTCAAGCCCATTCGGATCGAAGATGTAGAGGTCAAGCAGTTGCAGAATAAGCCCATTAGAATGGTCAATGTCCTTTTGGACAACTATGGCCGAGAGGAGATGCCTTGAGAGCTCGACCAAACTATAAGGGAGGAGTTACCTGGGCTATTTCTCTAAGGTAATCAGATGCACTGTGATAAGTCATTATTTATAGTAGTTTTTATATAGTTTTTATTTAATAAATAGTTAGGTTTCTATTTAGTTTTTATTAATATTTGAATTAATTCCTTTGTTTTCTTATTACAGGTCAATTTGGGCTGCTAATAGTAATTTGGAGCTGACAGGATTGATCCGGAGAAAATCTGGAGAAATGCTGAATTTTTCCCAACTACGCGCCCCTATCACAGGCTTGAAAGTGGGGCTTGACCATAGTCACAGGTTGTGACCTCCAGGTGCTGATCCGTCGCCATTCCACGTCAACTAAAGTTATACGCCCCCATGTCACGGGCGTGACATTGGCGTGACTAGCCTACACGGCGTGCCGCCAGCAAGAGCTCCAGCACACAACGCCACGCCAGTTTTGGGTTGCACACCCTGGATACGACCGTGACCAATTGGTCACGGGAATGCGCCATAGGCGTGACTCCCTGATATTACTTGGTCATCAATCAGCAGATACCGTTGCAGAGAGTTCAAGCCTACAATCCTTAGGTGACAGGCGTGACCTATGGGCGTGACCCGTACAGCAACCTCCAGATTAACTCCGGACATTTCTCCTTCCCGTAGATTCCATAAATAGATTTGACACGCCCTAGGTCACGGGCATGACCTAGGGGCATGACTTCCCGCAACAGCCAGATTTTAATTCCCATCGTTTCTAGCTAAAGTCTATACACGCCCTAGGTAACGGGCGTGACCTAGGGGCGTGACCAGCAAAATAGTCGATTTTGGTGGTTTTCTCCAAACATTCCCGGGCTTTCAAGAGAACCGTTCCCAACCTTACACACCCCATAGTCACGGGCGTGACCTGATAGAGAAAAATATATAAATTCCAGAAATCTGCAGGAGCTCGGGGCTTAGTTTACTGTTTTCTTGCATTTCTTTCTTGTACTTTTCCTTTCCATAGCTTAGTTTACTTTTCGTATTTCAATTCAAGTATTTCTTTCCGGCAATCATGTCTTACTTTTCCTTCTTTTTATGTAACTTTTACATCATGTCAAGTAGCTAATTTCTATAGCACTTGATCATGATATTCTTTGAATAAAATAATCTACTTTTTGTCAAACTATTTATTTATCACTTTGATTTATATTTGAATTATTTTTCTATCGAATTCATATTTCAAGAATATGTTCTTCGATCCTAGATCCATATCTTAAATGACTGAGAGGTTGCAGATACGAGTAGATCTCTCAAAGATAAAAGGAGCCGCATGCACTCCTCGAGAGAGGATGACATGGATCTTCCGGATTAGAGTCAAATCCAATAGTGGGGTTCACCGCCTAAAGCAAGCTTAGGGGTTTTGACTGGCCGAGTGGTCTCAATCGATCAACCTAAGGTTAGTCAAAAGCATGAGCTCAAGAGTGACAATTTCATACATTGGGAACCTCCACAGTCGAAGTAGATAATTAAAAGTTTGTATTTTACAGAAGTTTATTTGAGTTCAAGATGAGTCTAGATCAAGTGCTAGTTTTTAGTTTATTTTCTTTCATTTAGTTTAATTTAATCTCCTTTTATATTTAGATAAAGTAATATTAATTTGCGTGAGTAGGAGTACTCAATAGGCCCGTAGTCTAATACGATAATTTCTATACTATATTTTGACAAGTACACTTGCCTATTTTGGATTATAGTTTGAAATCATTTTTAAGACTATATAAAGTCTCAATCACATTTTTGGCGCCGTTGCCGGGGACAATTTTTGTTGAAATTTTGAAAGCGTGAATTGTATTAATTTTATCATTTTCTTTCTCTACAACTCTTCACGTTTTCAATTTCTTTTCTGAATTCCATTCTATTAAGTACCAATTGTTTTATTTTCTTTTTATAAAAAATGTTATCTCTATTGGACGCTAAGGTTGCCGAGCTTACATGTAAAATTAATCTTTTGTAAGCCGCAAGACAGTGAGATATTTCTTGTTATTATTGTGGTGGTTCTCATCAAAGTGAGTATTGTTATCATTATAATTATTATAAAAATCTTTCTTATGAAAATAGTTTTGATAATAACTATGAAAATAACTATTCTCACATTTATGATAACTCTTTTTCTAATTTTCATGAAAATAATTTTTCCAATTCTTTTAATTTTCATGAAAATAATTTTTCAAATTTTAACAAGAATAATTATTTTGATTTAAATAATTTTTCTTCTACCTGAAATTTTGGTCTTTCTTGTTCGCAAGATCAACCGGAAAGATTCCCGAGTTATGAGAATAACTATTTAGATCTTAATTTTTGTTCTTCTTCTTTGATCACACCACAACATTTTTCTTCTAATTTTGGGGATTTTATACAATTCATAACTCATCCTCCCCAAAATATAGAAGAAATTATTTCTTGTTCTAATGAATCTTCCCCCTCTTCAAATATTTCACCTAGGACGGAACATGACTCCTCATGTGCCCCCTTAGTGGTTTACTCCAAAGAGGAGGAGCAATTATTATATCAAGAATTTATTAACCACTTTTCTAATGATTGTTCACCCTCTTCAAATAGTTCACCTAGGACGAAACATGAATCTTCATGTGCCCCCTTGGTGTCTTATTCGGAAGAGGAGGAAGAATTATTATATCAAGAATTTATTAAAATTATGGGCACTCTGGGTGAAATAGAAGAAGAACATGTTTTCTTCTCCAATTTCTCCCGATTTTCCTTCTCATCATGAATTTCCAATTATCACTTATAAATATTTAGGAATTCAGATTCATGAAAATTTTGTGCCTAATAATTTTATAAAAGAAAATTCAAATAATAACTTTACTTTAGAAAATAAACAACCAGAGCTTAATCTTCTAATTTCGCAAGAGCCTCCTCCTTGCGAAAATTTTTCTGACACGTTTCTTCTCGAGTTTTCTTCAACTAATAATTTGCAGAAAGAAGTTGAGCCATTGCAATCAAACGTAGTCCCCGACCCATTTTCCACTCATCTACAAAGATTCAAATCACCTCAGTTATGTATCAGTGATTTGAATCAACATTCTCAAGTCCACCATTCAAAGAAAAAAAATCAAGAAGTTAGCGGAGGAGTAGATGGGCGAGCGTCTTCGGCATATTCACACAAGCGGGAATTAATGGAGTTGCCCTTACACTTAAATTTTTATTTCCCTTTTTCCTAACCAACACCGTCTAGCTTAAAGATGAGAAAAAGAAAACCGCTCTTGGGAGACACCCCTTTCTTATCTTTCTTTTCTTTCAATTTAAATTTCAATGCATTTTATTTCTTTTTCTTTCTCCCTCCTACTTGGCATATAAACATTGAGGACAATGTTTATTTTAAGTATGGGCAGATTCTCACTTATTGTCTTTAATTAAAAATCAAAAAAAATGAAAAAAACCATTAAAAATTTTAAAAAATTGATTTTCTATTTATTATCAAAAATACAAAAGAATATAAATAATCGAAAATTATTTTCTTGGAAAAAGCCGTGTTGGGCATTCATCCCAAAAAACTGCCTAATACCTTGCGAATCCATCACTGGGTAGCCCCTGGGAAGTCCAAGAATAATAAAAAATTAGGATTTTATTATAAAAAATCAAAACTATAATAAACCCCTACTTAATATTTTGTGATTTTTGGAAAGTAATTTTGAGTTACTTATAAGAATTTTTATAATTTTTGATTTTCTAATTTTTTATTTTATCCATTGTTAGTTAGATTAAATTTTTAGGCGGTTTAATTTTGAGAAATACATTATGAATTAAATTTGTCTAGAGTAATCTATTTAGCATTTTGTCTCTCTAATTCAAATTAGTTACAATTTTATAGTGCTTAGTAAAAAAATTTCTAGATTTCAAATTATAATCATTTATGGTTAAAGATTCTTAGGAAATTTTAATTTATTATAGTTGCTCTCTAATTATTTTAATTTAATCTAAATTTTGTTTAGCCTTCCCTTCTTTTTAATTTTTTGTTAGATCATATGTCATGGGGATAAAAGGATAAAATTCATTATCCCTTAGTACACATATGCAATTTTTACTTTAATTTTATTAGATCATATGTCATGGGAATCAAGTTTTCCTTGGTACACATATGTAACACCAAAAAAAAGAGGGAGTAAGAGGATAAAATTCATTACTCCTAATCAATTTTGTTTTTGTTTGAAGAGGAAAAAATATTTGTTCATATGTCATGGAAAATGACAGAATAAAATTCATAATTTTCTTGGTAAACATATGTAAATATCAAAAAGAAAAAAATGTGTGGGGTGCGAGGATAAAATTCATCACCCCCAATCCAAAACCTCTTCAATTTCCTTTTTCTAAACCCAATAGCCAATATAATTGCTTTAGAATTAATTTAAAATTCTAAGAGAGCATAAGTAGTAGTTTAAATTTTCTTTTAAGTTTCTTTTTAGTTAAAAAAATGTTAATAATTATAAATCTAAATTTGTTTGCTAAATACTGAATTTTGAAGTCTAATTAATTTATATGATAAAATCTTGCTAAATATATTTGGCTCTTCGCATTTTAATTTCACATTTTAGAACATAATTTTAAATCACTAAATTTTACTTTTAACTTTCTTTTGATTTAAAATTTTTTTAGTTTAATTAAAAAATTATATTAAGTTCTTATAAGTTCTTCTCATAGTTTTGCTCTGGAATAATAAAAGCTTAAGTATGTGGGTATTTGATAAGTCATTATTTATAGTTGTTTTTATATAATTTTTATTTAATAAATAGTTAGGTTTCTATTTAGTTTTTATTAATATTTGTATTAATTCCTTTGTTTTCTTATTACAGGTCAATCTGGGCTGCTAATAGCAAGTTCGAGCTAACATGAATGATCTAGAGAAAATCTGGAGAAAAGCTAAATTTTTCCCAAGTACACACCCCTATCGCGGGCATGACAGTGGGGCGTGACCATAATCACGGGCCGTGACCTCCTAGTGCTGATCCACTGTCATTCCACGTCAATTAAAGTAACACTCTCCCATGTCAAAGGCATGACATATGCATGACCAGCCTACACGAGCGTGCCGCCAGCAAGAGCTCCTACACCTAATGACACTCCAGTTTTGGGTTACACGCCCTGAACACGGCAATGACCTATTGGTCATGGGCGTGTAGTAGAGGTGTGACTGCCCGACGTTACTTGGTCATCAATCAGCAGATATCATTGCAGAGTGTTCAAGCCTACATGCCTTAGGTCACGGGCGTGACCCATCCAGCAACCACCAGATTAACTACCGCCGTTTCTCCTTCCCACTGTTTCAAGAAATAGATTTGACACACCCCTAGGTCATAAGCGTGACCTAGGGGCATGAATTCCCGCAACAACTAGAGTTTAATTCCCGCCGTTTCCAGTTCCCGCCATGTCCAGCTGAAGTCTAGATACGCCCTAGGTCACGACCGTGACCTAGGGGCGTGACCATCAAAATAGTCAATTTTGGAGGTTTTCTCCTAACGTTCCCGGTGTTTCAAGAGGACCGGCCCCAACTTGACACGCCCCATAGTCACGGGCGTGACCTACCAGAGAAAAATCTATAAATTCCAGAAATCTATAGGAGCACGGGAGGGAGATTAGTACCCAATTTTAGGAGTAATTTGTAGCTTAGTTTACTGTTTTCTTGCATTTCTTTCTTGTACTTTTCCTTTCCATAGATTAGTTTATGTTTTGTATTTCAAATCAAGTATTTCTCTTTGGCAATCATGTCTTACTTTTCCTTCTTTTTATGTAACTTTTACATCTTATCAAGTAGTTAATTACTGTAGCACTTGATCATGATAATCTTTGAATAAAATAATCTTCTTTTTGTCAAACTCTTTATTAATCACTTTGATGTATCTTTGAATTATTTTTGTGTCGAATTCATATTTCACGAATATATTCTTTGATCCTAGATCCGTATCTTAAATGACCGAGAGGTTGCGGATATGAGTAGATCGCTCAAAGATAAAATGAGCCGCATGCACTCCTCGAGAGAGGATAACATGGATTTTTCGGATTAGAGGAAAATCCAATAGTGGGGTTCACCGCCTAAAGCAAGCTTACGGGTTTTGACTGGCCGAGAAGTCTTAATCGATCAACCTAAGGTTAGTTAAAAGCATGAGCTCTTGAGAGACACTCTCGTACTTTGGGAAACTCCACGGTCGAAGTAGATAAATAAAAGTTTGCATTTTATAGAGGTTTATTTCAGTTCAAGATAAGTCTAGATCAAGTGCTAGTTTTTAGTTTATTTTCTTTCATTTAGATTAATTTAATCTCCTTTTATATTTAGATAAAATAATATTAATTTGCGTGAGTAAGAGTACTCAACCGGCCCTGAGTCTAATACGACAATTTTTATACTATATTTCGATAGGTACTTTTTCCTATTTTGGATTATAGTTTGAAATTATTTTTAAAACTATATAAAAGTCTCCATCAAGTTTTTGGCGTTGTTGGCGGGGACTATTTATGTTGATATTTTGAACGTGCGAATTCTATTAATTTTATCATTCTCTTTCTCTACCCCTCTTCACAATTTCATTTTCTTTTTTGAATTTCATTCTATTAAGTACCGGTTGTTTTATTTTCTTTTTACAAAAAATATTATCTCAATTGGCCGCTAAGGTTGCCGAGCTCCCACATAAAATTAATCTTTTGAAAGCCGCAAGGCGGTGCCATATTTCTTGTTATTATTATGGTGGTTCTTATCAAAGTGAGTATTGTTATAATTATATATATTATAAAAATCTTTCTTATGAAAATAGTTTTGATAATAACTATGAAAATAACTATTCTCACTTTTATGATAACTCTTTTTCTAATTTTCATGAAAATAATTTTTCCAATTCTTCTAATTTTCGTGAAAATAATTTCTCAAATTTTAACAAGAATAATTATTTTGATTTAAATAATTTTTCTTCTACCTTGAATTTTGGTCTTTCTTATTCACAATATGAACCAGAAGGATTTCTAAGTTATGAGAATAACTATTTAGATCCTAATTTTTGTTCTTCTTGTGTGATCACACCACAATATTTTTCTTCTAATTTTGGGGATTTTACGAAATTCATAGTTGATCCTCCCTAAAATTTAGAAGAAATTATTTCTTGTTCTAATGATTTTTCGCACTCTTCGAATATTTCACCTAGGACGGAACATGACTCCTCATGTGCCCCATTAATGGTTTACTCCAAAGAGGAGGAGGAATTATTATATCTAGAATATATTAACCACTTTTCTAATAATTTTTCACCCTCTTCAAATAGTACACCTAGGACGGAACATGAATCTTCATATGCCCCCTTGGTGTCTTATTCGGAAGAGGAGGAAGAATTATTATATCAAGAATTTAATAAAATTATGGGCACTCGGGGTGAAATAGAAGAAGAACATGTTTCTTCTATAATTTCTCCCGATTTTCCTTCTCATAATAAATTTCCAATTATCATCTATAAATATTTAGAAATTCAGATTCATGAAAATTTTGTGCCTAATAATTTTATAAAAGAAAATTCAAATAATAACTTTACTTTAGAAAATAAACAACCGGAGCTTAATCTTCTAATTTCGCAAGAGCCTCCTCCTTGCGAAAATTTTCCTAACACATTTCTTCTCGATTTTTCTTCAACTAACAATTTATAGAAAGAAGTTGAGTCGTTGCAATCAAACGTAGTCCCCGACCCTATTGTCGCTCATTTATAAAGATTCAAATAACATCAATTATGTATCATTGATTTGAATCCACATTCTAAAGTCCACCTTTCAAAGAATAAAAATCAAGAAGCAAGTGGAGGAGTAGCTGGTCGAGCGTCTTCGGCATATTCACCCAATCGGGAATTAAGGGAGTTGCCCTTACACTTAAATTTTTATTTTCATTTTTCCTAACCAACACCGTCTAGCTTAAAGATGGGAAAAAGAAAAGTGCTCATGGGAGACACCTCTTGCTTATCTTTATTTTCTATCAATTAAAATTTCAATGCATTTTATTTCTTTTTCTTTCTCCCTCCTACTTGGCATATAATCATTGAGGACAATCTTTAATTTTAAGTATACGGGGACTCTAATTTATTGTCTTTATTTAAAAATCCAAAAAAAAGAAATGAAAAAACCTTTAAAAATTTTAAAAATTGGTTTTCTTTTTATTATCAAAAATATAAAAGAATATAGAAAATCAAAAATTAATTTCTTGGAAAGCGCCGTGTTGGGCTTTCATCCAAAAAACCATCAGTACCTTGCGAACGCATCATTGGGTAGCCCTCGGGAAGTACAAGAATAACAAAAAAATAGGATTTTATTTTTTAAAAAAATCAAAACTATAATAAACCCCTACTTAATATTTTGTAATTTTCGGAAAATAATTTTGAGGTAATTTACGAAATTTTTTATAATTTTTGATTTTCTAATTTTTTATTTTATCATAGTTCGTTAGATTTAATTTTTATGCTATTTAATTTTGTGAAATACTTTATGAATTAAATTTGTTTAGAGTAATCTATTTAGTAGTTTGTCTCTCTAATTCAAATTAGTTTCAATTTTATAGTGCTTAGTAAAATAATTTCTAGATTTCAAATTATAATCACTTATGTTTAAAGATTCTTAGGAAATTTTAATTTACTATAGTTTCTCTCTAATTAATTTAATTTAATCTAAATATTGTTTACCCTTCCCTTGTTTTTAATTTATTGTTAGATCATATGTCATGGGGATAAAAGGATAAAATACATTATCCCTTGGTACACATATGCAATTTTTACTTTTATTTTGTTAGATCATATGTCATGGGAATCAAGTATTTCTTGGTACACATATGCAACCCCCCCAAAAAGAGGGAGTTAGAGGATAAAATTCATTACTCCTAATCAATTCTATTTTTGTTCGAAGAGAAAAAAATATTTGTTCATATGTCATGGAAAATGAGAGAATAAAATTCATCATTTTTTTAGTAAACATATGCAAATATCAAAAAGAAAAAAATTGTGTGGGGTGAGAGGATAAAATTCATCACCCCCAATCCAAAATCTCTTCAATTTCCTTTCTCCAAACACAATTGCCAATATAATTGCTTTAGAATTAAATTAAAATTCTAAGAGAGCATAAGTAGTAGTTTAAATTTTCTTTTAAGTTCCTTTTTTGTTAAAAACGTGTTAATAATTGTAAATCAAAATTTGTTTGCTAACTACTGAATTTTGAAGTCTAATTAATTTATATGAGAAAATCTTGCTAAATATATTTGGCTCTTCGCATTTTAATTTCATATTTTAGAACATAATTTTAAATCACTAAATTTTACCTTTAACTGTCTTTTGATTTAACAAATTTTTATTTTAATTAAAAAATTATATTAATTTCTTTTAAGTACTTCTCATAGTTTTGCTCTGTAATAGCAAAAGATTAAGTATGGAGGTATTTGATAGGTCATTATTTATAGTAATTTTTATATAGTTTTTATTTAATAAAAGTTTGGTTTCTATTTACTTTTTATTAATATTTGTATCAATTCCTTTGTTTTTCTTATTAAAGGTCAATCTGGGCTGCTAATAGCAATTTGGAGCTGATAGGATTGATTAGGAGAAAATTTGGAGAAAAGCTGAAATTTTCCCAAGTATATGTCCATTTCACGGGCGTGACAGTGGGGCGTGACCATAGTCACGGGCCGTGACCTCCAAGTGTTGATCTACCGCCATTCCACGTCAATTAAAGTTGCGCACCCCCATGTCACGGGAGTGACATAGGCATGACCAGCCTATACGGGCATGCCTCCAGCAAGAGCTCCAGCAAACAAAGCCACGCCGATTTTAGGTTACACGCCCTGGACACGGTCATGACCTATTGGTCACGAGCATGCACCATGTGCATGACTCCCCGACATTACTTGGTCATTAATCAGCAGATACTATTGTAGAGCGTTTGAGCCTACATGCCTTAGGTCACGGGTGAGACCTATGGGCGTGACCCATCCAACAACCTCCCGATTAACTCCCGCCATTTCTCCTTCCCGTCGTTTCCAGAAACAGATTTTACACACCCTAGTTCACGGGGCGTGACCTAGGGGTGTGACTTCCTGCAATAGCCAGAGTTTAATTCCCGTCATTTCCAGTTCCCGCCATTTCTAGCTAAAGCCTAGACACGCCCTAGGTCACGGGCGTGACCTAAGTGTGTGACCAGCAAAATAGTCGATTTTGGCAGTTTTCTCAAAACATTCTCGGGCTTTCAAGAGGACTGTTTCCAACCTGACACACCCCACAGTCACGTACGTGACCTAGGGGTGTGATCTGCCAGAGAAAAATCTATAAACTACATAAATCTGCAAGAGCTCGGGAGGGAGCTTAGTTTACTATTTTCTTGTATTTCTTTCTTGTACTTTTCCTTTCCATAGCTTTGTTTACTTTTCGTATTTCAATTCAAGTATTTCTCTTCGACAATCATGTCTTACGTTTCCTTTTTTTTATGTAACTTTTACATCATGTCAAGTAGTTAATTTCTTTAGCACTTGATTATGATAATCTTTGAATAAAATAATCTTCTTTTTTGTCAAACTCTTTATTTATCACTTCAATTTATCTTTGAATTATTTTTGCGTCGAATTCATATTTCGTGAACATGTTCTTCGATCCTAGATCCATATCTTAAATGATGGAGAGGTTGTAGATACGAGTAGATCGCTCAAAGATAAAAGGACCTGCATGCACTCCTCAAGAGGGGATGACATGGATCTTCCGGATTGGAGTCAAATCGAATAGTGGGGTTCACTACTTAAAGCAAGCTTAGGGATTTCGACTTGCCGAGAGGTCTTTATCGATCAACCTAAGGTTAGTCAAAAGCAAGAGCTTGAGAGAGACACATTCGTACTTTGGGAACCTCCACGATCGAAGTAGATAATTAAAAGTTTGCATTTTATAGAAGTTTATTTGAGTTCAAGATGAGTCTAGATCAAGTGCTAGTTTTTTTTTCTTTCATTTAGTTTAATTTAATCTCCTTTTATATTTAGATAAAATAATATTAATTTTCATGAGTAGGAGTACTCAACAGGCCCCGAGTCTAATATGATAATTTCTATACTATATTTTGATAGGTACACTTGCCTATTTTGTATTATAGTTTGAAATTATTTTTAAAACTATATAAAAGTGTCCATCAAGTTTTTGGCGCTGTTGCTGGGGACTCTTTTTGTTGATATTTTGAAAGCGTGAATTGTATTAATTTTATCATTCTCTTTCTCTACCCCTCTTCACGTTTTCATTTTATTTTTTGAATTCCATTTTATTAAGTAACGGTTGTTTTATTTTGTTTTTACAAAAATGTTATCTCAATTGGCCGCTAAGGTTGTCGAGTTTACACATAAAATTAATCTTTTGCAAGTTGCAAGACGGTGCCGTATTTCTTGTTATTATTGTGCTGGTTCTCATCAAAGTTAGTATTGTTATCATTATAATTATTATAAAAATCTTTCTTATGAAAATATTTTTGATAATAACTATGAAAATAACTATTCTCACTTTTATTGTAACTCCTATCCTAATTTTCATAAAATTAATTTTTCCAATTCTTCTAATTTTCATGAAATAATTTTTCCAATTTTAACGAGAATAATTATTTTGATTTAAATAATTTTTCTTCTACCACGAATTTTGGTCTTTCTTGTTCGCAAGAGCAACCAGAAGGTTTCCCGAGTTAGGAGAATAATTATTTAGATCCTAATTTTTGTTCTTCTTCTTTGATCACACCACAACATTTTTCTTCTAATTTTGGGAATTTTATGCAATTTATAGTTGATCCTCGCCAAAATTTAGAAGAAATTTTTTCTTATTCTAATGATTCTTCACCCTCTTCAAATATTTCATCTAGGACAGAACATGACTCCTCATGTGCCCCCATAGCGGCTTACTCCAAAGAGGTGGAAGAATTATTATATAAGGAATTAATTAACCACTTTTCTAATGAATCTTGACCCTCTTCAAATAGTTCACCTAGGACGGAGCATGAATCTTCATGTGCCCACTTGGTGTCTTATTCGAAAGAGGAGGAAAAATTATTATATCAAGAATTTATAAAAATTATGGGCTCTCCGGGTAAAATAGAAGAAGAACATGTTTCTTCCCCAATTTGTCCTGACTTTCCTTCTCATCATGAATTTCCAATTATCACTTATAAATATTTAGAAATTCAGATTCTTGAAAATTTTGTGCCTAATAACTTTATAAAAGAAAATTCAAATAATAAATTTAATTTAGAAAATAAAGAACTGGAGCTTAATCTTCAAATTTCACAAGAGCCTCCTCCTTGCGAAAATTTTTCTAACACATTTCTTCTCGGTTTTTCTTCAACTAACAATTTGCAGAAAGAAGTTGACCTGTTGCAATCAAACGTAGTCCCCGGCCCATTTGCCTCTCATCTACAAAGATTCAAATCACCTCAGTTATGTATCAGTGATTTGAATCCACATTCTCAAGTCCACCATTCAAAGAGGAAAAATCAAGAAGCAAGCGGAGGAGTACCTAGGCGAGCGTCTTCGGCGAATTCCCCCAAGTGGGAATTAAGGGAGTTGCCCTTACAATTAAATTTTTATTTCCCTTTTTCCTAACCAACACTGTCTAGCTTAAAGATGGGAAAACGAAAAGCGCTCTTGGGAGACACCCCTAACTTATCTTTATTTTCTTTCAATTAAAATTTCAATGCATTTTATTTCTTTTTCTTTCTCCCTCCTACATGGCATATAAATATTAGGAATAATGTTTGTTTTTAAGTATGGGGGGATTCTCATTTATTGACTTTATTTAAAAATCCAAAAAAATGAAAAAACCTTTAAAAAATTTAAAAATTTTGTTTTCTTTTTATTATCAAAATTACAAAATAATATAGAAAATCGAAAATTAATTTCTTGGAAAGGGCCGTGTTGGGCTTTCATCCCACAAAACCTCCTGGTACCTTATGAACCCGCCACTGGTTAGCCCTCGGGAAGTCCAAAAATAACAAAAAATTAGGATTTTATTTTAAAAAAATCTAAACTATAATAAACCCCTTCTTAATATTTTGTGATTTTTAGAAAATAATTTTGAGGTGATTTATAAGAATTTTTATAATTTTTGATTTTCTAATTTTTTATTTTATCATTCTTAGTTAGATTTAATTTTTAGGCTTTTTAATTTTGAGAAATACTTTATGAATTAAATTTGTTGAGAGTAATCTATTTAGCACATTGTCTCTCTAATTCAAATTAGTTTCAATTTTATAGTTCTTAGTAATACAATTTCTAGATTTCAAATTATAATCACTTATGCTTAAAGATTCTTAGAAAATTTTAATTTACTATAGCTGCTCACTAATTATTTTAATTTAATATAAATATTGTTTAGCATTCCATTATTTTTAATTTTTTGTTAGATCATATGTCATGAGGATAAGAGTATAAAATTCAATATCCCTTGGTACACATATGCAATTTTTACTTTTATTTTGTTAGATCGTATGTCATAGAAATCAAGTATTCCTTGCTACACATATACAACCCCCAAAAAAAGAGGGAGTAAGAGGATAAAATTCATTACTTCTAATCAATTCTATTTTTGTTTGAAAAGAAAAAACTATTTGTTCATATGTCATGGAAAATGAGAGAATAAAATTCAACATTTTCTTGGTAAACAAATGCAAATATCAAAAAGAAAAAATTATGTGGGGTGAGAGGATAAAATTCATCACCTCCAATACAAAACCTCTTCAATTTCCTTTTTCCAAACCCAATAGTCAATATAATTGCTTTAGAATTAAATTAAAATTCTAAGAGAACATAAGTAGTAGTTTAAATTTTCTTTTAAGTTTCTTTTTAGTTAAAAAAGTATTAATAATTCTAAATCTTAATTTATTTGCTAACTACTGAATTTTGAAGTGTAATTATATGAGAAAATTTTGGTAAATATATTTGGTTATTCGCATTTTAATTTAATATTTTAGAACATAATTTTAAATCACTAAATTTTACTTTTAACTTTCTTTTGATTTAATAAATTTTTAGTTTAATTAAAAAATTATATTAATATCTTATAAGTACTTCTCACAGTCTTCCTCTGGAATAGCAAAAGCTTAAGTATGTGGGTATTTGATAAGTCATTATTTATAGTATTTTTTATATTTTTTTATTTCATAAACAGTTAAGTTTCTATTTAGTTTTTATTAATATTTGTATTAATTCCTTTATTTTCTTATTACAGGTCAATCAGGGCAGCTAATAGCATTTTGGAGCTGACGGGATTAATCAGGAGAAAATCTGGAGAAAAGTTGAATTTTTCATAAGTACACGCCCCTGTCACGGGTGTAAAAGTGGGGCGTGACCATAGTCACGGGCGGTGACCTCCAGGTGCTGATCCGCCGCCATTCCACGTCAATTAAAGTTATACGCCCCCATGTCACGAGCATGACATTGGCGTGACCAGCCTACACGGGCATGCCGCCAACAAGAGCTCCAGCACAGAACACCACGTTGGTTTTAGGTTTCACGCCCTAGACACAGCCGTGACCTATTGGTCACGGGCGTTCACCATAGGTGCGACTCCACGACGTTACTTGGTCATCAATAAGCAGATACCGTTGTAGAGCATTCATGCCTACATGCCTTAGGTCACGGGCGTGACCCATCCAATAACCGCCAGATTAACTCCCATAATATCTCCTTCCCGCCATTTCCTGAAATACATTTGACACGCACTAGGTCATGGCTGTGAAATAGGGGTGTTACTTCCCGCAACATTTAGAGTTTAATTCTCGCCGTTTCCAATTCCCGCAGTTTCCAGCTAAAGTCTAGACACGCCTAGGTCACGGGCGTGACCTAGGGCGTGACCAGCAAAACAGTCAATTTTGGCGGATTTCTCCCAACGTTCCCGAGATTTCAAGAGGACTGTTCCCAACCTGACACGCCCCATATTCACGGGCATGACCTAGGGGCGTGACCTGCCAGATAAAATTTTATAAATTCCAGAAATCTACAGTAGCTCGGGAGGGAGATTAAGAGTCAATTTTATGAGTAATTTGTAGTTTAGTTTACTGTTTTCTTGCATTTCTTTCTTGTACTTTTCCTTTCCATAGCTTAGTTTACTTTTCGTATTTCAATTCATGTATTTCTCTTCGGCAATCATGTCTTACTTTTCCTTCTTTTTATGTAACTTTTACATCATGTCAAGTAGCTAATTTCTTTAGCACTTGATCATAATAATCTTTGAATAAAATAATCTTCTTTTTGTCAAACTATTTATTTATCACTTCGATATATCTTTGATTTATTTTTCTGTCGAATTCATATTTCGTGAATATATTCTTCGATCCTAGATCCGTACCTTAAATGACCGAGAGGTTGCGGATACGAGTAGATCGCTCAAAGATAAAAGGAGCCGCATGCACTCCTCGGGAGAGGATGTTATGTGAAAGGTATGGTATACCACTAATAACAATAGAAAGATAAGGGGAAAGATCTGATTTCTCTAGAGGGGGGGGGGGGTGGGTGAATAAAGTAACTTAAAACTTTTGGCTGTTTTGAGAATTTCTCAAAGTAATAAAATAGGTGATAATTATAGTAGTATAAAAGGAAATTCAACCTAAGCAAAACTATACAATCACAGATCAGTACGAACAAAAAGAAAATAGGTAACCAGATAACACAAGAATTTTATAGTGGTTCCCCAAACTGGGTACATCCACTCTTCTACCACCCTAGTAGGAATCTACTATCAGGTTTTTGATCAGGTGACTGCCACAACAAGATCTATTTACAGAGAGATCTCACAACCCTTTAGGCTTTTGATCAGGTGCCCAAAAACCAAGAATAAACTTTTGAAGGGAGTTAATAAACCCTTTTACAGGAGGTAGAGAGAGTTGATGTTGTCTTCTCTTTTCTCTATATAACAGAGAAGTCTAGTGGATTGCTGGTGTCAAGGCTCCTTCTGAAATGACTTGGAGCAAGGTCTTCAGCCTTGACATTAAGTGATCCAGGAACTTCTTACTGATTTAAATTTCTTCTCCTTGAATGTTCCTGGAGTAGAAGTTGAAGAAGACTCTTGATGTTTGATTGTTGTTCTTCTTCAGTCTTCAGAAAGTACAAGGGGAAAATAAAATGTTTTATGCATAGGGAGAGAGTTCTATGTCTTTTCTTTGTATGCTCTTTCTTGTGTTGCCACTGCCTGTCTGATGTCGAGACTCTATATCACTGTCTTAGTTGTGCTATCTGAAAAGAGAAAATATCATTTATATTCTGCTGTCAAAATTCTCCTTTGAAAATTTGAATTCCAAACATTAATTGCTGATTGATCTGGAGAATAAAATGGCTGGAATATTCATTAAAGAGATTCCCCAACTGTCCTATTAAATTAAGCAAGCAATTAACCCTGATGAAGACAATAATTAATGTTGCCAATAACAGTTATCCAGTGGAATATAAGCATTAATTACTCAGAGAATTACTGCTAAATAATATAAGAAATAAGGACAGAATAAGGAAAAACTTTTAAGTCTGGCTTGGGACAGAATTCGTCGAGTTTTGAACAAAATTCGTCGACTGGAGATCCATGTTCATCGAGCTAAGAATTCCTGTTTGTCGACCTAAGATCAGCGAACTGCAATCTGCAAATAACCAGCCAATTCTGCGCTCTAAGATCGTCGAGCTAGGAATAAGTCTTCATCGAGCAGAGTTCAGAGTAACTAAATTGGAAAGAATCTGTTAAAGTTAAACTCCAGAATTCATCAATCAAACAATCTGTCTGAATGAGGAGATCGTCGAACTGAGCTCAAATATCATCGAGCTCAACTTTGAGAATTATCTCTAAGTTCGTCGGTCTGAGAGCGATGATCGTCGAGCTGAGTTCGAATAATTTCGAACTGATAATTTGAACTCTGAATTATTCTAAGTCTGAGTCAACTGAGGTCTTCTGCTGGTTAGTCCATGCAGGTTGAACCTAATCACTTAGCCTAAACTCTAGGACCCATAGACTTGACCATAGCTATACAATGTGGGTCAAAACTCATCCTAATTATTGAACCTAGCCCAAATCTAAACAAGCGATCCAACAATCACCCCCTATTTTGGTGAGGTCACTAATATAAACAAAAGAAAAAATAATCACAAAGCATAATAAAATATATCTGTCAGAAAATTAAAATATCCAGCATATATGTACATAAGTGCTTCATGATTAACAGAATAGAGGTCAGAAAATGAAAACTAAACATAACAGTTATTTATTCTTCTTTGACTTTTCTTTCTCAGTTTTTTCAGATTTATCAGAGGGCTGTCTAAATATGATTTCTCTATTTGGATTTGCAGCTTCTGCTTTAGACATAGTAATGTCTGGTGCTCCAATTATGTTAACAGAAGTTGCTCTTGGAACTACAGCCTCTGGATGCAGATCCATATAATCATCTACATTGAAAAATTTGTTAACTTTGTCATACCTTTTTTATTCTTCTCTCCTATAAGAAGACATTGTAGTGCACTGAGAGAGATCTTTTCCTTCAGCTTTAGATTTGTTTATCATAGAGAGTCCAACTAGTTCTTGAAATCTAGCCATTTTAGCAGTTGTTTCTTGTTCAAGGATCAACAAAGGGAACTAGTGAAGAGTAAGGTCTTTCAGAACTAACATCTTTTTTAGATTGATTAATTTCAGATGATTTCTATTACTTGTCATGCTTCTGATATTGTTGTTGTTGTTGTCTGCTGCTGCTTGATGAATGTTTATGCTGACTTCTTCCTTGGAAATGAGATCTTGAAGATCTGCTTTGTTTCCTTTGGTATGTTTGAATGTGAGAGGTAGATCTCTGAGACACATTCCCTAAGGCACCTGCTGTTGGAGGAGGAGGAGGAGGACCTCTCCAATTCCATTGAGAAGGACGATGAGGAGAGTACCTTTTGCTCTTTTTCCTTGCTTTTTGCTCATTTTTAGATAGCCACATCCATTAAGGCATCCCTGGGTAAGGAGTAATCTTATGTACAATGTCGTACGGAGTGTCTGTATTAGGATTATGCTTTGGAATAGCCTTAGCAGGAGCTTTCCTTTTCTTATCAATTTTTGTCTTTTCTTTTGGATCATCAGATTCATTAGAATCTAAAAGAATTGGTTTCAAGATGTCCTAAACACTTAGCGGGGGGGGGGGGGGGTGGTGAATATGTTCAATTATTTTTCTTAAGGCAAATAATCTTTTTACTATTAGATCACAGATTATTCAGCAAAGCACAGTTCACAACATAGAATAAACAACACAGCAACACAGAAGACACACAGTGTTATAGTGGTTCCCCAAGTGATGGGTACATCCACTTTCCACATTCGCCTATCTAGCAGTGTACTAGATTCGGCCTAACTTCCTTCTCAGATCCGCAGATCTTACAACTCAGAACATTGAAAGGTCCCTATAGCTCAGACTTCAGCAAGTCCTATGAATCAGATCCTATCACAACCCGCATTTTTCTCATTAAAAAATAAATCAGAGCACGAGATAACTACGAGCTGTGATGCCACGTCAAGCAGGGGATAACTGCTGACGCTCAGGCAACACTCTAATCCTTCAAATCATAAGTTAAAATGAATAGAAAACTGATTTTTAAATTAATTGGTCGTATCCCTCGGCTTAGTGGATCAGATAGTCCACAGTTTGAAAACTATTTTTATACGTAGCGGAAAAATACTTCATTTATGATTAACATCCTAAAAGAGCGCATAAGTGTCCTAAGAGGACAACTTACACTATGCAAGACCCTAGATTTCAATTTATAATATTTATAAAGAAAACAATCTTTTTATGCATTAGGAAAATAATGATTGAGCTTTTATAAAACATGCTGATCATGCAATACATATAGTAGTTCTTTTTTTATAGGTTTTAAAGTAACTAGCAACCTAGCATAAAACATTCCCAGAGAGCAAGTGAAACTACCACAAAACAGGTAAACTAGCAGCTAAGCAAAGACTTAGTATCACCAAGGAAAATCACCAACGAGCATCAACAACCTGACACGAACTCGCTGGCGAGCATGCATGTCTGTACTACTACAAAGCTAAAGAACTACCTCAACAGGTGAGGAAAACACTGCCACAACGCAGTCCACAAGGGAACTCCTGAAATTAGTCGTTCAGCCGGCTACAGACCTGAACCTGAGGCATTCAAAAGAAGAACACCTCAGCAAGAAATAATAAAACAGGAGGCAAAGAAACATCAGATAATAATTGAATGAAAAGAGCAGAAAGAAAAAGGGTTACCAACCCTGCAAGAGAGATGCTGAAAATCTCAGCTAAAGAATCCAAAAAGGGACAAAATATAAGTATAACAATCAGTAAAGCGACAGAAATGCATCAAGTACTAAAACGTACCAAACTCCGCTCATGCCTGCAGAGACAAAAAGGAAACCAATATGCATCAAATGAACAGTATGAAAGGAACTAACAGTCCTAAACTTGTAAATCGTTAGCACTGGCACAAATCCCAAACCTGTGTCGGAGACTAAGAACAGTCACAACCGAACAACCAGGTCCAGGTGTCTCAAGAGTACTAAAGGGGCCGCCACAGGGTCCACACACATAGAGTTCCAACCTCTTACAGGAACCCAAAATTTCCAAAGGAGGGAATGGTGGTGGCCACGGCTCGAACTCCCCCGGTACCATACTCCCTCAGAAACCCAGCTACCACATGCTAAGGATCCACGATTCGGCGCCAAAACTAGACGAAAACACCACTTAGAAACTACCAAGTTCTACAACCAAAACCCGTCGAATTATTTCCCCCTACCCGCCGAATTATTTCCCCCTACCCGCCGAATTATTTCCCCCTACCCGTCGAATTATTTCCCCCTACCCGCCAAATTATTTCCCCCTACCCGCCGAATTCAACTTAAAATAAATTCCGATAACTTCCTAGTTTAGGCCGACCACAAGCCCTAACCTCGGAATATTTCTAATCTCACCTATACTACTCCGGTATTCTACGACAAGGAGAGTTAATAAGGCGAAATACAACCCATGGAGGCACGCAAGAGGGGAGAAATCCACTTGCCTCAAATCGTTCGTGAAAACGTCCACCCAAAATACTCCACCACGTAGATCCGTCCAATAGGGGGCACGCGGAGACGAGATCTACGAAAAAATGGACAACCGGGGTTAGGGCCGAAAAAAATCTAAGGCGAAACGGTCACCGAAACAGGAAAAGCTTACCGCGATCTCGAAGCTCTCGCCGAGAGCTTTCCAACGCCGCGATCGGATCGAGATTCCGTCCACCGCATCGGCGGTGGCGGCCGCCGGAAGGTTTGCGAACGAGAGGATCCGCACTCGCCCTTTTTGTTTTCGCACAGGAGGGGGGGGCTGCTGGCTCGGAGGAAGGAGAAAGAGGCTTTTTTTAAAAAAATATATACTTAATATTATTATAATTATTACATAACAAAAGGGGGGGGCTGCTGGTTCGGTGAGAATCATTCTCACCGATTACATAACAAAGGGGGGGGGGGGCTGAATCGGTGAGAATCATTCTCACCGATTCCCTCTCCCCCTTTTTCTTTTTTTTATTCTTTATATATATAAGTATTAATAATATTTATAATTATTAAAAGAATGATATAACATTATATCGTTACGGAGGGCCAAACGTGCGCCGAATCGAACGAAATTCACACCGTAGGCGAATGACGACGCTACGAATCCAACGGCGAAGTTGAAATCGAATTCCGACACACCGTTTTCGAGATAATAATTTCTAAAGTTAACGGCGTACGCGAAAACATACAAACTTCAATCGCGCGCCGAGGCTCCAAAAATGCTCGGAACGCGACGAAACTTGACGAGCAAGTATAAAATTAGCCGATCTAATTTCCTAATGTAAAATTTTCCACTCCCGACGCAAATCCCAAAATTTGGCCGGTCAAACCTAACGAACGCAAAACGCGCTAACGACAAAGTCAGTAACAAAATCCGACGAACAAAACTCGGGCAAATTTCTCCCGAAGCCAAAACACAAGCATTCCCCAAGAGCCTCCACCGAGTCAGTAAACAGACTCCGGCTCGCAAGGGAATCTTGCTACCAGGCATCACCAAGCCACGCAGGGAACCTAAAGAGCTAAGAGCACGCTCTAACAACGTCACATGACCAACACGCGCTAACATAACGCTCTGACGTCATAATACGTCAAATAAGAAATTAAATAAATCACTGGAAAATCGGGGGCGTTACAGTCACTCCCCCTAAAATAAAGTTTCGTCCCGAAACTTTACGCATAAAACACTTCTACCATAGAAGGAAAAGAAAATAACCAAGAGTTATCGAATGCTTACCGAGCACAGCTAGGAGAACATATGAGGATGCGCCTCCCTCATAGCTGACTCCAACTCCCAAGTCGCGCTCTCCACGTCTTGGTTTCTCCACAGAATCTTTACCATCGGTATTGTCTTTCTCCGCAACACTCGATCTTGCACATCCAAAACACGAATAGGATCTTCCACGTAGGAAAGGTTAGGCTCTAACTGGGGCACTGCATCCAGAACTTGTCTGTCACTTAGCACGCACCTCCGCAGTTGGCTCACGTGAAAAACATTGTGCACGCCAGGAAAATTTGCGGGCAATTTCAACTTGTAGGCTGACACACCAATCCGCTCCACAATTTCAAATGGTCCCACATACCTTGGGTCCAACTTATGGTTCTTACCGAACCTCTTCACTCCAACCATCGGGGAAACCTTAACGAATACCATGTCCCCCACAGAAAATTCCAAAATGGACCTACGCCGATTGGCGTTCTTCTCGTATCGCTCTTAAGCTATCCGAAGCTTCTCTCGAATAAGCTTTACAGAGACTTCCATTTCTTCTAAGGCATCTGGACCTAACATCGGCCTCTCACCAACCTCAGCCCAAAATAGAGGAGTTCTACACCGTCTTCCATATAGCGCTTCGAAAGGAGTCATTTGCAGACTCTCTTGATAACTGTTATTGTATGCGAACTCCATCAACCTCAAGCGTTCATCCCACGCTCCTCCGTGGTCTAATATATAACAACGGATCATATCTTCCACAATCTGATCAACACGCTCCGTTTGACCATTGGTCTGTGGATGATATGCAGTAGAATATCTCAAGTCAGTTCCCAATCCTTCTTGAAGGCTCTTCCAGAAACGAGACGTAAACCTGGGGTCTCGATCTGATACTATACTTAGGGGTACTCCATGTAACCTGATAACTTCATTCAAATATAGTTCCGCTATCTTTTTTCATCGAGTAACCAATCTGAAAGGGTACGAAGTGCGCACACTTTGCTAATCTGTCAACAATCACCCAAACAGAGTCATGCCCTCGGGGATATCTCGGCAAACCAGTAATGAAATCCATTGAGATACTCTCCCACTTCCAAGTTGGAATCTCTAAAGGCGCTAACTTTCCACCAGGCCTTCCATGATCAGCCTTAACTCTTTTGCACGTAAAACATTCTGACACAAACCTTGCAATGTCACCCTTCATCCCAATCCACCAGGCAATCTGTTTCAAGTCCTTATACATTTTTGTAGACCCTGGATGGTAGGCCACACTTGAACCGTGTGCCTCACTGCACAACTTAACTCGAATATCTCGAAAATTGGGGACACAAAATCTACCGCGGTACTTTAGAGTACCCGCATCATCGATCGAAAAGTCAGGCAGCTCCCCCTTCTCAGTTCTATTATGAAGGTGCAGTAGATCAGGATCGTCCTTTTGATGAAGCCTCGTAAGAGAAATCCATGAAGGTTCAGACACTTCCAAACTGCTTGGCGAGTCACATCTACCAACTGAAATATCCATTAAAAGGAACTCTTCTACTAACAACTCAGTGGAGAGATTGAAAATTTTCCCTGTCTTCCTGCTTAAGGCGTCGGCTACCACATTAGCCTTACCCGGATGGTATAGGATCTCCACTTCATAATCAGCCACATACTCTAACCATCTGCGCTGGCGCAAGTTCAACTCCTTTTGAGTGAAGACGTACTGCAAACTCTTATGATCTGTATAAATCTCGCACTACGCGCCATACAACAAGTGTCTCCATAATTTCAATGCATAAATAACTGCTGTGAATTCCAAGTCATGCGTAGGGTAGTTCCTTTCATGAATCGTAAGCTGTCTTGACCCATACGCAATCACTTTTCCTTCTTGCATCAGCACACAACCAAGACCCACGTGGGAGGCGTCCACGTAAACGGCATAGTCTAATCCTTCCGTAGGCAATGTCAATATCGGAGCAGTGCACAGTCTATTCTTTAGCTCTTGGAACGCTTCTTCGCACTTATCGCTCCACACAAATGCTGCATTCTTCTGCGTCAATTTGGTCAATGGCGCAGATAATGTAGAGAAACCCTCTACAAATCTTCTATAGTAGCCAGCCAACCCTAGGAAGCTTCTTATTTCTTTGGGTGTGGCAGGCCTCGTCCATTCCATAACTGCGGCTATCTTTTCTGGGTCGACATAGATTCCGTCCTTGTTAACCACATGACCCAGGAAAGAAACCTGAGGCAACCAGAACTCGCATTTACTTAGCTTGGCGAAACAACTTATGGTCCCTCAAGGCAGATAAAACTAGACGCAAATGTTGGTCATGCTGCTCAACATTGCGTGAATACACCAACACATCGTCTATAAATACGACTACAAACTTGTCCAGAAAGTCCTTGAAGACCCTGTTCATCCTGTCCATGAAAGCAGAAGGTGCGTTGGTCAAACCAAACGACATCACCAAAAATTCAAAATGTCCATGTCTGGAACGGAAGGCAGTCCGCGGGATATCTGATTCACGGATCCTTAACTGGTGGTAGCCCGAACGAAGGTCAATCTTAGAGAACACGGCGCTGCCTCACAGTTGATCAAACAAATCATCTATCCTCGACAACAGATACCTATTCTTGATCGTTACCTTATTTAGCTCTCTATAATCGATGCACAACCTCATCGATCCATCTTTTTTCTTGACGAACACAACAGGAGCACCCCAAGGAGAAGAACTCGGCCTTATAAATCCGTTCTCAAGCAACTCATCTAACTGGATACGCAACTCCTCCAGTTCGCGTGGGGCCATCCGGTAAGGCGCCTTGGCAATAGGACGCGTACCCGGCTCCAAATCTATAACAAACTCCACGTCTCGATCAGGCGGGAGACCAGGAAGATTAGCTGGAAAGACATCAGAAAAATCACGAACCACCGGGATCTCCTCCAAACACGGCAAACTAACCTTGGTTTCTAAAACCGAAACCAAACATGCAAAACATCCGGAATCTACAAGCTTCCGAGCACATACCGCCGATATAGTCGGAGAATCCTGGCGCGGATAACCGTAAACACTCCCGGGTTGACTGTTGTCCATCCTGAAGTCCAAGCATTTACCCTTGCATTGGATCACAGCATCATATCTGGACATCCAGTCCATGCCTAGGATCACGTCGAAGTCTTCCAGATCCAACAGCTTCAAATCAGCAATCGCGAGAAAATCGCCTAGTAAAATCGGACAACTCTGAATACCCTGATCCGAAACTACAGATTCACCTGAAGGAAACTTGACACAGAACGCATCACCAACACGATCGAGATCCAAACGGTAACGCTCTACGAAGGCCCTAGCCACAAATGAGTGGGTAGCGCCGGAATCGAACAGAACACGCGCCCAGCGGTTCTTTACCTTAAATCGTCCTATAAAATTGCACACGCGACTAAGGAAGCGAACGCTCAAAACTATTACTATGAGCTAAACATTAAAACTAGGGGAGAATATAACCTGATATCATTTGCGTGGACGCCTGAGATTCCTCCATAGAGACCACGTTCAACTTTCCTTTTCCCTTGTCCACTCACTGCGGCGGCGGAAAAGCCTGAAGAGGAACTGGCTGCAGAGTAAGCTGAGCTTGCGGGCACTGATACTTGAGATGACCCTCTTGACCGCACAAGAAACAACTTCTCGCCTTCTTACAGCAATGGGTAGCATCGTGCCCCGGCTTCTTGCATACAGAACAAAGCAAGTCTTTCTTTGGGATACCTTGGATCGCATGAATCTTCTCTTTCTTCTGAGCTCCTAATCTTTGATAGCACCTTTCCAATGGATGTCCCGGTCGGCCATAGAAACTGCATACCTCTTTATTTCTCTTCCTCGGAGCAGCGTCAGGGACCTGAGTACTCTTACCCTCATCAGACTTTCTTTTATCTTTTCTCAGTTGTTGACCTCGATTCTTGGCGTTATCAATTGCCTCTACCTTTAAGGAAGCTTCCACTATACCAGCATAACTTGATGTCGCATAGGCACTTGCTAATTGCTGGACGTCACTCCTTAGCCCAGCCAGAAATCGCTTGCTTCTATTTTCATCGGAACTCACCAAGTCTGGGGCAAATCGACTTAGCTTACTAAACTCGATTTCGTACTCACTAACCGTGAGCTGCCTCTGCTTTAAGTGCAGGAAATCATTCATCAGACGGTCCCTCTCGACCGATGGCAGAAACTTGCTCAGAAGTAGCTCCTTAAAGGACTCCCAGGAACACCCGTCCTTCAGACCTTCTTTCTCCCTCAGCCACCAGCCCTTCGCCAACCCTTTGAGCTGATATGAGGCTAACATCACATTCTGATCATCAGTGGTCCTGGAGTATGAGAACATCTCCTCGATTGATATCATCCAATCGTCTAAGACAATGTAATCTGCCTTGCCATCATACGTCGGAGGCCTAAGTCGCTGAAACTGAGAAATAAAGGTCATCTCTGGTGGCACCACGACCGGAGGCACCAGAGGAGCGGGGGGAACTGGGACATCTTGACCCACAACAGGGTCCTGAACTCTCGGAATTTTCCCTGCCACAAATGCTAACAAGGACTGGACCTGAGACTGCAAATCCACTACTTGCTTTGACAAGGCTTCATTACTTTGTCGCAGACCTTCTATCATTGCACTGCTCTGCGCACCTGAAGATTCTCCCTCTGATTGGGGAGTCAACCTTGTCGAAGGATGCCTCGACATTCTAATGGAACAACAAAACACTAATCAGACACCTAGCCCACCCACTAGAACCAAACAACATAGTACAAACAATACATACTTATGTACTTGCTCATGCTGCTAACTTGCTCTGGGATTTTCAATAATGATGTTATGCTTATCCTACGATGATTCACTATCATCACACTAACTCTTGTGCCTAGATCGGGAATGCATGAATTTATATTCTTTTTGACTCAAAAATTATGTGTGTACACATGTCATCCTACAAATCTTTAGCTTGGCACGTTGTGCTTATGCAATGTTATGCTATGCATGATTGTGTTATGCATTCTAAAAAGGCCCTAATGCATGTTATGAGCGGCGTACACATGAAAATGTTATGCATCCCATACTACATAACATTTCCATGCAACGAAAAAAGAAAATGTGCTAGCCGCATTCATGTGGTGAGGTTATGCATCCCATACTACATAACCCTCAAATGTTGCCTCCTATGGTGGATCCATATACAAACACATAGTATGCATCCCATACTACATAATATGCCTCGTATACTTCATATCATGCTATGAGTGTAGTGTTCGTGCTTCAGCCAAGACGTGCTGATGACATATCGGTGTGCGTATGATATGACTCTAAACACCTAATACTTACAGAGACAGGTTACCCGACAATTTGTCAAGCAACCTCCCTCTGATACCAACTGTCACAACCCGCATTTTTCTCATTAAAAAATAAATCAGAGCACGAGATAACTACGAGCTGTGATGCCACGTCAAGCAGGGGATAACTGCTGACGCTCAGGCAACACTCTAATCCTTCAAATCATAAGTTAAAATAAATAGAAAACTGATTTTTAAATTAATTGGCTGTATCCCTCGGCTCAATGGACCAGATAGTCCACGGTTTGAAAACTATTTTTATACGTAGCGGAAAAATACTTCATTTATGATTAACATCCTAAAAGAGCGCATAAGTGTCCTAAGAGAACAACTTACACTATGCAAGACCCTAGATTTCAATTTATAATATTTATAAAGAAAACAATCTTTTTACGCATTAGGAAAATAATGATTGAGCTTTTATAAAACATGCTGATCTTGCAATACATATAGTAGTTCTTTTTTTATAGATTTTAAAGTAACTAGCAACCTAGCATAAAACATTCCCATAGAGCAAGTGAAACTACCACAAAACAGGTAAACTAGCAGCTAAGCAAAGACTTAGTATCACCAAGGAAAATCACCAACGAGCGTCAACAACCTGACACGAACTTGCTGGCGAGCATGCATGTCTGTACTACTACAAAGCTAAAGAACTACCTCAACAGGTGAGGAAAACACTGCCACAACGCAGTCCACAAGGGAACTCCTGAAATTAGCCGTTCAGCCGGCTACAGACCTGAACCTGAGACATTCAAAAGAAGAACACCTCAGCAAGAAATAATAAAATAGGAGGCAAAGAAACATCAGATAATAATCGAATGAAAAGAGCAGAAAGAAAAAGGGTTACCAACCATGCAAGAGAGATGCTGAAAATCTCAGCTAAAGAATCCAAAAAGGGACAAAATGTAAGTATAACAATCAGTAAAGCGAGAGAAATGCATCAAGTACTAAAACGTACCAAACTTCGCTCATGCCTGTAGAGACAAAAAGGAAACCAATATGCATCAAATGAACAGTTTGAAAGGAACTAACAGTCCTAAACTTGTAAATCGTTAGCACTGGCACAAATCCCAAACATGTGTCGGAGACTAAGAACAGTCACAACCGAACAACCAGGTCCAGGTGTCTCAAGAGTACTAAAGGGGCCGCCACAGGGTCCACACACATAGAGTTCCAACCTCTTACAGGAACCCAAAATGTCCAAAGGAGGGAATGGTGGTGGCCACGGCTCGAACTCCCCCGGTACCATACTCCCTCAGAAACCCAGCTACCACATGCTAAGGATCCACGATTCGGCGCCAAAACTAGCCGACAACACCACTTAGAAACTACCAAGTTCTACAACCAAAACCCGCCGAATTATTTCCCCCTACCCGCCGAATTATTTCCCCCTACCCGCCGAATTATTTCCCCCTACCCGCTGAATTCAACTTAAAATAAATTCTGATAACTTCCTAGTTTAGGCCGACCACAAGCCCTAAGCTAGGAATATTTCTAATCTCACCTATACTACTCCGGTATTCTACGACAAGGAGAGTTAATAAGGCGAAATACAACCCATGGAGGCACGCAAGAGGGGAGAAATCCACTTGCCTCAAATCGTTCTTGAAAACGTCCACCCAAAATACTCCACCACGTAGATCCGTCCAAAAGGGGGCACGCGGAGACGAGATCTACGAAAAAACGGACAACCGGGGTTAGGGCCGAAAAAAATCTAAGGCGAAACGTCACCGAAATGGGAAAAGCTTACCGCGATCTCGAAGCTCTCGCCGAGAGCTTTCCAACGCCGCGATCGGATCGAGATTCCGTCCACCGGATCGGCGGTGGCGGCCGCCGGAAGGTTCGCGAACGAGAGGATCCGCACTCGCCCTTTTTGTTTTCGCACAGGAGGGGGGGCTGCTGCTTCGGAGGAAGGAGAAAGAGGCTTTTTGTTTTTAAATATATACTTAATATTATTATAATTATTACATAACAAAAGGGGGGGGGGGGGGGGGGTGCTGGTTCGGTGAGAATCATTCTCACCGATTACATAACAAAAGGGGGGGGGGTGAATCGGTGAGAATCATTCTCACCGATTCCCACTCCCCCATTTTCTTTTTTTTATTCTTTATACATATAAGTATTAATAATATTTATAATTATTAAAAGAATGATATAACATTATATCGTTACGGAGGGCCAAACGCGCGCAGAATCGAACGAAATTCGCACCGTAGGCGAATGACGACGCTACGAATCCAACGGCGAAGTCGAAATCGAATTCCGACACACCATTTTCGAGATAATAATTTCTAAAGTTAACGGCGTACGCGAAAACATACAAACTTCAATCGCGCGCCGAGGCTCCAAAAATGCTCGGAACGCGACGAAACTTGACGAGAAAGTCTAAAATTAGCCGATCTAATTTCCTAATGTAAAATTTTCCACTCCCGATGCAAATCCCAAATTTTGGCCGGTCAAACCTAACGAACGCAAAACGCGCTAACGACAAAGTCGGTAACAAAATCCGACGAACAAAACTCGGGCAAATTTCTCCCGAAGCCAAAACACAAGCATTCCCCAAGAGGCTCCACCGAGTCAGTAAACAGACTCCGGCTCGCTAGGGAATCTTGCTACCAGGCATCACCAAGCCACGCAGGGAACCTAAAGAGCTAAGAGCACGCTCTAACAACGTCACATGACCAACACGCGCTAACATAACGCTCTGACGTCATAATACGTCAAATAAGAAATTAAATAAATCACTGGAAAATCGGGGGCGTTACTTAAGGATAATATGTTCAATTATTTTTCTTAAGACAAATAATCTTTTTACTATTAGATCACAGATTATTCAGCACAGCACAGTTCACAACACAGAATAAACAACACAGCAACACAGAAGACACACAGTTTTATAGTGGTTCCCCAAGTGATGGGTACATCCACTTTCCACATTCGCCTATCTAGCAGTGTACTAGATTAGGCCTAACTTCCTTCTCAGATCCGCAGATCTTACAACTCAGAACCTTGAAAGGTCCCTATAGCTCAGACTTCAGCAAGTCCTATGACTCAGATCCTCCCAGAGCTTCCTACCTCAGAGTGAGTCCACACTCCTACAGCTCAGACAATTAAGCCCTTCCTCAGCCTTTTCCCAGGCCTACAGCTCAGAGAACTTAATCTCCTACCTCAGGAACTCAGCCCTACCTCAGCCTCTATAAAATTAGGCTTACAACTTAGAGGAATAATCCTCCTACACTCAGATCTATAAAAGATCCTACAAAAATTGAAAATAAAGAGAATAATTCCTTCACCCAAATAGAGAGAGAACGGGTGAAGGCTTCTTAATCAGTTCTTGATAGATCTGACCACTCTAGAATCAACCTGTTCTTAGCTTCTTCAAAGCTTCTTGAATCCGAACAAAGTAAGGTTGATCTTCTTGAAGTTGGAGATGATCCTCAATCCAGATTCTTCTAATAAGATGTGATTCTAATTTCTTCTTGCAGACTATTCAGGATCTGCCCTCTCTGGATGACATGTCGATTTTTGGATGAAGACTACTCTCCTTGTTGTTGGCTTTTCCCTTCTTGGCTCAGCATCTATCTGATGATAGAACATGCCTTTATATAGGCTTCATCCGAGGTTACCGGCTGATCCGCTTCATAACTACCTTCTGACAGCTCTGACAAAAATAACAGCTGTGTTGATCATGACAGCTATCAAGTCTCCAGTAATTATTTCTGATACTTCAATGAACTTAAGCTCAGCAGCAAAGTGTCGAGACAATACTGCAAATGTGTCGACATAAATAATTCATGTGTCGACACAATCCATAGTGATGTCGACACAACTTGCATAATGTCGACACAGTACTTCTCTATCTTCTTGACAAAGCTTCTGCAGAATGTGTCGACACAAGTCCTGTGAGTCGACACAATCACTTCTTGTCTTGATATAGTTGACTTTAACAAACATTCTGGTGTGTGTCGACACAAGTCCTATGTGTCGACATAGTTGTTGTTGACTGAGCTTTCTGTGTGTCGACACAAGTCCTGTGTGTCGACATAGTTGTTATCGACAGAATCTCTGTGTGTCGACACAAGTCCTGTATGTTGACACAAACTGGCTCCTGGTGTCGACACAGTCTTTTTCGACAAAATCTCTGTGTGTCGACACAAGTTCTGTGTGTCGACAGAAATCAGCTCCTGGTGGCGACACAAGTTCTGTGTGTCGACACAAACCGGCTCCTGGTGTCGACACAGTCTTTGTCGACAGAATCTCTGTGTGTCGACACAAGTTCTATGTGTTGATACAAACTGGCTCCTGGTGTCGACACAGCCTTTCCCATGTGTCGACACAATGCTTCTCAAGTGTCGACACTTGTACATAGAAATTTTCTTTCATTTCCTTAACCTGCACTTGCAAACTCAACACCATATCAAATACACCTTGATGAATATCATTGAGTTAGGGGGGGCTTCTCCAAATTTGGTACACATTTTCCAATGTACCCAACAATCTCCCACTATTTGGAGAAGTCATAACCCTTAGTCAATGATATACATCACTTTATAATAAAACAAAGATTATGATGTATAAGAGCATTATTCAGATAGATTAATATATAAACAAAGCCAGCATAATATCATCACAAAATATGATAACATATAGAGAACATGAATCAATGTTTTGTTTAACTACAAAAAGTTTCTGAACACAGATTACATAGATTTTAAAATTAAAGATTACAAAGTTCTAAAATCTAATCAATCTATTCTATGGCTGATCAGGCTCCTTGATTACAATGCCTTTGCCAGACTGAATCCTTGCTTGTACATTAGGTTCAGTGTCTTCAGCTGGATTCTTTCTTTTAAGATCCTTCTTCTTGAGTTCTTCAGCCTTAACCTTTTGCCTTTCAAAATAATGATGAGGCTTAGGAAAGTATTTGCTTGGTTCCACAACAGTAGCAGGTATCTTTCCAGCTTTGAGATCCCTTTTAAACAGAAATATGGCATCTTGCCTCTTCTGATACATACTCCATTCTTGTTCTGAGTACCACTTGCCTCTATCATGCATTTTATCTTTAACTGCTTGCCAGGAAGTGAGAATGATATTCCTGGAAGTGGGACTCCATTTTTCAAAATCAGGTTTTAGTTCAGCCTGCTCTCGAAACCTTTTCTTAGAAAGTTGAGCTTCTTGATCTCTTTTCAAGGCTGCTTTATACATCTTAACTTTCTCAATACCCACATTCTGAACCACCTGTGGAGGACTGTACATTTGTTGAACAACAGCTTGAATTCTTTCAATGCCAGGAGGTGGATAAATGATTTGAGCCACTTGCTGCTGAGCATCTTCATTGTAAGCAGTTTGAATGCCAGACTCAGCTGTGTTGTCATCATCACACAGAGATGGATATCCAATAGTGGCTCTGATAGTATTAGTTATCCATTTAGCATGTTCAGAGCCTGCATTGACTATTATTCTCTCCCCTGTATGACTTCTCTTTCAACATGGCCTCTTAGATCATCCTTTTGGAACTGTATCTGATTAGCTAGATAATTTGTTCCTTCTGTAACGCCCCGAAACTCAAAAGAGCGACGGGTGACATTTTGGGCCAGTTTTGGGTTCTGGCAGGAGGCACACGGCCTGGGACACGGGCGTCTCCCAGGGCGTGTTAGGCTTGTGTCGACGATTGGGTCGAGAGGTCGACGAATTTCGCTCGACGTTGTGTCGAGACAGGGCACACGGCCTAATACACGGGCGTGTCTCAGGGCGTGTCAAGCCCGTGTCGACACTTAGCTCGCGAAGTCGACATTTTCCGCTCGATGAAGTGTCGAGACAGGGCACACGGCCTGAGACACGGGCGTGTCTCAGGGCATGTCGAGCCCGTGTCGACACTCGTCCCGGGGAGTCGACGAATTTTGCTCGACGAAGTGTCGAGACAAGGCACACGGCCTAGGACACGGGCGTGTCCAAGGTCGTGTCGTGTGGTCGACGAACTTCACTCGACGAAGTGTCGAGACCGTGAACACGTCCTGGAGCTCAGGCGTGTTGATGTTGACACGGGCGAGGACGCAGGCGTGTCCAGTACCCGTGTAGTTCTCGGGTTGTTTTCGGGATAAATCGATGGGGGCACACGGCTGACCGCACGGCCATGTCAGCTGGAACACGGGCGTGTCAGGTAGAACACGGGCGTGTCGGATGCCCGTGTGTTGTTCCAGGCGCGTCTATTTCGACGGCGAATGAGGGATACGGCCATGGACACGGGTGTGTGCCAGGCCGTGTTCGGTCCAGATTTTACATTTCAGGACCGAATAAAGGACGTTTATTTCTTTAACCTGTGATCCAACGGTTGGGGGTTGTTCCTGATGGGATATACACGGGATTGGACCCTTGAAACCCTCATTTCTTTTGAGTGGTTATCTTTCTAAAGTGTAGAGAGAGAGGAGAGCCAAGGGAGGAAGAAGAAGCTAGATCAGGCCATTGGAGGAGCTTCGAAGCTCCAAATCGCGAGCCGACTCTGGATCTATGGAGGAAAAGAGAGTGCGTTGCTTTTCATCCGCTTACTTTTCCATGGCGCCAAAGAGGAATGCTAGGGTAACGATCCTCAACTTGAGCATGTGAAGCTCTACTTCTTTTGCAAAAGGGAAGCCCGCTCTCGCGAGTTTGCGGTGAGTTGGAGGCGTTCCTTCGGGTAGACATGAATAGTCTCTGTTGTTAGAGTCCGTTAGTAAGAACAGATATAGGCATTTTGTGTGAAGCCTACCCGGACATGTTGGTCTGGATCGGTGATGTTGCATTGCATAAATGCCGGAGAAGAGTTCGTGCGATTGGTTATTTTTCGGGTTTTCTACACGGTAGATTGCAATAGGGAGCCTTGGCGATTAACCCTAAGGTGCACCTGGAAAACTGGGCGGATGTGTGATCTTGACAACTTGGAGGCCTGAGAGCCAACTTGAACATAACCGAGTTATGTGAAATGTGTGACGAAAATGGGACTCAGGAGTAGTTTAACCTGCGCATATGGCTTAAATTGTCGTTGCGACGTGAGCACGGGTTAGATGGAACCGTACCCATTTCTATATCATTCGGTTAGAGTCGTTGGCATAGATGAGGGTCTTCGGTGGTCTATGGCTTAAATTGTTGTGACCCATGATGGGAATACAAATTGCACATATGTTTGGCCGTCAAAGTGGTGGTGGTGAGTCCGGAATGTCTATGGCTTTAATTGACGTGATATTGGCCGGTTCACCGAGAATGTGCCCTGAGTGCACTGGTGCGTGTCCATGCGAGCCTACGCCTGTGATGTTGTGACAATACTATATTGCTCGCTTATGCTAATGAAATGCAGGGAAGGAGCATCGCCGCCCCGAGTTGGGGGCGGGATCGTTATAATTTGGTCAGCATTGCTGACCGTTGCTTTTGTTTGCCACCGTGCGGTGGATTTGTTACGTGCAGGTGCTGCTGGACCAAGCAGTCAATAGCGGGCTAAAGCCCAAATTGCGAAGCCGGCCCTCGAAGGCCCAATTGGAGTGTTTACTGCTTTGTTCATGTATGACCGGCGTACGTGTCGTGGTTTGTAAATCATGTAATATTAAGTAAACGTTTTTGTAAGGCCTTAAGGCTAGTACTGGTGTACGTACTAAATTCCTATTTGGTTTATTAGTGGACATTCATGCTTGAGTGCTGGGTTCTTAATTGCAACTTTTATAAACTGCTTCCGCTAGAATGCTCTGTGTAGGACGTTGGATTGGTTGGATAGTTTCCATTGAGTAACCACCCTGTCTGTCTGTGGTATATGACATCGGGCCCCGGCCGGACCTACTGCAATATGCTATGCGACGGATAGGGGGTGTTACACCTTCTTTGTAGAATTACCTAAACTTCTACAGCTGATCAGAGATCACCTTTTGAGAGTATAGAATAGCAGTGCTAACAACAATCAAATTTGCTTGGAGTTGTTTATAAAACTCAGACTTTTCTTTAGCAATGTGTGCAGTGAAAGCATTTGCTGTATTCTTAATTTCTGTGACAATCACATTGTGGGATTCTGTTAGATTGTCATTCATTCTTATTTGATTTTCAAAAACATAGCCTTGTTTGACTGCTATATCATCTATATATGTTTTGGCTTCCACTTGTAGTTTGGCAAAATAAACTACAGCATTACCTCCCTTGTGGAAGCAATCTGTCATCTCCTTTTTATGCATATTTATCTCAAATCTGATAGATTTGATATCTTGAGCCA
Source organism: Platanthera guangdongensis (assembly GCA_039583875.1). NCBI lineage: Eukaryota > Viridiplantae > Streptophyta > Magnoliopsida > Asparagales > Orchidaceae > Platanthera > Platanthera guangdongensis. The sequence continues at coordinate 136,105,370 of CM077152.1, forward strand.
AAGAAAATTGAAGTTCCTTATGACTTTCATCTACATATTTCTTAAGAGCTGCTCTTTGCTCATCCATCTTAACTTGTAGTTGCACTAGAAGGTAACTGAAGTATACTGCAGGTGTTGGAGTTTGTGGAACAGCTTGCAAGGCTTTCTTATAGTCCGAGCTCCTCTTCCTGAGTTCCACAATCTTTCACTTCTTGGCCCTAGAGGCTGCTTCATCTTCTGAAGTTTCTGAGGAACTTGCTATGTCCACAGTGTCTTTTGGACTAGAGTCAATGATTGGCTGACTCTTCTCAGTGCTAAGTAGCTCCCCCTTAGTCCTTTGCAACTCCCCCTCAGTCCTTGCTTCTTGTAGGTCAGGGAACAGCTCCTCTGGAGTGAATTCCTGATGTATTTGAAAAGGAGGAATATCTTGTTCATGTGCAGTAGATGGAGTGTCATAAAATGCAGATGTCTCCTTCATTGTAATGTCTTGTGCTGGGACATTATCTTTGTTAGTCTGTTCAACATCAGTCAGATGCATAATTAGTGTATCTGGCTCAGTATCTAGTGTAGCTTGATTAATATCATGTATTACCTCAAGTATAGTTTGAGTGGTTGTTTCACTCTCTAATGCAGCTATGTGGACAGGTGGTTGTTGCTCAGGGGCTCCCCCTGAAGGTAATGCCTCTTGTTGAGCTGAAGCTAGAGAAAGCTCATTGGCTCCCCCTTGATGAGGCTCTTCCTGTACTTGATCCAGTTGGATGTTGCTTTCTGGAATCTGCTCCCCCTACACCTGACCAGCATCTACAATCTCTGGAGCAGGTGATCTCCTAGCATGCTCTGGTCTTTCTTCATCTGTGCTGAAGGCCACTTCTTCTTCTGAATCACTGGAAGATTCAGTTGTCTTGTGGGTTGGTTTCTTCTTTGGCTGTATATGTTTTGTTTGTTTTTGTGGAGTAGAAACTTCCTTAGTCAGGAACCTTTCACATCTGGACAGTATTCTTAAATTCATTCTTCTCATATGATTTATCTTAGATCCTGCTGTCTGATTCATTACTTCAGGAATGTTCTCAGCCAGATATAGACTTAGAATTCTGCCTAGATTAGTTCTCTTTAGACTTTCTTTGATCTTTTCAAAGATCACAACAGACCAGTTGGTTTTGACCTTGAAGATGATTATGGTCATTAGATTGAACATGTAGGCAGATATTCTTTCATGTCCACCTGGTTTGCACATAATTACTTTTCCTATAATTTTTGAAAGAAATTTTCCCTGGGAGTTCATTCCCTTTTTGAGCATAGATGATCCAATCTTGGTGGTGGAATCCAGTCCACACCATTGGAGAGCTTCTCTAGTCATGGAAGATACTATTTCATCGTCTTCTTGAACCCTTGGCAAGTGTAGTGTCTTCCTCAAACTCTTCAGGGTGAGTTTGACCTTGGTTCGTTGAACGGATGACTTAATTTTTAGGCTCGTTGAATCCAATGTTGCTGCTGCATAGAATTTAAGAACCTCCTTCTTCGAAATCTTGTTAGGTTCTGAGACCAAGTACTCTAAGCCATTCTCTGTGATTAGGGTAATCGCGGCTTTGAAGTTGCTAGATCCACTCGCAAAGGCATCACGAACTAGTTCATAGCCTTCGTTGATGTTGTCTTCCAGCTTTGGCGCCATGAGGGATGAGAGAGAGATAAGAAGAGAGATGAAGGTCTGTCGACACAAGGATTAGGTCTTGAGAATGTTGAGAGTGTAGTCGACAGGGTTTTAATTCCATCTATTTATATGTTTTCTAAACAAGGAAGGTCAACGGGAGGGTTGAGTTAAACCTATTGTGTCGACACTGTTGGGATTGTGTCGACACAGACTACTAAAGTCTCGACAGAGAATTACTATTCTATCTGTTGACACCAATGGCGATGTGTCCACACAAATAATCTTAAGAGCTTACAATACTCACTACGTGTTGACACAGACGACTGTATATGTAGACACCAACATTTAAGTGTCAGGATAGCTATGTGTCGACACCAAATTCTGAGTGTCGACACAATCTTCTGGATGTGTCGAAAAAATTTTCTTATGTGTCGACACCATCTACTAAGTGTCGACACCTTTGTCTTTAAGTGTCGACACACATTTACTTAGTCAAATTTGTCATTCTTATTCTATGTTCAGCATGCCTAATTCAATTTTAAAATAATTGAATTTAGTTTCATCCAATGCTTTGGTGAACATGTCTGAAGGATCAAGCGCATAACCAACTGTTCCAAAAGCCCAGACTGTTGGAAAGGGTGCTACTTAATTTCTTAAATAATTAGAAGAGCGCCACGGGTCAAGTGAAGGAACGCCAGACCCAACAATCCCCCCCGGTGTCCAGCATAACCAGTCCACTCAGAGGTGGAGTTACCACATGGATCAGAGGTGGGGTTACCACATGGCCCACACGGCTCAGAGATGCGGTTACCACATGTCCACGGTTGCACGGCTCAGAGGTGGGGTTACCACATGTCCACGGTTGCCTGACCCGCCGGACCCACACAAGTAGAAGGGAAAAATTAGGATTTAATAGCGCCCCCCGATCTTGAACCCGTAACCTGGCTTTGATACCAATTGAAGGATCAAGCGCACAACCAACTGTTCTAAAAGCCCGGACTGACGGAATGGGTGCTACTTAATTTCTTAAATAAGTAGAAGAGCGCCATGGGTCAAGTGAAGGAACGCCGGACCCAACAATCCCTATTGAAAGTGGGGATAAGATCTACCTTAACTCTAGGGGGGGGGGGGTGAATAGACTATACTAAGATAATTTTCAAGTTAAAAATTATTTTGCAGTGGAAGACTTAATTTAAATATATGTGTAAGGTGCTTGTAGTAAATAAACAAATTGTAAAAGCAAGAAATAAAAACACAGCACACAACAAACAAAATATAGCAACCAGAAGACGCAAGGAGCTATAGTGGTTCCCAAACCAATCTGTGTACATCCACGCTTCTACCACCCCAGGTAGGAATCCACTGCAGGATGAGTTGATCAGGTGTCCTAGGCACCAATGAGCTTTTGATAAGGTACTCAAAAACCAAACCAGATTTTTCGATCAGGTGCCTTGCCACCACAGAGTTTTGACAAGGTAGAAAGCAGCACAAAACTTTTGAAGGGAGTTTTGAGAAACCCTTTTACAACAGAAAAAAGGAAGAGGTGAGGTGTCTTCTCTGTCAACAATCAAAGAGATGACTAGTGGAAGATGTTGTCAAAGCTCCCCCTAAGATCTGGAGTTGTTCAGGAAAAGAAGCTTTGCACTAGGGTGATAGGCCTTCAGTAGATGAGATCTCCAGCAAAGGATGATTCCAGCAGTTGCTGAAATGTGTATTGTCTGGAGTCTTGATGGATGAAGCCTCTGAACACTTAAGTCAAAAGAGATCTAGAAATTTCTGTATGTTGATCTCCTTCAGTGATGAGTGTTCTGAATGAATTCTGTCTGTGATTGTTCTCTTTCTTTTGTGTCACTGTTCTCTTCTTTCGTAGTAAAGACTGTTTGTTTCTGTCTAAAGTAGCAGAATGAATAATCTCTTTTATTCCTTAGATCTGAAAGAATGAATTGATTCTGTCTCCAAGATAGCCGTTAGCCACTAATTAATGACTTCCTTAAATGAATTTTGTCTCTGGAGGAAAGTCCTAGAAAACATTCCTTTGCAATTCCCTTGAAACTTGCTCCAGATTAATTGAAGCGGCTACAAGATCCTTGAAATAAATGCTGGGAATAAATAAGATAGAGTTCCATAACTATCTGAATTTGAATCTTGAGAATCGTCGATCTCTCCAGAAAATCGTAGACCTGAGCTCCACTATCGTCGACCTGAGCTCAGAGACTGGAACTAGACTGGAAACAAAAATCGTCGATCTGAGCTCAACTATCGTCGACCTGAGCTCAGAGATTGGGAAAACAGCTAGAGACAGAAACGTCGATCTGAGCTCGAAGATCGTCAAACGGAGTTCGACGACTCGTTGAACTGAGCTCGGAGATAGTCGAACTGAGTTCGACGATTCGTCGACCTGAGCTCGACGAAATTGACTTAGTCTCCTGAATTTGAATATCTGATCTGAGGGTCTTGGGGGCAGCTTTCAAGCCTAAATACTAACCCTTAGACTCAATCTAATTGACCTTAAAAACTATACAAGGAGGTCAAGACAATTTTCCTAAGGACATAGTGAACCTTGCCCAAATCAGAAATAGGGTGTTCCAACAATCTCCCCATATTTGGGTTAGGATTACTATTTACATGACATAGGAAATAAAAGCATACAATACAGATATAAAATCAAGAACATCATTGCAGAAACACAAACAAAATCACATCAGAAAGTCAGAATAGATAACATTGTCAGCTTACATGATCATTCCTTTTCCTTGTCCTTTTTGAGAACTATTTCTCTGTTAGGGTTAAGAGCTTCTTTCTTGGATCTCCTGTCATCATTTGCACCTAGAAAAGTTTGTTGTTTTGTCCTGGGGACTATAGCTTCTGAGTGTAGCTTCATATAGCTTTCTGAGTCAAAGAATTTGCTGGAAGAGTATCTCTCAAGTTCTTTCTTTCTCTGTTCTGATAAAGTGGTGAAACTTGATGTATATTTTCCTTGTTCTTTTGCCTTCTTAATTTGATCTAGTGCAGCCAACTCTTTCATTCTTGATGTCCAGGAATTAGGATTATTCTCTGAATCTTCAAATGGAACAGGAGGTTCTTATCTGTTTGAAGAATCATCAGGAGTAGCTCTGGAAGAAACTGGATCTTTTAACTTATAAGGGAAAGGACTAGATGTAGTGTCAATGAGACATTGTCCTTCCCTATGATAAGGATGCTGCCTAGAATAACCTTTGGAATAAACTCTGAAATCTCTTTGATTTCCCCTATACTGTCCTCTTCTGGACTGGTAGCCTCTTGTTTGATATTCTCTTGATTGAGATCTTCCTTGAAATTGAGAGGTTCTTTGACTCTTAGCAATAGATGACTGATAAGCAAAACTTCCACCAGTACCTGCATCTGGTGAAGGAGGAGGAGGAGGAGGAGGATTGATGTGAGATGATCCTTTGTCATATTTCCTCTTTTTCTTCATTGCCATTAGTTGATTCCTGGATAACTGCATCCATGGTTCTGTAATTGGACAATTATGCAATATATAGTATGGAATATCATTTTTATCTTTGATTTTCTCCTGGGGAACTCTCTTTAGGGCCTTGCTTCTAGCTTTCCTCTTCCTTGCAATGGTTGCAGAGGAATCATCAGAATCAGTTCTAAATTTATCACTATCTGAGCTGTGAGGATTGTCATATAGGTCATCAATCCTTTTGATGGAATCTCTTTGTTGTTGGGATTGAACAGAATAAACAACACTAGCAGCAGCAGTAACAAGAACAGCACTAACAGATGTAACTGGAACAACTGATTCAGAAGTAATAACAACAGATACAGCAGGCTCAGAGTCATTAGCCTCTGTCATAAGCATATCATCAGAAACTAAAACATCATCATCAGCAGGAACAACAACAACTGAAGAAGCACTGTCCACAGCCTTGAAAGAATTTATATAAGAAGCTATTATGCTGGGCTCACAGCTAGAAATAGGAACAATGGCCTTAGTAAGATCTTCAGTTTGCTGAACTGGAAGATAGCTGAGGTAAGCAGTATCAAACTCAGACAGCAGTGACCTGAGGTCAACTGTTATAACTGGAACTGGAGCTGAAACTGGAATCTCTGGAGCAGGCAATCTCTCTACTTCATATGACATCTCCCCCTGCCTAGATTCAGTAGCTACTGGATCAAGGCACCCAACAGAATGGATTGCCTGAGGAGGATAGAGGGAAGAAAGCCTGTCAGATAACTCCTGAACTGATTTCAAAAGTGGAGCCAGGGAGGTCTCCAGCAGGAGTGATAGCCTTGGAGCTAACAACTCATAGAGCTTATCTGCTATGGCTGATAGATCTACTTGCTCAAGTGGTGCTTGAGTAGAGGTAGAGATGAATGAGGCAGAGATGGATGTAGGAGGAGCTATAGATGTGGTTGGATAAAGTGTTAATGTGGATGGTAGAATTGATGGTTGAGATATAGCAATGGTGGAGATGGAAGTTAATGGAATGGAGATAGATGGGGTGAAGGATGGTTAAGCAAGGATTTCTTATAGTAGTTGTTGATATGATGTAGAAGAAGATGGTGGCTCAAGGGGTGAGGAAGGAGAATCATCCATATAGGAATCATCTAAGATATTGAAGGATGGAAGGTTGAGCAATGGAAGATCTTCAGTTGGTATTGGACTTGGGAAAGGAATTGAGTTTACAGATGGAATCGATATGGGGGATGAGATTGAGAAGGGTATGGTGGATGTGATAATTGTTGAGGGAACAGTAGGTATAGAAGGTGGAGATGAGGAGGCAGGCAGTTCTTCTGATGGGGCAGTTGCCTGAGGGGAAGTGACTGGGTCAGTCCTAATGCCTGAAGATGAGATTACTGCAGAGGCTCTGCTTGGCTTTGCAATTTGCATGTCCCAATTGCCAAACAGGGCACATGTTAACCTCTTAGAGGCATTGATGTGCATCCCACTGGAAACAAGCAGCTCAGGGCATCTGCTATGAAGAAATAGCCCTATAATCCTTCCAAAATTTACAAAGTTCGTGTTCACTTTTTTCTTAATTAGATCAAAGAAAACTTCTCCCCAATTCAGCTGTTTCTTATCCACCAAAGCACCCATTAAACAGAGTTGATACCTATATATGGTATCATGGGCAGAATGTTTTGCTAATAGGACCTTGCCAACAACATCTGCTAGAAACTTGTATTCCACTGACAGATTTTTCTTAATCAGCTTGTTAGGGTTTGCTACTGAATTACCCATCCTATCAAGCATACTTTCAAATTCTTCTCCAGACAACTCAAGAGAATCTTGACGAGTACTCAATTGAAAAACTTCTGTTAATAGAGCAGGAGTAAGAGATACCTGATTTCCTGATATAGTGCCAATCATTGTATTTTGATATAGATTGTGAGCAGATACACCCATTCTTTGATTTCATCTGCAGCTAGTTTTATCCTTGTGGTCATGATGTGTACTAGTTGTTGATCTTTGAATAAATCCAGAATATCCTTGAAAATCTGATCACTATTCTCAAATGAGTACATATTGATATCGAATCCAGCGTCAAATTTCATTGCAGCCAGCACTGCAACAGAAACGACTATTTTTTCCTGCAAAAATGAACAAACAAACGACCAAGTGTAGAAATGTTTGGACGGAAAATCTGCAGAGAGTATGAAAGCGCAAAGGGAGAACGACGGTCGAAAAATGAATTTTATATTAGGGTTCGACGCAGAAAAGGAAAGATCGTTGAACTCCGTTCGACGATCTTGGCTACTAAAGGAATCTGAAAGGTCTTCAACATCGCCGATCTCCGTTCGACGATATTGGAGAGCGTCGAACTCCGTTCGACGATCGCTGACCGGAAGAAGATAGCTTAGCACTATCTGGAGAGCGCTGAACTCTGGTCGACGTTTTCAAAGAACGTCGATCTTCGTTCGACGATCTTTGGGAAAAATGTCTAGCGCAGTTCAGAGAACAGAAACAACCTATAGACACTAGAAAAATCAAAATGTTTGCCTAGTCTTGGTCAATTTTAGAGTTTGAAAATTTGTATCTTATTTTAAACTTCCTCCATCTAACATTCCTAATTGATTCAAGAAGAATGTATGTTTTTTTCATCCAATGGTTTGGTGAAAATATCTCCCCTTTGCAAGTCAGTTGGGATATATTGAAGTGCAATTTTATTTTTCTCAACATTGTCCCTTAAAAAGTGATGCCTAATTTCTATATGTTTTGTCCTACTATGAAGGACTAGATTTTGTGCTATATAAATAGCACTAGTGTTATCACAGAAAATTTTTGACTTCTCTAAGTTATAGCCATAGTCTAGGAGCTGATTTTGAATCCACAAGATCTGTGAGCAACAACTACCTGCTGCCATGTATTCAGCTTCAGCAGTTGATGTGGACACGGATGTTTGTTTCTTGCAAAACTAGGAGACAAGTCTGTCACCAAGAAACTGGCAAGTTTCACTGGTGCTTTTCCTGTCTATTCTGCATCCAGCATAATTGACATCTGAAAATCCAGTTAAGTCAAATGCTGAGTCTTTTGGATACCAGAGACCTAGATTTGGACAACTTTTCACATACCTAAGAATCCTTTTTACTAAGGTTAAGTGTGACTCTCTAGGGCTCACTTGGAATCTAGCACATATGCATGTAGCAAACATTATGTCAGGTCTACTAGCTGTAAGGTACAATAAAGAGCCAATCATTGCTCTATATGTTGTCTGATCAACAGTTTCCCATGTTCATCAGCATCTAATACAACATTAGTAGGCATAGTTGTTTTCATACATGATGCTTCAGACATACCAAATTTCTTAACCAGTTCTTTTGCATACTTATTTTGAGAGATGAATATGCATTCAGCATGTTGTTTGACTTGCAATCCTAGAAAGAAGGAAAGCTTACCCATGCTACTCATTTCAAATTTAGAATGTATTAGGTTGGAAAACATTTTGCACAGATTTGAATAAGTAGAACCAAAGATAATGTCATCTACATAGATTTGTACTAGTAGTGTATTGGACTTATGGGTTCTAATAAAAAGAGTTTGGTCTACTCTACCCCTTATAAAATCATTTTTCAGAAGAAAGCATGCTAGAGTCTCATACCATGCTCTAGGAGCTTGCTTTAGACCATATAATGCTTTATGCAATTTGAAAACATAATTAGAATGAGTTGGAGAAATAAAACCTGAGGGTTGTCTAACATAGACTTCTTCCATGATGTCTCCATTGAAAAAAGCACTCTTTACATCCATTTGATATACTTTGAATCCTTTGTGTGCTGCATAAGCTTAGAAGATTCTTATGGCCTCTAACCTTGCAACTGGTGCAAAGATCTGGTCATAGTCTATCCCTTCTTCTTGAGAGTATCCTTAAGCAACTAGCCTTGCCTTGTTCCTTACAATGACTCCTTGATCATCCAATTTGTTTCTGAACACCCATTTTGTTCCAACAATGGAGTGATCCTTTGTACTTGGCAATAGTTCCCAAACTTTATGCCTTTCAAATTGATGTAATTCCTCTTACATTGCAATGATCCAGTGTGGATCTTGTTCTACATCTTGAATGGATTGAGCCTCAATTTGATAAAGAAAGCAGGTGTGCAACAGGTTTTGGTTGACCTGATTTATAGTTTGCACACCAGCTGAGATGTCTCCAATCACTTGGGAGATTGGATGGTCTCTTGATGTTACTAAATCAACATGGGGTGTTGATTGTTCACCAACCTGTGTTGTTGTTTCCTATTGTGGAACAACAACCGACTCTTCAAGAAGATTCTCTCCAAGATGTTGAACATCTTCTTCATCTTCACTGCTTTCATCCTTTTGTAAACTATGTAACCTGTCCAAATTTTCAGCAAGAGAGTGTACCTGCAAAGATTCTATGGTAGAAGCATTCTTCTCCTTAAAAGACATGTTAGATTCATCAAAGGATACATGAACAGATTCTTCAAATTTAATAGTAGATTTGTTATACACCATATAAGCTTTACTGATCATGGAGTATCCCAAAAACACTCCTTCATCAGCTTTAGCTTGAAATTTTGCTATGTATTTCTTGTCATTATTATGAATGTAACAAATGCAACCAAAGATTTTAAAATAATCTACTTTAGGTTTCTTCCCTTTGAGTAATTCATAGGGAGTCTTGCCCTTCAGCTTATGTATCAAACTTCTATTCAACACATAGTTGGAGGTGTTCACTGCCTCTGCCCAAAAAGATAGAGGAAGGTGAGCATATGACAAAAATGTAGTAGCAGATTCAATAAGGGTTCTATTTTTCCTTTCAGCTACCCCATTTTGTTGAGCAGTTCTAGGAGCTAAGAAAGTGTGTCTGATCCCTTCACTCTGACAGAACTCTTGCATAAGAAGAGAATCAAACTCTGTCCCATGATCACTTCTGATCAGGGCAATGTGAGTATTGAACTCCGTCTGTATGCATTTGAGAAACTCTGTCTAACACTTAAAGTTATCAGACTTCTTTCTCAGAAAGAATACCCATGTGAATCTAGAGTAGTCATCTACAACCACTAAAGTATAAGATTTCCCTCCTAAGCTTTGTACTGTAATGGGTCCAAAAAGATCCATGTGTAATAGATACAAAATCCTAGGTGAATCACTCTTATTAAGTGACTTGAAACTATTTTTGGTTTGCTTGCCTAATTGACAAGCCCTGCAGAGTCCTTCCTTCTTGTAGGGGCCAGAAGGTAGTCCTCTGATTTGATTTTGCATGAGGATTTGTTGAAAGTCACTTGGTAGCCTTCATCACACAGTTGACTGATGCTAATTAAGTTGTGCTTCAGTCCTTCCACATAAGCTACTTTCTTGAATGTGACTGAGCCAATCAGGACTGCACCATATCCTTTTATTAGTCCAAAGTTTGAATCACCAAATATTACTTTGGGTCCAAGTTTGGCTTTGAAGGATGTGAAATTCTCCTTGTTTCCTGTCATGTGCTTTGAGCACCCACTATCCAGATACCATTGCTAGTTTGATGTTGGATAGGTCTTCTCCTGCACATAAACAATTTATTTGTTTTTGTCCCAGTTTACCTTAGGCTTAGGTTGATAACCTCTAAATTCTGAAATAAAAGACATCCCTGGTTGACTCTTATAACCTTCAAGATGATATCTCATATGAGGTATTATCCATTCAGTATAAGGGTTAAACCTCTGAGATGTAGGACCTCTAGGATTGAAGTTTGATTTGCCTTGGAAAGATTTTTCAAAACTCTGAGATCTGTTAGACAATCTCTGATCTGAGTTCGACGATCTTGGGTCAGATCGTCGATCTCCATTTAAAGATCGACTATGACAGAGTTCAGGGTTTAGAGATCGTCGACCTGAGTTCGACGATTCAGCATGAGATCGTTGAGCTCCATTCGGCGATCGTCGAGCTCCGTTCGACATTTTCTGTTGAACTTTTGTTTTCTTAGGCAAATCAGAATTCTTCCTAGCCACCTCTACAACTCCCGTACCTTTATCTGAGATAAACTTGATTGGGGTTGTTAATACTATAGGTTGGCTGGATGAAGCACCCAAGCCCAGTGTACTATTGAATCTTGAGTTCACTGTGCTTGTGATGTCCATTAGTTTGATGCTTCTCCCATTGAGGGATTCTTCAAACTTCTTGTCCTCTGATAGTTCACTTTTCAGTAAGGCTATCTGCTCCCTACAGCATTCCAACTCCTCAAAGAGTTTGAGGTTATCTGATTTTAAGGTGCTTTGTTCATACAATTGATTTCTAAGAGAGATAATTTCTTTCTCAGATTTTAATACATCTAAACACAGTTCCTTAAATTCACATTTGAAGTCCTCTAAATTAAAATCAAATAAGTCTATTACCTGATCCTCTTCAAATTGAGTTTCTGATTCAGACTCTGACTCTTGTTCTGCATCAGTATTGTGTTGAGAGGCATTGATAGCCATCATGCAGAACTCCTTTTCCTCAGCATCATCTTCATCATCACTTGAGCTGGATGAAGTTTCTGATTTTTCTTCGGTTTCACTCCAGGTTTCAGCTACAAACCCCTTCCTGGTATGTTTGTTCTTGCTGGAGGATGGTTTGTCATTACTGTTTTTCTTGAAGTCTTTGTCTCTTCTACTTTCTCTCCTGTCCTTCTTGTCCTTATTCTGAATTTCTGGACAGTCAGGCACAATGTGTCCTAGTTTCCTGCATCCAATACAAATAATTTCTTTGTTATTGGATTTATCATACCTTGGCTTTTCATGACCTCTGAATGACTTTTTCCTGAAGTCCTTCTTGGCCATTTTACAAAACCTTTTGGCCAGTAAGCTTAACAGCTCTTCATTCCCTGTGACCTTGTCTTCAGGCTGATCTTCAATAGCTTTGAATGCTATTGATTTCTCTTTTCTGATTGCTGGTGAAGCAGCCTTCTGCTCTTCTTCTCTGTTCTTGATGAGCAGCTCATAGGACTTGAGCTTGCCCAAAAGAGCCTCAATGGTGATCTCATTTAGGTTTCTGACATCCTTGATTGGCAAGATCCTTGAGTCTCAAGTGCTGGGGAAGCACATTAGGATTTTTTCATTGAGTTCAGTCAATGAGATCTCCTTGTCTAAGGTTTTCAGTTCATTGACTATAAGACTGACTCTGTTATACATATCAGCAACTGACTCAGTTTCTCCTTTCTTGAAGTTCTCATACTGAGTTATGAGATGGGATCTTCTATCTTTCCTTTCATCTGCAGATCCTGACACTATTGCAGATAGTTTGTCCCATATCTCTTTTGCTGAGTCCCATTCAGCTACTTTTTGAAAGATTTCATCAGACATGGTTTGTGCCAAAATGTTCATTGCTTTGGCATCTGCAACTTTCCATTTTTTGATTTCTGCATCTGTTCCTTTAGGAGGTGGAACATCACTTGTACTTGTATTTTCTGTGGGTCTTGGACACACTGTCAAAACAGAATTAAAGATATTTTCATCAATAGAATTCATGTACAATCTTATCCTTGCCTTCCAAAGTGCAAACTTAGATAGATTGCACACTAGAGGTCTGGTGCTAGCATAATCTTTGTTCTGTGCCATGGTTTTATATAAAGATAAAAAATAACACAAATAATAAAAATAAAACCTTCTTCAAAAGATTGATCCTATCAGAGATCTTTTGGTTCAGGTGTTAGCTTATAGGAACAAGGTAATTTAACCAACCTGGAAAGATGTGGAGTTTAACCAACCTCGCTCTGATACCAATTGAAGGTGGGGATAAGATCTACCTTAACTTTAGACGGGGGGTGAATAGAGTATATTAAAATAATTTTCAAGTTAAAAATTATTTTGTAGTGGAAGACTTAATTTAAATATATGTGTAAGGTGCTTGCAGTAAATAAACAAATTGTAAAAGCAAGAAATAAAAACACAGCACACAGCAAACAAAATATAGTAACTAGAAGACACAAGGAGCTATAGTGGTTCCCCAACCAATCTGGGTACATCCACTCTTCTACCACCCTAGGTAGGAATCCACTGCAGGATGAGTTGATCAGGTGTCCTGGGCACCAATGAGCCTTTGATAAGGTACTCAAAAATCAAACCAGATTTTTTGATCAGGTGTCTTGCCACCACTGAGTTTTGACAAGGTCTCAGAAACCACCACAAAACTTTTGAGGGGAGTTTTGAGAAACCTTTTTACAGCAGAAAAAAGGAAGAGGTGAGGTGTTCTTCTCTGTCAACAATCAAAGAGAAGACTAGTGGAAGATGTTGTCAAAGCTCCCCCTGAGATCTGGAGTTGTTCAGGAAAAGAAGCTTTGCACTAGGGTGATAGGCCTTCAGTAGATGAGATCTCCAGCGAAGGATGATTTCAGCAGTTGCTGAAATGTGTATTATCTGGAGTCTTGATGGATGAAGCCTCTGAACACTTAAGTCAAAAGAGATCTAGAAATTTCGGTATGTTGATCTCCTTCAGTGATGAGTGTTCTGAATGAATTCTGCCTGTGATTGTTCTCTATCTGTTGTGTCACTGTTCTCTTCTTTCTTAGTAAAGACTGTTTGTTTCTGTCTAAAGTAGCAGAATGAATAATCTCTTTTATTCCTTAGATCTGAAAGAATGAATTAATTCTGTCTCCAAGATAGCCATTAGCCACTCATTAATGACTTCCTTAAATGAATTTTGTCTCTGGAGGAAAGTCCTAGAAAACATTCCTTTAAAATTCCCTTGAAACTTGCTCCAGATTAATTGAAACGGCTACAAGATCCTTGAAATAAATGCTGGGAATAAATAAGATAGAATTCCATAACTGTCTGAATTTGAATCTTGAGAATCGTCGATCTCTCCAGAAAATCGTCGACCTGAGCCCAGAGACTGGAACTAGACTGGAAACAGAAATCGTCGATTTGAGCTCAACTATCGTCGACCTGAGCTCAGAGATTGGGAAAACAGCTAGAGACAGAAACGTCGATCTGAGCTCGAAGATCGTCGAACGGAGTTCGATGACTCCTTAAACTGAGCTCAAAGATAGTCAAACTGAGTTCGACGATTCGTCGACCTGAGCTCGACGAAATTTACTTAGTCTCCTGAATTTGAATATCTGATCTGAGGGACTTGGGGGCAGCTTTCAAGCCTAAATACTAACCCTTAGACTCAATCTAATTGACCTTAAAAACTATACAAGGAGGTCAAGACAATTTTCCTAAGGACATAGTGATCCTTGCCCAAATCAGTAATAGGGTGTTCCAACAATGTCAGCAATTTGAAAATTTGTATTTACAAATTCTAAACTTATATCTTTCTTTTCAACTTGATCTCTAAGAAAATGAAATCTTATTTCTATGTGCTTAGTTCTTCTATGTGAGACATGATTTCTAGCAATAGAAATGGCACTTGTAGAATCACAAAATAATGGAGTTCTACTTACCTGGATTCCATAATCTTCAAGTTGATGTTGAATCCATAATAGCTGAGCACAACAGCTGTCTGCAGCAACATATTCAGACTCAGCAGTGGAAAAAGCCACACTTGTCTGCTTTTTACTACTCCAAGACACCAATCTTCCTCATAACAACTGACATGTGCCAGTTGTACTTTTTCTATCTTCTTTGCATCCTGCAAAGTCTGCATCTGAAAACCCAGTTAGTAGAAAATGTCTATTCCTAGGGTACCAAAGGCCAAGATTTGGTGTTCACTTAAGATATCTCAAAATTCTTTTGACTGCAGTATAATGAGACTGTTTAGGGCAGGCTTGATACCAAGTACAGACACATGTAACATACATGATGTCTGGTCTACTAGTAGTTAAGTATAAAAGGGAGCCAATTATCCCTCTATATAAAGACTCATCTAAATGTTTCCCTGCATCATCTTTGCCTATAGACATACTTGACCCCATTGGAGTTCTCATGGTGGAGGCTAACTCTATGTCATACTTCTTAATCAACTCCTTGGTGAACTTAGACTGGGATATGGTCAAGACATCATCAGTCTGTCTAACTTGGAGTCCCAAGAAGAATTTAAGCTCACCCATACTGCTCATCTCAAACTTCCCTTGCATAAGTTTGGAAAACTTTCTACAAAGGTTGTTTTCTGTTGATCCAAAGATAATGTCATCAACATATATCTAGAATAGGATCATCTTGTCTTTTGATTCCCTAAGGAATAGAGTTTTGTCTATTTTCCCACTTGAGAATTTGTTCTTAATGAGGAATGTAGACAGGGTTTCATACCAAGCCCTACGGGCTTGTTTCAAACCATATAGTGCTTTCTTAAGCCTATAGACATACTTAAGATAGAGAGAATCTACAAAACCTGAGGGCTGTTCAACATAGACTTCCTCTTTTAAGTCACCATTTAAAAATGCTGAATTGACATCCATTAGAATTACCTTGAACCCTTGGTATGCTACATAGGCAAGGAATAGCCTTATTGCTTCCAACATTGTCACTAGTGTAAATGTCTGATCAGTCTATTCCCTCTACCTGCGTGTAGCCTTTTGCTACCAGTCTTGCTTTGTTTTTGACTATGATGCCATTTTCATTTAGCTTGTTCCTATAGATCTACTTAGTCCCTATGACATTTTGATCCTTTGGTTTAGGAACCAGATCCCATACTTTACATCTTCTAAATTGATTCAGCTCCTCCTACATTGCATCAATCCAGTTTGGGTCTTGTATGGCTTCTTCAAATTTCTTGGGTTCCATTTGGGACAGGAAACTTGAGCAAAGAACTGTGTTCATGTTCCTGATCCTTGTCTGGACACCATGTCTTGTATCACCAATAATTTGGTATGCTGGATGATCCTTTAGATGCCTTGTTACTGGAGTCAATCCATATACACCTTGATTTTCTCCAATCTCTTCAACATGTTGTACATCATTGTCCTCTTCATTAGCTTTAGGGTCTTGTACTCCCCTTGGATAGCACCCATCAATTTCTACATCCTGCCTTGCAGGTTGGTCTTCATTAATGGTTAGCTTGTCCATCTTTTCCTTCAAACCTATAGGGCTACAAGATACACTAGACTGCTCACAGTTGATTAGTTCAGTTTCATCGAAGGCTATATGAACAAGTTCTTCTACAACTTGAGTAGTCAAGTTATATACCCTATAAGCTCTACTATTGTTGTTGTACCCAACAAATATCCCTTCTTGGAATTTGGCAGCAAACTTACTTAAATAAGACTTGTCATTATTAAGTACATAACACTTGTTACCAAAGATCCTAAAATAGTATATGTTTGGATTTCTGCCTTTCATAATCTCATAGGCTGTCTTTTTATGACTTTTAGTGATGGATGCTCTATTGATAACATGACATGCAGTGTTTACTGCCTCAGCTTAGAAATATTCTGGGAGAGAAGTGTCATTTAGTAGTGTTCTACAAGCCTTAATAAGAGTCATATTCTTTCTTTCAGCAATACCATTTTGCTAAGGAGTTCTAGGTGAGGAGAACTCTTGATGAATCCCTAGTTCTTCACAAAATCTTATCATGCATTCAGACTGAAATTCAGCCCCATGGTCACTTCTAATTTTGACCACTGAACTGTTAAGTTCATTCTGAAATTGCCTAACAAAATTTTGGAAGACAGTAGGGGTTTCAGATTTCTGCCTCAGGAAGAAAACCCAAGTAAATCTAGAATAATCATCCACAACTACAAGTGTATGACTTTCCTACCTAGACTATGAACTGGCATAAGACCAAATAGATCCATATGCAGGAGGTACAAACACCTCACAGAATCATTGGTATCATGTCCATGAAAAGAGGACTTGGTCTGTTTGACCTTTTGGCAAGCTGAACATACACCCTCTTTTATGCACTTGAACTGAGGACCATTCCTCACTAACTCCATGCTATAGAGTTGGCCTATAGTCTTATTGTGAAGATGAGCTAGCCTCTTGTGCCGTTTGACACAATGAGATGCTTTCTCATCTGCAACAAAACATATAGGAGAATTTTTATTATCACAATCAAAACTGAGACAATAAACATTCCCCTTTCTATAACCTGACAAGATGACCTCTTGATCACTTGTCCTTCTAATCTGACACCCATTCTTAATAAATAAAGTGTCATAACCAAGATCACTCAGTTGGCTTATGCCTATTAGGTATTGTTTCAAACCTTTCACATAAGCCACTTGGGTGATAGAAGTTGAGCCATTAGAAATTTTACCAAACCTTTTGATGATCCCCTTTTCAGATCCACCAAAGATCACTTTGGGTCCATTCACTATTGGAGTGTAATCCTTCAACATCATTCTTATTCCAGTCATGTGCCTGGAATAACCACTGTCCAAGTACCATATTGGGGTATGACCACTTGGACTCACCTGCATCAAATATAATTACTTAACCTTAGAACCCCAATAAGTATTGGGTTCTAGGTTCAGGTTAGTCTGAAACTTGACTGATTTCCCTGCAGTCTTTCTAACAGGTAAGCTGACATTTTTCCTGACACTGGTGTTGTGCCAACAATCTATAGCATAATGCCCAACCTTGCCATAGCACCAGCACTCATATCCATTGTATCTTCTTTTAGATACAGTCTTAACAGCCTTGCTGTCAGTTGTCATTTTGTTTAGTGCTGGGGCTGGTGCATCAAATACCAATGATTCCTGAAGAACATGGTGAGTGTGTACATGGGCTACCCTATTGACAGTTACACCCTTGTCATTCAGAATACTAGCCTTACAGTGACCATGTGTAATGTGATGGTCATACCTGTTAGTGGACTGCATCACTTTCCTAAAAGAAATAGGGGGTTTGGAAATTAGTGGCTGAACTGGGGCTTTGCCTTTTCTTTTAGAATTTGCTGCCCTAGTTCTTCCCTTAAAGCCTAGACCTGTCTTACCCTTTTGTGCAATGAAGTTATCAATCAATGGTAAGACAGACTTTGGCTTTGAGAATTTAGACACTAGTTCCTTTTCTCTTTATAGTCTGTCTTCCAGACCCTTGATCTGATCATTTTTGAATGTGATTATTCCCATCTGAATAAAAGTTATATTTTTTAGCTTGGCAACCTCATTCATCTTCTGATCCAGCAATTTTTCTGAATCAGATGCAGCCAACTTAAGAGCAACAAATTCCTTAGCCTGGTTTTTGATAAGGTTTCTGCTTCTCTTAAGTGAATGCAACAGATCACCATATTCATCAATAAGTTGATGAACATCCCCTTCAGAATCTGAACCATCCACATCTCTTGATGCAGATGCTTTTGATTCTGATCCAGTATAATAATCAGAAACTGATGAAAGGTTATTTACCTTACTGGGACCAGGCTGATCCTGGCGCTGATCTTCTTCAGAAATAGCCATCAGCCCTTTGCAATGAAGATCAACCCCATTGATTGAATCCAGTATTTGCAAGAATTCTGTCTCCTCTGAATCCTCTTCAGTTGTATACAGTCCAATATAGGCTTCAGCTTCAGTCTCAGCTTCAGAATTTGATGATGAAGAATCAATCCAGCTTTTCTCCTTCTTTGCAACAAAGGATCTCTCCTTCTTGCCCTTGTTTTACTGTTTGAAAGTGATGATTAGATCTGCAATACTCTAGAGGGTGGGGGTGAATAGAGTATATGTGAAATATTAAAAATTATTATAGCTTTTGCTATAATCAAGCAGTGCACAAACAGATTAACTAAATAACTTAAACACAGCAGTACTAAAGTCAAAAACACAGCAAGAACAGAAGAAAAGGGGAAACCAGACGACACAAGAAGTTTATAGTGGTTCCCCAAATCTGGGTAGTCCACTGTTCTACCACCCTTGTAGGAATCCACTCAGGTTTTTGATTAGGTGCCCTGACACCAATGGGTTTTGATCAGTTCCCCAAAAACCAACTCAAGTCTTTTGATCAAGTGACTTGCAACCAATGAGCTTTTGATCAGGTGCTCAAAAACCAGGAATCACTTTTGAAGGGAGATGAAAACCCTTTATACAGGAGGGCGGAAGAGAGTGATGGAAGTCTTCTCTTTCTCAATATGCAACTTAGAAGACTGTGTGGATTCAATGATGCTGTCAAAGCTCCCCCTGAGATTGAAAGGCGTTCAGGCTGGGAAGCTTTGCACAGGGTGATAGGCCTTCAAACTTTGAGCCTTGACCAGAGGAATCTTCAGGAGCTTCTGACTGATATGTTGTTTGTTGTCCTTGAAGCTGTCCTGCAGAGATAAGGAAGAAGAAGACTCTTGATGTTGTTTGATTGTTCTTCTTCTTCTTATAGCTGATCTGCTTCTTTCCTCTGGCTTCTACTGTGTGTCCAAATTCTGAGAGAGAGGGCTAAAAGAATGTATGATGCAGACTGGTTTTGTTTGATCGTCTGACTGTTTTGTTATTATCCTCTCTATTGATTCCTCTACACTCTCTGTATATTTCTTGGTTCTCTGTATATTATATGTTCCATCTTCTTCCCTGTATTTGAATTCCGTAGACTTGATGATGGAAGAAAACATTCCCGAGAGTGAAGATGCTTTGGAAATTTATCCTCACTTAATTCTTTTGTAACTGTCTGTTTGAACGGCTATTTTCACTGGGAATGTTGACTGTAATTAATCCTCAATAAAGTCTGCCAACTGTTACCGATTGCACATAAATCGTCGACCTGACTTTCGTCGAGTTCATCGATCGTCGACCTGAGTTCGACATTCGTCGAACTCAGCTAGATTCGTCGAGATGAATATCTTGTTTAAGATCTGCGTTCGTCGACCGGAGCTTAGCTTCTGTTTTCATCGAGCAGATGTCTAGATTTAGTCGAGCTCAACTCCTTACATAATTCGTCGACCCGAAGATTGAGTTCGTCGAGCTCATCTGGATTTCATCGAGCTCAGCTCCTTACATAATTTGTCGACCTGAACATTGAGTTCGTCGAGCTCAGTTTCTTATATCGTCGAGCTGAGAGAACTGTTGAGTGTTGTCATAAATCCTGTGTGTCGACTGATATTCTGTGTCAACTGATTTATCTTCTATGTCGACTGATATTTTGTGTGTCGACAGATGTTGCTGTGTGTTGACTCAAATCCTCTGTGTGTCGACATAGCCTTTCTGAAGTGTCGACACAGTTGCTGTGACGGTGTCGACACAGCCTTGCTTGAGTCTTTGGGATCGTCGACCTGAGATTGCCGTTTGTCCAACTGCGTTCGACGATCGTCGAGCTGATTCTCTGACTTTGTTTTAACTGCATTTCTTTCAGCAATTCTGGAGTTCTTCTGAAATACCAGTCCTGGAAATAGTCCTATAACCCATTACTATACATGTTGGGTCAATCTAATATTCCTAATAGTGTTCCTTACCCAAATCAGAACCAGGGTTCCAATAATCTCCCCCTATTTGGGTGAGGACACTATGTACATAAATACAAGTACAAGGAAAATTTAATTAAAATACAGTTAAATCTGGATCATGTAGTTCTGCTGTTGTTGCTGTTATTACAGCTATTGTTGATCCTTGCCCAAATTATAATCTGTTGTATAGAGCTGCTGCTGTAATTGCTGGAATTTATGCTACTACTGGAACTGCTGCAGCTTCATTTACAGGCATCTCCCCCTGCCTGGTTGCAGTAAGCACTGGAGTCAGGCCCCTAAATGAAGATTGGGGCAGCAGAGAGGGCAGAGATTTGAGCAAATAGTGTTCCTGCTTGAATTGCCATGAAAATACTTTGTCGTGCCCAAATCTGATTAGGATCAGAACTTTAATGGCATCACCCCCTATATGCATAGCCTTGCACAAATTATTCAGCCACTGATATCCTGTATATTAGCTGGACTGAATTCTTTTCCTGCAAGGAGATGTTATGAGTTCTGCACTTAGATCACCTTGGGTCCTGGTTCTTTTTGATCATAATTAGAAATAAAACAGCATTTAGGTTGATCCTTATATCGAGGTGGATGATATTCTCTAGGAGGTATTATCCACTCAGTGAAAGGAGTATTAAAATGCAGATGTTGATGATAAATTTTAAAAGAACAAAACTTTCTATTAATAGAATCTGGGATCAACGATTTCTGGTTGGATCGTCGAACTGAGTTCGACGATGTTGGATGAGATCTTCGATCTCTGCTCACATAATGATAATAATTGTTTTCTGTGGTCCATTTTCGTCGATATCTATTCGACGAATTATATCTATTTTGTCGAGCACAGATTCCTGAATAGTTCCAGTCAAAATCTTTGTTCAGAAATCGTCGATCTGAGTTCGACGAATAGTATTGATTTCGTCGATCTCCGTTCGACGAATTATTTTGAACTAAGATTTTCTGAAGACTTTTACCTGATAATCTGAAGTCATTTTTAAATTTTTCTGAAGAAAAATCAAGGTTAGAGATTACTTGATTTGCTGATTCTTCATCAGACTCTGATTCTCCATCATATTTAGATTCTCTATCATAGTTGCTGCAAGATGCATTGATGGCCAACAGACAAAATTCCTTTGCCTTAGCATCCTCTTCTTCTTCACTGGAGCTGGAGGATGTTTATTCATCTTCTGTGTCACTCCATGTTTCAGCCACAAATCCTTTGTCCTTCCTTTTGTGCTTGTTGGAAGAGGGCTTGCAGTAATGATTACTTCTTGATTCCTTCTCTTTTCTACTTTCCTCTTTAGTAGGTGTTTGGTCATATTTTGGCTTGCTGTCATTCCTGGATGACTCCCTTCTGAAGTCCTTCTTTGCCATCTTATAAAATCTTTTAGAAAACAGGCTCATCAGTTCTTCATTTGTTGATGCAGCCATTGTCTTCTCATCAGCCTTGAAAGCAATGTTTTGTTCTCTTCTTGCTGGAGGAGGAGTTCTTTGCCCTACTGCTTCTCTATTTTTGATTAACTGCTCATAAGATTTGAGCTTTCCCAGGAGAGATTCCGTTGAAATCTCATTCAAGTTTCTGGCCTCTTTGATTGGCCAAATCCTGGTATCCCATGAGCTTGGGAAGCACATTAGGATCTTGTCATTTACCTCAGTCAATGTGATTTCCATATCCAAGGTTCTTAGCTCACTGATGATGGAGCTAAGCCTATTGTCTATCACTTCAACTGTTTCTTCTTCATCTTTTCTGAAATTTTCATATAGTGTGATGAGGTGTGATCTTCTATCTTTCCTCTCATCTTCTGAGCCAGCAACCATTTGGTTTAGTGAGTCCCAGATTGCTTTTGCAGAGGTGCACTCAGCCACCTTTTGAAAGATGTCATCTGACATAGTCTGAGCTAATATGTTCATGGCTTTGGCATCAACAAGCTTTAGCCTTTTCTAGGCAGCTGTCCATTGAGATGATGGGACAGCATTTGTATTTGAAGAGGTTGAAGCTTGAGGGGTACCTATCAAAATAGAAGTTTATATGTCTTCATCAATAGAGTTCATATACAATCTGATTCTTGCCTTCAAGATGGCAAACCTATTTAGGTTGCACACTGGAGGTCTGGTGCTTGCATAGTCCATGTTCTTTGCTGTAGCTGTGTATAAACTCTAAATGGAAATAGATAAAATAAATATGGAGATCTAACAAAGGATCTTTGGTTCAAGGGTTAACTTGTCCAACCAAAGGAACCTTGCTCTGATACCAATTGAAAGTGATGGTTAGATCTACAATACTCTAGAGGGGGCGGGGGTGTATAGAGTATATGTGCAATAATAAAAATTATTACAGCTTTTGCTATAATGAAGCAGTGCACAAACAGATTAACTAAATAACTTAAAATACAGCAGTCCTAAAGTCACAAGCACAGCAAGAACAGAAGAAAAGGTGCAACCAGATGACACAAGAAGTTTATAATGGTTCCCCATATTTGGGTAGTCCACTCTTCTACCACCCTGGTAGGAATCCACTCAGGTTTTTGATCAGGTGCCCTGACACCAATGGGTTATGATCAGGTCCCCAAAAACCAACTCAAGTCTTTTGATCAGGTGACTTGCAACCAATGAGCTTTTGATTAGGTGCTCAAAAACCAGGAATCACTTTTGAAGGGAGATGACAACCCTTTATACAGGAGGGGGGAAGAGAGTGATGGAAGTCTTCTCTTTCTCAATATGCAACTGAGAAGACTGTGTGGATTCAATGATGTTGTCAAAGCTCACCCTGAGATTGAATGGTGTTCAGGCTGGGATGCTTTGCACAGGGTGATAGGCCTTTAGACTTTGAGCCTTGACCAGAGGAATCTTCAGGAGCTTCTGACTGATATGTTGTTTGTTGTCCTTGAAACTGTCCTGCAGAGATAAGGAAGAAGAAGACTCTTGATGTTGTTTGATTGTTCTTCTTATTCTTATAGCTAATCTGCTTCTTTCCTCTAGCTTCTACTGTGTGTCTAAATCCTGAGAGAGAGGGCCAAGAGAATGTATGATGCAGACTGGTTTTGTTTGATCGTCTAACTATTTTGTTATTATCCTCTCTATTGATTCCTCTACACTCTCTGTATATTTCTTGGTTCTCTGTATATTATCTGTTCTATATTCTTCCCTGTATTTGAATTCCGTAGACTTGATGATGGAAGAAAACATTCCCGAGAGTGAAGATGCTTTGGAAATTGATCCTCACTTAATTCTTCTGTAACTGTCCGTTTGAACGGCTATTTTCACTAGGAATGTTGACTGTAATTAATACTCAATATATTCTGTCAACTATTACCGATTGCACAGAAATAGTCGACCTGAACTTTCGTCGAGTTCATCGATCGTCGACCTGAGTTCGACATTCGTCAAACTCAGCTAGATTCGTCGAGCTGAATATCTTGTTTACGATCTGCGTTCATCGACCAGAGCTTAGCTTCTGTGTTCGTCGAGCAGATGTCTGGATTTCGTCGAGCTCAGCACCTTACATAATTCGTCGACCCGAACATTAAGTTCATCGAGCTCATCTGGATTTCGTCGAGCTCAGCTCCTTACATAATTCGTCGACCTGAACATTGAGTTCGTCGAGCTCAGTTTCTTATATTGTCGAGCTGAGAGAACTGTTGAGTGTCGTCATAAATCCTGTGTGTCGACTGATATTCTGTGTCGACTGATTTATCTTCTATGTCTACTGATCTTTTGTGTGTCGACAGATGTTGCTGTGTGTCGACTCAAATCCTCTGTGTGTCGACATACCCTTTCTAAAATGTCGACACAGTTGCCGTGATGGTGTCGACACAGCCTTGCTTGAGTCTTTGGGATCGTCGACCTGAGATTGCCATTTGTCGAACTGCGTTCGACGATCGTCGATCTCATTCTCTGACTTTGTTTTAACTGCATTTCTTTCAGCAATTCTGGAGTTCTTCTGAAAGACCAGTCCTAGAAATAGTCATATGACCCATGACTATACATATTGGGTCACTTTAATATTCCTAATAGTGTTCCTTGCCCAAATCAGAACTAGGGTTCCAACACTATTTCTTCTTGTCATTTGATTCCATTCTTTTGTCAGGACAGTCAGCAACTACATGTCCAGGCCTGTTGCAATAATAGAAAACAATCTTAGTATAAGTTAATTTACTAGGTTTAGTTCCATAGCAGTCCTTTCTTGAAGATATCTTTTTCTGATAATAATCATCCTTGGACTGTGAGGATGATGGCTTGGATCTCCACTGTTTTTTCTTTAAGAATCTTTGAAATTGTCTTGTGAAGCATCAAAGTCTTCATCAGAATTAAGACTTTCTGATGTGTGATTGTCAGAATTTTCTGAGATGACTTCAGCAGTTTTTTTAGGAGGAGATGGAGACATCCTCCTATCTTTCTTTATGGCTTCAACCTTGAAGGCAACTGACTTCTCTCTGTATTTAGACTTAGTTCTTTTCTCCTCCTCCTTTCTAGTAGTGAGCTGCATCTCATAGGATAATAGTTTTCCAATGAGAGTTGGTGGAGGTGTATCTGCAAGCCTGGCCACCTCTCTGATGACACATATTTTAGTATCCTAGTCCTTGGTTAGAGATCTAAGAAACTTATCATTGAGCTCATGTGTGCTAAACACCCATCTATATAACATTAGCTCATTGACTATTCTGAAAAACTTCTTGTAGCACTCAGTTATGCTGTCTATTTTGGCTTGTATAAAACTTTGATATTCCTGATTAAGCATAGACTTCATGTCCTCTCTCAATTTTTCTGATCCCTCCATGTAGACAATCAAGGTGTCCCATATCTCCTTGGAGGTTTTGCAGTGAATTAATTTTTGGAATGTTGAGTCATCTATAACACTAACTATTATATTTTGTGTTCTCTTATCCATAGTAGCCAAGATGATCTCATCCTTTGTCATTTCAGAATAATCTTTTGGATTCCTAAGATTTGCATCAAGAATTGAGATTTTCATGGGATTGAATGGCCCTTCTTTAACTGTAATATAGATTCTTGGGTCAGACGCTTCCATAAATAACCTGACTCTCTCTTTCCAAATACCAAAAATTTCTTTCCTACAGATAGGTAATTTCATGGATCCAAGTTCCTTGTGATTTTCTCCTGAACCTATTTTGTCTAAATGATAACTGCCTTACAGATCAACTCAGACTGTTATGTCTTTTCTTGAGCAACCTCCCTCTGATACCACTTGAAAGAATTGGTTTCAAGATGTCCTAAACACCTAGAGGGGGGGGGGGTGAATAGGTTCAATTCTTTTTCTTAAGGCAGATAATATTTTTACTGTTAGATCATAGATTATTCAGCACAACACAGTTCACAGCACAGAATAAACAACACAGCAACACAGAAGACACACAGTTTTATAGTGGTCCCCCAAGTGATGGGTGCATCCACTTTCCCCCTTCGCCTATCTAGCAGTGTACTAGATTCGACCAAACTTCCTTCTTCCTTCTCATATACGCAGATCTTACAACTCAGAACCTTGAATGGTCCATACAGCCCAGACTTCAGCAAGTCCTACAACTCAGATCCTCCCATAGAATCCTACCTCAGAGTGAGTCCACACTCCTACAGCTCAGGCAATTAAGCCCTACCTCAGCCTCTTCCCAGGCCTACAACTCAAAGAACTTAATCTCCTACCTCAGGCACTCAGCCCTACCTCAGCATTTATAAATTTAGGCTTACAACTCAGAGGAATAATCCTCCTACACTCAGATATGTAAAAGATCCTACAAAAATTGAAAATAAAGAGAATAATTCCTTCACCCAAATAGAGAGAGAAAGGGTGAAGGCTTCTTGATCAGTTCTTGATAGATCTGACCACTCTAGAATCAACCTGTTCTTAGCTTCTTCAAAGCTTCTTGAATCTGAACAAAGTAAGGTTGATCTTCTAGAAGTTGGAGATGATCCTCAATCCAGCTTCTTCTAATCAGATGTGGTTCTGATTTCTTCTTGTAGACTGTTCAGGATCTGCCCTCTCTGGATGACTTGTCGATTTCTGGATGAAGACTTCTCTCCTTATTGTTGTCTTTTCCCTTCTTAGCTCAGCATCCATCTGATGATAGAACATGTATTTATATAGGCTTCATCCAAGGTTACCGACTAATCTGGTTCATAACGACCTTCTGACAACTCTGATAGAAACAACAACTGTGTTGGTCATGATAGCTGTCAAGTCTCCAGTCATTATATATGATACTTCATTGAACTTCAGCTCAGCAGCAAAGTGTCGAGACAATACTGCAAATGTGTCGACACAAATAGTTCATGTGTCGACACAATCCATGGTGATGTCGATACAGCTTGCATAATGTCGACACAACACTTCTCTATCTTCTTGACATAGCTTTTGCAGAATGTGTCGACACAAGTCCTTTGTGTCGACACAATCACTTCTTATCTTGACATAGTTGACTTCAACAAAAATTCTAGTGTGTGTCGACACAAGTCCTGTGTGTCGACACAGTTGTTGTTGACTGAGCTTTCTGTGTGTCAACACAAGTCCTGTGTGTCGACACAGTTGTTGTCGACAGAATCTCAATGTGTCGACACAAGTCTTGTGTGATGACACAAACCGTCTCCTGCTGTCGACACAGTATTTGTTGACAGAATCTCTATGTGTCGACACAAGTTCTGTGTGTCGACACAAACCGGCTCCTGGTGTCAACACAAGTTCTGTGTGTCGACACAAACCAGCTCCTGGTCTCGACACAGTCTTTGTTGACAGAATCTCTGTGTGTCGACAAAAGTTCTGTGTGTCAAAACAAACAATCTCCTGGTGTCGACACAGCCTTTCCCATGTGTCGACACAGTGCTTCTCAAGTGTCGACACTTGTACTTAGAAAATTTTCTTTCATTTCCTTAACCTGCACATGGAAACTCAACACCACATCAAATACAACTTGATGAATATCATTGAGTTAGGGGAGGCTTCTCCAAATCCAGTACACATTTTCCAATGTACCCAACAGAATCTTCATCATCATTATCATCATCAGAAGATCCTGGATGGTTGTCATATAAAGCATCAATTGCCTTCAAGAATTCCTTTGAAATTTGCTTCTCAGTTAGAAGAAGCACTTGAGATTCTGCAACCTTGGGTACAACCATACTTTCAGAAACTATTAGATTCTCTTCTGCTATGTCTGCAAGAATGACTCATTCATGTTTGGTAAAGGACTATCATCCATTTTATAGGTAGGAGGGGAAAGTGCATTAGGAGGGGAGATATCCTTTTGCTCTAGGGTAGAGACTAGTTCAAGAACACTCGCAGTCACATGTTCTTCTGTAACTACTGGTGCTGCAAAACTTTCCTTTAGTTGATTAACAACTTCGGGGCTTATTGGAGAAGAATAGCAAACTATAGCAACATAGGGCTTTGGGCAGACTTCTGAAAGATTATTTAAATAAATTGTGTCAAAATAATTTAACAAATTATAAATATTTACTATGGGATTGACAAGACAATCACCAACATTCAAAACTTCTGGCAAGTTTACTTGCTCAACTGTACAAAGCATATCAACTGCTGCTGTCTCAGCCTCTGTAAGCATATATATACAACTGTATCTGCATCTGCATGCTCATCTAACAGCAAAACTGCTACTGCTGCTGCTGGAGCTGCTTCTTCATCAAGCATCTCCCCCTACCTGGTTTCAATGGATGCTGGAATCTGGCCTCTAGAAGAAGAAGTGACAGAGGGGGCAACAAATAAGATAGCAAGGGATGAGATGGAGGCAGCAAAAGGTGTGATGGCCTCTACAATAAGTTGTCTGATGACTGGAGTGATGTGCTCCAGGAGGGTGGCATTGGAAGGGGAATCCATATCCATAAACTCAGGAGGAGTTTGAGTGGATATAGATGGATGAAGGGGAGGAATGACATAAGGTGGAGTAACAAATTGCATGATGTTATCCTGAGAAGGTGATGCAGCAGGAGATGGAATATGACTGGAAATGTCATGTTGAGGTGAAGTTGGTGTAGATGATAAGGAGGTTAGCAAATCAAAAGTGGGGGATGACATGAAGATATAAGGATGTATGTCAGTAAGATGAGGTGGTAATGGAGATGGAGGTGGTGTGATGTGTTCTAGAGATTCAGTAGGAGTTTGTTGATGCAATGGTGAGGAAGGTGAAGGAATGCTTATAGATGGGGGAATATTTTATGAAGGTGTAGTTATTGTTGGAGGAGGTGGTGACTGAGGAGATGAAGGAGTTGTTGTTAGAAGAAGGGTTATTGAAGGAGGAGGTGGAATGGAAACTTCTTCAATAGGGTGGAGAGTTGCTGGAATAGCCCTTGTGCACTCAGAAGACCTGGAAGAGGAGGAAGCCTTGGATGGCTTAGTGATGGTCATCTCCCATCTCCCAAACAAGGCACATGTGAGCCGTTTGGAGGCATTAATGAATATGGTCTGGGAGACCAGGGATTCAGCTGTCTTTTCCTGTAGGAAGATGCCTAGAACTCTTCCAATGAAACTTCTTTCATACTATTCTTCTTATTGATCAAGTCAAACAGAATACTTGACCAATTTACTGCTTTCTTATTCACAACCACACACATTACCAGAAATTGTTGCATGGTAAAGTAGTAATGAGCGATATGCTTTCCTAGTAATACCTTGCCCACCACATCGGCTAAAAATTTATATTCAGAGGATATATTTTTCTTTAACAGCTTATTAGGGTTCTCTCCAATATCATCCATTTTATTCAACATGTTATCAAATTCAATACTATCCATTTCAATATCTTCATCTCCATTAACCAAACCGAAAATTTCAGTAAACATGGTGGGGGTTAGAGTAACCTGATTCCCTGAGATGGTGTCTGTCATTGTGTCTGCATCAGGAGTTGAGGAGGTGAACACCCATTATCTTATTTTTGTAGCAGTTATCTTGATTCTTGTTGTCATGAAATTCTGTAACTGTTGTTCTTCAAACAATTTTAGTATATCCAGGAAAACTTGATCAGAATGTTGAAACGATTCAAAGTCTATGTCGAATCCCATATCAAATTTCATCGCAGCCAAAGAGCTCGTCGGAATCGCCATTGATCGCTTGCAAAAGGAAACAAAAAGAACAAGTGCAACGGGAATAGAAAGCGCGTGATGGAGCTCGAAGAAAACCTAGTTAAATGATTTTCAGAACATGATGTGGCAGACTCCGTCCGATGAAATATACAAAAATTTCTTCGATCTCAGGTTGACGAAAACTTTTATTGATGAAAGAGTTTATCGATCTGAGTCTGAAGAAGGGAAAATATTTCGTCATGCTCAAGTCGACGAAACATTTTTTGAAGCAATATCGTCAATATCCATTCGACGAGTAGAACTTCACGCAGAGAGTTCGTTGATCTCAGGTCGACGAATTATCTCAAGAACTTTTCTCAGTTCGTCGATCTCCGTTTGACGAACTGTGGCATATTCTTCGACCTCAGACAGAAAGTAAAATTAATGCATCTCCATTTATAATACCTAACTGATTCATAAAGAATAGATATTTCTTCTCATCCAAGGGTTTGATGAAGATATCTGCCTTTTGCAAATCAGTAGAGACAAAGGTGAGATTAATTTTCTTTTTGTCAACACGCTCTCAAATGAAATGATGTATTACATCTATATGCTTATTTCTACTATGATGCATTGGATTCTGTGCAATAGAGATTGCACTGGTATTATCACAAAGTAGCATTGAATTATTTATGCTGACACCAAAATCTTGGACTTAGTTCTGATTCCACAGCATCTGTGAACAACAACTCCCAGCTGTTATATACTCAGCATCTGCTGTTGAGGTGGACATAAATGTTTGCTTCTTACAAAACCAAGACACTAGCCTATCACCAAGGAACTGAGATGTGCATGATGTGCTCATCCTATCCACTCTACATCCAACAAAGTCAGTATCAGAGTATCCAGTTAACTCAAATTCTGACTTAGTTGGATACCCGAGTACTAAATTAGGGCAACTTTTTATATATCTCAAAATCCTTTTTAAGAAAATAAGATGAGATTCTTTAGGGTTCACCTGGAAGCTAGCACAAAGGCATGTAGCAAACATAATTTCTGGTCTCCTTACTGTAAGATATAACAGGGGCCCAATAATGGCCCTATATAGTTTCAGATCTACAGGTTTTCCATGTTCATCAGAATCAATTACAACATTTGTAGCTATAGGTGTTTTATTTGCTGAAGCATCAGCCATCCCAAACCTTTTGATCAACTCCTTAGCATATTTGGATTGGGATAAGAAGATGTCATCAGGTGACTGCTTCACTTGGAGGACAAGGAAGTAGGAGAGCTCGCCCATGCTACTCATTTCAAACTTGGAATGCATAAGGTTGGAATCTGTAGAGCCAAATATAATGTCATTTACATATATTTGTACAAATAAGATATTGTCATGATGATGCTTAATAAATAAAGTTCCATAACAAGCTCTTGGAGCTTGCTTTAGACCATAGAGAGTCTTATGCAATTTAAAAACATAAGAGGGATGAGTAAGAGAAATAAAATGTGCTGGTTGTTCTACATAGAGCTCTTCTTTGAGTTCACCATTTAGAAATGCACTCTTGACCTCTGATGCTAAAGATCACGACAGTGAACCGGTCGCACAAGTAATATAAAATGGGGAGTTTTCCCAAGTATCGATCTCTCAAGGAACACAGTACGGTGGAGTTAATGTCGAGGAGGACTTGAGATTGAAGTCCTCAAGATCGGCAGTAACGATGGGTGTTTTGATTGTTGCGATAAAAAAAAGTAAAAATCTAACAACTACTCCTATGCAACGCCGCTATACGACGCTTCTCCAGGCAGGATGGAAGAGTAGACGGGACGCTATGCACCGAATCGCTGGGCGGATGGACGAGTAGGCATGCGGATGAGGTGGTTAGAACAGCGGAATGAGGGTCGTGAGCACCTCTTTGCTACGCACGCCACTAGAAATTGCTAGTGCGGCAAGTGTGGATGGTGGTGGATGGAATATGGCGCACCTCAAGCAAATATAACGAAAATACAAATCACAAAGACATGATTTAATATAAGCATTTTACAAGTAAGCACACATCATCTATAAATAAAGTTTACAACAACACATAAATAATAATAAAGGAAGAACAGGGCAAGAGATCGTCCAAATCCGAAATCTTGCTGAGGATTCACGGTTGGAATCATCAGGTTGTCAATCCGCGTCCAAGCTCGGTCCTCTACTACGTCCGGGGTAGATAAGGGCTGTCACCACCTTCCAATGGCCCGTCTTCTTCGTGTCACGATAGCGAACGAAAGTTGCAAGCTTCCCTTTTATTGATGGCTATGGCGTTGAAGCTTGAAATGAGCCCAAGAGATGATGAAGGAGGCCCAGTGGAACCTCCAGCTTGGATTTGGCGGTGAAAGCTTGCCCTGAGCACCTCCCTAGGGTGGAGATTGAAGGAGGGCGGCAGAATCCCTCCTCGGAGATGAAAACGGCGGAGGAAAAATGAGTGATTTCGAATTAGGGCGGCACGTGCATTTTTATAGAAAGCAGAATTGAATAATGCGCACAATCACGGGTGCACGACCAGTGGTCGTGCGCACTATGTCCAGTGATTGTGCGCACTGGCATGGCAAATTATGAAGAAGAACTGGCGTACTACGGACGAGCAATGGCGCACGACCAGTGGTCGTGCGCACTATGTCAAATGATCGTGCGATTACCCCAGACAGGACTCCAGGAAAAGAGGAATCAATGCACACGATCAGTGGCGCACGACCAGTGGTCGTGCAAACTATGTCCAGTGGTCGTGCGATTACCCTAGGCAGATTCTGGAAATCATGGTACATTGCGCACGATCATCGACGCACAACCAGTGGTCGTGCGCTCTATATCCGATGATCGTACGTAGTATTCCTGCTTCCAAACGTCCCCGGAACACGCACACACCAAGCACTGATATGTGCAGACATTCCTGACGAGCACAATAAGGTGTACAAACAATAAAAGAACAAAAATACACAACCACGGGCCAAAGTGTGCACTTCCTATGGAAAGATAGATAAGAAGAAATATGAATGATATAGAACTAAAAGTGAAGTGAAAATGCGTGAAAACTAGCACAGATGAGTCCGAAAAACCCTATATAAATCGGACTCATCACACCCACAGACTTAACTGTTTGCGCATCCCGAGCAAACAAAATTTATGCAGATAGGGAGAATGATTTAGCTAGCAAGGAAATTGCGATACGGAGTGTAACGCCCCCTATCCGTCGCATAGTATATAGCAGTAGGTCCGGCCGGGGCCCGACGCCATATACCACAGACAGACCGGGTGGTTACGTATGGAAACCATCCAACCAATCTCAACGTCCTACACAGAGCATTCTAGCGGAAGCAGTTTAAATAAGTTGTAAAACAAGAACCCAGCATTAAAGCACGAATGTCCACTATAACAAAATTAGGAATGTATACAAAATACCCAAAAATCGGCCTTAAGGCCTTACAGAGTGTTCCACTTGTTTAATACATGATTTACAAATCTCGGCACGCAGGCCGGTCATACATGAATAAAACAGAAAACATTTCCACTTGAGCCTTCGAGGGCCAGCTTCGCAAAAAGGGCTTTAGCCCGCTACTGACCGCTTGGTCCAGCTGCACCTGCAAGCAACACACCACCGCACGGTGGCAAACAAGGCAATGGTCAGCAATGCTGACCAAATTATAACGATCCCGACCCCAACTCGGGGAGGCGATGCTCCTTCCCTGCATTTCATTAGCACAAGCGAGCAATGCATATAAACATAGCCATTTCATCACAGACGTTGGCTCGTACGGCCACACGCCCCGTGCACTCAGGGCACATTCTCGGTGAACCCGTCGATGTCACGTCAATTAAAGCCATTAACATTCCAGACTCACCACCGCCACTTAGACGGCCATTCCTATGAGCAATTCATCTTCCAGGCATTGGTCACGTCAATTTAAGCCATTGACCGCCGAAGACTCACATCTATGCCAACGGCGAGTTCCACGTAACCTTAGGTCGCTCTAACCGGACGACATAAAGCGGGTACGGCTCCATCTAACCCGTGCTCACTTCGCAATGACAATTTAAGCCATTTGCGCGGGTCAAACTTTCACCGAGTCCCATTCTACCGCAAGACACATAACCCAGTTATGTTCGAGTTGGCACTCAGGCCACCAAGTTGGCAAGATCTCGTATCCGCCCAGTTTTCCGGGTGCACCTTTGGGTTAGGCCCCAAGGCTCCCTGCTGCAATCTACCGCGTAGAAAACCCGAAAAACACCCAATAGCACGGAGTCTTCTCCGGCCTTATGCAATGCAACATCACCGATCCGGGCTAACATGTCCGGGTAGGCTTCAACCAAAATGCCTACGTCCGTTCTCGCATACGGACTCTAAACAACGGGGACTTTACATATCTACCCGAAGGAACGCCTCCAACTCTCCGCAAACTCGCGAGAGCGGGCTTCCTATGCTAAGAAAAGGAGCGATTCATGCTCAAGATGAGGATCGTTACCCTTGCGTTCCTCTTTGGCGCCATCGAAAAGTAATCGGATAGAAATCACCGCACTTGCGTTGCCTCCGTGGATCCAGAGTCGGCTTGCGATTCGGAGCTCCGAAGCTCCTCCAATGGCGGATCTAGCTCTTCTTCCTCAAATGGCTTTCCTCTTTCTCCAAGGGTTTGGAGAGATGATCAAGTGAAGAAAAATGATGGATTTCAAGTCAACTCCCGGGTATATCCTCTCAGGAACAACCCCCAGCCGTTGGATCTTCAATCAAGGAAACGAACGGCTTTGATTCGGGGCTGAAATGCCCAATCTGGACAGAACACGGCCTGGCACATGCCCGTGTCCAGGGCCGTGTGCCGCATTCGCCGTCAAAATCGAATCTCCTGGACCCTCACACGGGTATCGAACACGCCCGTGTTCGAGCTGACACGCCCGTGTTCCAGCTGACTCGGCCGTGTAGCCGGCCGTGTACACCATGATTTTCCCCCGTTTTCAACCCGAGCACTGCACGGGTTCTAGGACACGCCCGTGTCCTTACCCGTGTCACATTGACACGCCTGGACCCCAGCCCGTGTACACGGGACATTTCGTCGAGGGGAGAACGACGACTGGATGACACGGCCTTGGACACGCCCGTGTCCTAGGCCGTGTGCCTTGTCTCGACGATCGTCGAGTGAATCTCGACGATTTCACCTGGACGATCGTCGACACGGGTCGACACGCCCTGCGACACGCCCGTGTCGCAGGCCGTGTGCCCATTCTCGACGAATCGTCGAGAATAACTCGATGATTTCACGGCTAAGTGACGACACACGCTTGACACGCCCTGGGACACGCCCGTGTCCCAGGCCGTGTGCCTTCAGCCAGAAACCAAAACTGGCCCAAAACGTCCCCCTTTGCTCCTTTGAGTTTCGGGGCGTTACAACTCTCCCCCTCTTAAAAGAATTTCGCCCACGAAATTACATAAAGGAAAGATATATAAAAACAACATTTGTACCTAAGCGGAACAACTCCGGATACTCGTCAAGCATAATCTGCTCTCGCTCCCAGGAGAGATCCTCACGACCGCAATTG
The DNA here is from genome assembly GCA_039583875.1 of Platanthera guangdongensis. Lineage (NCBI taxonomy): Eukaryota > Viridiplantae > Streptophyta > Magnoliopsida > Asparagales > Orchidaceae > Platanthera > Platanthera guangdongensis. The sequence continues at coordinate 136,140,308 of CM077152.1, forward strand.
TCGAATCGGACCTTGACCATCCTGATCTCTTTATTGCGTAGCCGCTTGACCTCCGAGTCCTCAATCCGCACGGGCTTGACCTTTGTCGTTAGCCCACTTTCCACCGGCACTTGATCGACTGCGATCACTTGCGTAGTCTCTTGCACCGCCTTCCGAAGCACCAAAATGTGGAATACATCGTGTAAACCACTTAGCTCCACTGAAAGCTTCAACCTATAGGCCGCTTCCCCAACTCGCTCCAGAACCTCGAACGGTCCAAGGTACCTCGGGCTTAGCTTTTTCAATCGTCGCACCCGCGAGACACCCTTGAACGACTCGATCTTTAAGTATACATAATCGCCCACAACGAACTCCACGTTCCTGTGCTTGGCATTACAGTACTTTGCTTGCCGGTCCTGAGCGTTAAGCAACCTCTCCCGAATCGTTCTCACCAAAGAAGTAGTATCCTCCACTTCCGATCGCTTATACAACCTTGACTCACCCATTTCTATCCAAGACAACGGCGTACAACCTCTTCTACCATATAGGGCCTCGAAGGGCGCCATCTGAATACTTGCTTGGTAGCTGTTGTTGTATGCGAACTCCACCAAATAAAGGTGGTCTTCCCATTGCTTTCCGAAATCCAAGACACACATGCGAAGCATGTCTTCCATGGTTCTATTGACCCTCTTGGTCTGCCCATCCGTTTGCGGATGGAAGGCTGTGCTAAACTTCAGCTTTGTTCCCAACATTTGCTGCACAAGCCTCCAGTCATTGGACGTGAACCGCCCATCTCGGTCACTCACGATGCTGCGGGGCACACCATGAAGCCGTACTATGTTATCCACATATAGCTTTGCCAGCTTCTCCACCGGATCATCCTTCCTATGCGGAATAAAATGCGACACCTTTGTTAATCGATCCACGACCACACAAATGGCGTCGTTCCCCTATTGCGACCTTGGCAAACCGTGCACAAAGTCCATAGAGATGTCGTCAAATTTCCACTCCGGAATAGGCAAGGACTTAAGAAATCCTCCCGGCTTTTGGCACTCTGCCTTTACCAAGGCGCAGGTTTGGCACTTCGCTACGTATAGCGCCACATCCTTTTTCAAACCCGGCCACCAAAATAGTTTCTTGACGTCGCGGTACACCTTCGTGCTCCCCGGGTGAATCGAGTACTTGGTATGGAGTGCCTCGTACAATAACTCCACCCGTAAATTGCCCACGCTTGGGACGCACAGACGACCGTCTATCCAAAGCAATACGTCCTCCACGACGAATTGGGAATTTGACTCATCCAGAGCCTCTACCATGAACTGCTTCAGCACTTGATTGCTTGTCCATACAAACGATCCCCAACGCCACCAACTCTCGCACCAATCGCTCATCTTGCACCGATAGCCAATGGGCTCGAGCTGGGGCTTGGCGACTCACCGCGTCAGCAATCGCATTCCATTTATCAGGCGCGTAGTGGATCTTGAATGTATAGTCTCCCAAGAACTCCATCCATCTACGCTGTCGTATATTCGGATCCTTATGATCAACCAGATGCTTCACGCTCTTGTGATCGGTGTAGATATCCACTTTCACACCGTATAGAATTATGCCTCCATAGCTTCGAGGCAAAAGTCACGTCCATACGCTATTACGCTTTCGTGTTGCAGTAGCGCGCAACCCAAAACGCTGCCCTACGCATCATTAAAATCTCATTGCCTTCGGTTCCACTTGGCGAAGTCAGCACAGGCGTCGTAGTCAACCGACATTAAAACTTCTCAAAAGCTCGCGCGCACTCCGGCGTCCAAAAGAACTTATGCTCCTTCCTCGTCAAGGTAGTGAGAGGTAACGCTATCCGCGAGAAGTTCTCCACGAAGCGCCTATAATAGCCGGCAAGCCCCAAAAAGCTCCGGACTTCTGCTTCCGTAGCAAGCTCAGGCCACTCCCGTATCGCAACAATCTTCGCCGGATCCACAGCAATACCCTCTCCACTAACTATATGCCCGAGGAACGCCACTGAGGATAGCCAAAACTCGCACTTCGAGAACTTGGCGTACAACTGATTTCTCCTTAGCGTCTCTAACACCAAATGAAGATGCTTGAAGTGATCTTCCTCACTTTGCGAGTACACCAAAATATCGTCGATGAAGACGATCACGAAATGGTCCAAGTACTCCCCGAACGTCCTGTTCATAAAATCCATGAATACTGACGGCGCATTAGTCAGCCCAAACGGCATCACCGTAACCTCGTAGCGCCCGTGTCCTGTACTGAACGTTATCTTAGGGATATCACTCTCCCTTATCTATTTAGAGTACGCCGTTGACCCTACCAACCGATCACAAAGATTATCGATCCTTGGGATTGGGTACTTGCTCTTTTCCGTCAACTTGTTGAGCTCCCGATAATCAATACACAACCTCAAGCTTCCGTCCTTCTTCTTAACAAAGAGGACCGGTGCGCTCCAAGGCAAAGAACTCGGGCGCACATACCCTTGCTCCAACAACTCTTGCAGTTGAACTTTCAGCTCCGCCATTTCCTTAGGCGCTAGCCGATACGGAGATCGTGACACAGGCTTTGCACCTGGCACTAGCTCGATCGTAAAATCTATCTCCCGCTGAGGCGGGGCTCCAGGAAGATCTGCAGGGAACACATCAGGGTATTCCGATACCACTGAAATACAATCCAAAGCGGGCTTCGGCTTTGCAACCTCCACTAGTGTAAAGAACAGTTCTGCTCCGGCACGAACCGCCTTCACCACCTGAAGAGGAGACATCAACGTCTTGCTCGACCCCTTTAAGCCCGTAAAAGTCGTCTCACGACTTGCTCCCAAGTTGACTTCCTTGATACCGTAGTCTATGTAGGCTTGCTGCTCCGAGAGCCAGTACATGCCAAATATAACGTCAAACTCCACCAACGGAAGTAACGACGCTTGCAGATCGTACTCCTAATTCCCAAACCACAAACTAAGAGCAACGAATTCTACCCTTGCCGAATGAGCATCATTGGACTATAACGCATCCAATTTATCTCTTTCCATCGAAGGAGGGACTCCAAGGCACTACAAAATTCCTAATAAAGGAATGCGAAGCTCCCTAAACGAACGGTGCTTTTGCAGATAACGTAAAGTGATAACAAGGCTTAGCACCAGTAGTTCTAAGCCTACATGCTCAAGGGCGACAAGTATTTAGGACAAAACTATCTTTAAACCATACCTGTCGTCACGGCAGCATGCTTCTTCTCGGACTTTGGACGACCGCTCCAATAGTCTCGGGCAAGGTGCCCCGGTTTTCCACAAGTGAAACATGCGCTCGGGGTTCGACCCGTTGTCACCCCAGAAGCACCAGAGGACCCGAAGTCCTATGCTTCTTACACCATTTTCGATATACAGACTTTGAGGTGCTCGACACTTTGAATGTCGTCTCCTTTGCATTTGAGTCCTTGACTGCTCCTGACATAACTTTCTTGGCCTTCCTAGCACCTTTCCAACAGTCTCGAGCAAAGTGCCCTTTCTTTCCACAAGCAAAACATGTGTAACTAGCATTGCTAGTCGATGCCATAGCCCCCTTCTCCACCATTCTGCCGGATGCAGCTCTTATGGGGTTTGTATAATTCGATACCATGGTCGCTGGCATCGGGAGGGTCTTCCTCAAATCTGCCTCCAAAGATCTAGCTGATTCCACCAAGTCTCGGAATCCCAATAACTTTGGTCCTAGCAGTAGAACTCGTAACTCGGCGCGCAGGCCATTATAAAATCTATCGACTGTAGTTTGCTCGTTATCCAACTCGAAGAATGGGTAGCGACTTATCAGAAGAAATGCTTGCAAATATTCCTCAACCGTGTGCGCTCCCTGCACTAAATGCATATTCAGCTGCTGCCCCAATGGTCTACCAAAGGTCATCTGCTGCATCGCGCCCACCGGCGTCGAAGCCACAACAGGGGCGCAGGGTTGTACATTTCCTCCTAGCTGTGCACCCGTCACAGCGAACACCGCTTCTACAATCCTTCTAACGGTTTCATACGAAGGAGGAGGCTCAAACACCTCACTGGGTGCACTATGCTCCTCAGAAACCGGACATTCAGGCTGTCCAGCACCGCTTCCGGTCACCTATAGTGGTACAAAACACCGTTAAGTGACCAAATAAAATTGCGAACAGCAATTATAGGAACACGCAGGTTCCTCAAACACGAGTATTTTCATTCCTAAGTGGACATTCATGGGTTCTTTTACCGTTATAACGATGACGCACACAATGTGCTCACCACCCCTTAAAAAGAATTCGTCCACGAATTCAGCTTAAGTCCGACCAAAACCAGTAGTCTGATACCAAATTGTAACGCCCCCTATCCGTCGCATAGTATATAGCAGTAGGTCCGGCCGGGGCCCGACGCCATATACCACAGACAGACCGGGTGGTTACGTATGGAAACCATTCAACCAATCTCAACGTCCTACACAGAGCATTCTAGCGGAAGCAGTTTAAATAAGTTGTAAAACAAGAACCCAGCATAAAGCACGAATGTCCACTATAACAAAATTAGGAATGTATAAAAAATACCCAAAAATCGGCCTTAAGGCCTTACAGAGTGTTCCACTTGTTTAATACATGATTTACAAACCTCGGCACGCAGGCCGGTCATACATGAATAAAACAGAAAACATTTCCACTTGAGCCTTCGAGGGCCAGCTTCGCAAAAAGGGCTTTAGCCCGCTACTGACCGCTTGGTCCAGCTGCACCTGCAAGCAACACACCACCGCACGGTGGCAAACAAGGCAACAATCAGCAATGCTGACTAAATTATAACGATCCCGCCCCCAACTCGGGGCGGCGATGCTCCTTCCCTGCATTTCATTAGCATAAGCGAGCAATGTATATAAACATAGCCATTTCATCACAGACGTTGGCTCGTACGGCCACACGCCCCGTGCACTCAGGGCACATTCTCGGTGAACCGGTCGATGTCACGTCAATTAAAGCCATTAACATTCCGGACTCACCACCGCCACTTAGACGGCCATTCCTATGAGCAATTCGTCTTCCAGGCATTGGTCACGTCAATTTAAGCCATTGACCACCGAAGACTCACATCTATGCCAACGGCGAGTTCCACGTAACCTTAGGTCGCTCTAACCGGACGACATAAAGCGGGTACGGCTCCATCTAACCCGTGCTCACTTCGCAACGACAATTTAAGCCATTTGCGCGGGTCAAACTTTCACCGAGTCCCATTCTACCGCAAGACACATAACCCAGTTATGTTCGAGTTGGCACTCAGGCCACCAAGTTGGCAAGATCTCGTATCCGCCCAGTTTTCCGGGTGCACCTTTGGGTTAGGCCCCAAGGCTCCCTGCTGCAATCTACCGCGTAGAAAACCCGAAAAACACCCAATAGCACGGAGTCTTCTCCGGCCTTATGCAATGCAACATCACCGATCCGGGCTAACATGTCCGGGTAGGCTTCAACTAAAATGCCTACGTCCTTTCTCGCATACGGACTCTAAACAACGGGGACTTTACATATCTACCCGAAGGAACGCCTCCAACTCTCCGCAAACTCGCGAGAGCGGGCTTCCTATGCTAAGAAAAGGAGCGATTCATGCTCAAGATGAGGATCGTTACCCTTGCGTTCCTCTTTGGCGCCATCGAAAAGTAATCGGATAGAAATCACCGCACTTGCGTTGCCTCCGTGGATCCGGAGTCGGCTTGCGATTCGGAGCTCCGAAGCTCCTCCAATGGCAGATCTAGCTCTTCTTCCTCAAATGGCTTTCCTCTTTCTCCAAGGGTTTGGAGAGATGATCAAGTTAAGAAAAATGATGGATTTCAAGTCAACTCCCGGGTATATCCTCTCAGGAACAACCCCCAGCCGTTGGATCTTCAATCAAGGAAACGAACGGCTTTGATTCGGTGCTGAAATGCCCAATCTGGACCGAACACGGGCTGGCACACGCCCGTGTCCAGGGCCGTGTGCCGCATTCGCCGTCAAAATCGAATCTCCTGGACCCTCACACGGGTATCGAACACACCCGTGTTCGAGCTGACACGCCCGTGTTCCAGCTGACACGGCCGTGTAGCCGGCCGTGTACACCATGATTTTCCCCCGTTTTCAACCCGAGCACTGCACGGGTTCTAGGACACGCCCGTGTCCTTACCTGTATCACATTGACACGCCTGGACCCCAGGCCGTGTACACGGGACATTTCGTCGAGGGGAGAACGACGACTGGATGACACGGTCTTGGACACGCCCGTGTCCTAGGCCGTGTGCCTTATCTCGACGATCGTCGAGTGAATCTCGAAGATTTCACCTGGACGATCGTCGACACGGGTCGACACGCCCTGCGACACGCCCGTGTCGCATGCCGTGTGCCCATTCTCGACGAATCGTCGAGAATAACTCGACGATTTCACGGCTAAGTGACGACACACGCTTGACACGCCCTGGGACACGCCCGTGTCCCAGGCCGTGTGCCTTCAGCCAGAAACCAAAACTAGCCCAAAACGTCCCCCTTTGCTCCTTTGAGTTTCGGGGCGTTACACGGAGTACCATGCGAAGTCGCATGCTCGCACGCTTTAAAATATAATAGAAGAAATTTCTAAGTATACAAAATAGTTTATACTTTTCACAATGCGTATCAACATTTTATTATTACTCAAAAATGGAATCACGGTGAATCATCCGGTCACGCGTAGGGAGAATGTAGACTAATCGCTAGGAGAGCATTGCCAAAGATCGGGGCTCGGGATAACCTCCAAAGTTATCCTCCAATGTCGGTGACCATATGCTTGCCCTTTCGCATTCTCTCCATGGCACTGGTTTGGTTCACACACGAATCAGTAGGACTTTAGGTGAAGAGATGGGGCTTGGGTTTCGGTGAGGTAAACAAAGACAAACAGAAATGCTAAACACCTAACCCAAATGAGCTATCATAAAAAGAATCCCTCTGCTAAGCAAAATACACACTAGTACACCACAACCCCAGACTTAATTTTTCAAATATGGGTGTGTGTACCGCCTACTCCAAATACAATCTCATCTCAAAAAGAATTTTCAATCAAGCTTTTTTTTCTTTTCACTTTTCTTTTTCACAATTAATTTTTTTTTGTATATATTTTTTCGAATCCTATTTTATTTTAAGAATTTCAGCAAATAAAACTTTGGAGCACATCCATATATTCACAAGTAATATCACCACATCACATCCCAAAATGAAAATGTAAAACTCTAAAGATTAACTTGGGTGTGCGACTAGGATTGGCTATGAAGCTTTGGTGAAATCATGGTGGATCTGAATCAAAAGGAGGGGTAGGCACAACGGGGATAGCGAGGATAAGACGTTAGGAATGGTACAAAGCTCAACCGGGCCAAAATGATGTCCTACATCACGCTCATGCGAGTGAACTAACTTATACACATGCTTCAAGAATAGCTTGGGGCAAGTTCTTAGAAAACGCGAAAGACTATCCATCCTCCTGAATCGAGTAATACAAACCTAACGGCCGTCTACACACATCCCTAAGCTACCGTCAGATTCACACCGGATTAACCAATTTTTTAGTAGAATAAAAAGTATTTACGCAATTAGAAAAATATAAAACTAAGAGCATACAGAAAACTTAAATCTACTCTAATTTCTACACGAGATGAGAGCACTCAACTAGGAGCATAGCAGGGTCAACATTTTACTCTGTCTCACAATCCTATGCCAGCACAATAATTTTCCCAAATCATACAAAAGAAACGAGTTTAACTCGCAGCACGCAAAAAGCTAAGCACGCGCTCATGTGGGTGCAGTGGTGTGTGATGCAATGAACTAATCATAATAAATCTATAAAAGCTTCTAGTATGCACAAGAAATGTGCGCGTGCCATAGGTAACAAAAAATTGCTCTCCCCCAGACTTAAACAAAGTAATACAGTATATGATATAGAAATTAAAATCAGATAGAAATAAGGGAGAGGTTACCCAATGCTCAGCTAGTGAGCATACCAGAAGACGCATGGAAACCTGAAGCAGGCCCTCCATACGAAGAATCACAACTCCGCCAATGCAATTTGCCATGAATATCGGCAGGGGTGATGATGCAGTAGCCCCGAGCCGACCCATCTCGGTTGTCCTAGTAAGATGACCACGTTTTGGCGACCACTGCCGGGCTGCAGCCCAAGCACCCCACCCATGACCGCGCCTATTCTCAGCGCGGCGGGATGTTGGGGCGAGGTCTCGAACCCAGACCCCTTGATAATGAACTGTCCTAACAGCTCTCATCACCAACTGAGCTGTTAGGAAAGTTCTTTATCAAGGGGGATAGCTTCGAGACCTCTCCCCGCGCCGAGAATTGGCGCGGTCATGGGTGGGGTGCTTGGGCTGCAACCCGGCAGTGGTCGCCAGAATGTGGTCCTCTTGCTAGGCCAACTGAGAGGGGTCGGCTCGGGGCTACTGTATTAAAAAAAGCTTTTGATGCAGTAGCCCCGAGCCGACCCCTCTCGGTTGGCCTAGCAAGAGGACCACGTTCTGGCGACCACTGTCGGGCTGCAGACCAAACACCCCACCCATGATCGTGCCTATTCTCAGCGCGGCGGGATGTTGGGGCGAGGTCTCGAACCAAGCCCCCTTGATAAAGAGCTTTCCTAACAGCTCTCATCACCAATTGAGCTGCAGCTCAGTTGGTGATGAGAGCTGTTAGGAAAGCTCTTTATCAAGGGAGCTGGGTTCGAGACCTCTCCCCAACATCCCGCCGCGCTGAGAATAGGCGCGGTCATGGGTGGGGTGCTTGGGCTGCAGCCCGGCAGTGTTTGCCAGAACGTGGTCCTCTGGCTAGGCCAACCGAGAGGTGTCGGCTCGGGGCTACTGCATCAAACAAAGTGCACTTTTTTGATGCAGTAGCCCCGAGCGGACCCCTCTCGGTTGGCCTAGCCAGACAACCACGTTCTGGTGACCACTGCCGGGCTGCAGCCCAAGCACCCCACCCATGACCGGGCTTTTTCTCAGCGCGGGGGGATGTTGGGGCAAGGTCTCAAACCTAGGCCCCTTGATAAAGATCTTTCCTAACAGCTCTCATCACCAAATGAGCTGCAGCTCAGTTGGTGATGAGAGCTGTTAGTAAAGCTCTTTATCAAGGGGGATTGGTTCGAGACCTCGCCCTAACATCCCGCCGCGCTGAGAATAGGCGCGGTCATGGGTGGAGTGCTTAGGCTGCAGCCCGGCAGTGGTCACCAGAATGTGGTCCTCTAGCTATGCCAACCGAGAGGGGTCGGCTCGGGGCTACTGCATCAAAAAAGTGCACTTATATGATGCAGTGACCCAGAGACGACCCGCTCTGTTGACCAGGCCTTACACCTGCCCTAGCCAGAGGCCCACGTCTGGCGGCCAACTGCCGGCCCCACCAAGGCGTCACACCATGGCGTCCCTTTTGTAAGGCCCGTGGGCCGTACACCCCAACCCATCTCCGGGCCTAACCACAGGCGCACGGTAGGTTGGTGAGGCCAGGTCTCGATCTCCTGACCTCCTTGATAAAGAGCTTTCAAGCAAGCAATCATCAACCGACTGATCCTGCACTTTTTTGATGCAGTAGCCCCGAGCCAACCCGTCTCGGTTTGCCTAGCCAGAGGACCACGTTCTGGCGACCACTGCCGGGCTGCAGCCCAAAAAATCCACCCATTACCGCCACTATTCTCAGCACGGCGGGATGTTGGGGCGAGGTCTCGAACCCAGCCCCATTGATAAAGAGCTTTCCTAACAGCTCTCATCACCAACTGAGCTGCAGCTCAGTTGGTGATGAGAGCTGTTAGGATAGCTCTTTATCAAGGGGGCTGGGTTCGAGACCTCGCCCCAACATCCCGCCGCGCTAAGAATAGGCGCGGTCATGGGTGGGGTGCTTGGGCTGCAGCCCGGTAGTGGTCGCCAGAACGTGGTCCTCTGGCTAGGTCAACCGAGAGGGGTTGGCTCGGGGCTACTGCATTAGGTGAGCTCCGGAAAAAAAAAGAAAAATATACAAAAAGAAATGCTAAAACTAAAACAGAACTTAAAAAAATAAAAGCACAAAAAATGAAAGATAAGTACTGGGGTTATTTTCATCCCAACACGACTTATTAAATTCTATATAGTTCTAGCTAATGGGTCTATGAAAAGAAAAATGCACAGGCAACTGTTCCATTATCCGTTGTGGTATCATGTACCGATACGGTGATAAAACCGTTACCCCTCTGCCTAAGTAGTCATACATGCTCCTCGCAGGCAGAGGAAATAGGAAGTAGGATGAGGAGGAGGCCTGGTCCTCACTCATCTCACCACAAAACAAATCCTTGCCTAGCAAGGTTTCTTCCACCACAAGTTCGCTGGGGGCGAAGGTGACGACAAGAGCTTCCATTGTGAAGAAGGTAGGAACCTCATCACACAAGAGGATGCACTCATCGACAGCCTGAGCGCAAGGCTCAACGTCAACCCAACTTACCCGTGGAGATTCAACCTGCACAGGCTCAGATAAAGAAGGGGGGTCAAGAAATAAAAGAGACGGAGAACATAAAGAAAGAATCAGGGGAGTGATCCCGATTTCACTTCCCAAAGGCTAAGGTAGAAAAATATCGTAAGCAATGTCGACAATGCTACATGGCTCGGCCGAATCCATATAGGCCTCCACCAAGATTTGGACTTCCTCCTTTGGTATCGAGGGAGAATCCTCGACACCAGGAAGGTTGTCCTCCTCCATGGTTGTGTAAACAATCCATATATCACAAGCCTCAACTTGTGTTGCATCGTCGAAAATGTCATCAGAGATGACTGAAGTAGAATGCACAAAAGACTGAAGAACTTTGCTTGGATAAAAGTCAAGCGCAGGTTCCTCACAAGGAATCGGCTCCACGCTTGGATATGTATGCACAGGAGAGATGGGCTCAGCAACGTCGAAGCCTAGATTAGCCACACATCTGGTAGTTGTGACCATATCATTCCCTTCAACAAATGAAGGTGACAGGGACACATAACCAGATGATGATGGTGTGCCACCGAGGGTAGTAGTCGGGATGATACGGATGTCCGGCTCATCATCCCCTTCCATAACACGGAGGTACTCGGCACAATCCTTCAGGACATGATTTGTTTTACGACAATACAAACACTTTCTCCCATTACTCTGTGGTCCTTGTGGGGCCAGAGAGGAATAAGAGAATGGTGTATGTGGCGAGGACGATTGACCATAAGCTCGGGGCATAGTGTTTAAAGGGATGGACGAATACAGCATCTTATGCATTGTGCGCCGAGGCTTATGCTCAATATCTCTCGTAGGGCATTCATGACCAGCGTGGGAAGGCTTTCCACACCAACGACATTGGGCATACGAATATTCCCACATGGTGTTTAAATAGCAGATTCAAAATAAATTGTGCAAATTACTAAATACAACAATATATTACTACAATTGCCTAAACAAACAAGAAAAAAGCAGGCAAAACAGAAATAGAACAAAACAAAAGCGATTTACAAAGGAAAGGGAAAGCAATCTCACATCTCCCTCTCCAAAAACTCACATGACTGTGTTCCCCGGCAACGATGCCAAAAACTTGATGCTTAAGATCACGGCAGTGAACCGATCGCATAAGTAATATAAAATGGACGAGTTTTCCCAAGTATCAATCTCTCAAGGAACATAGTAAGGTGGAGTTAATGTCGAGGAGGACTTGAGATTGAAGTCCTCAAGGTCGGCGATAACGATGGGGGTTTTGATTGTTGTGATAAAAATAAAGTAAAAATCTAACAACTACTCTGATGCAACGCCGCTATGTGATGCTTCGCCAGGCGGGATGGAACACTAGACGGGCCACTATGCACTAAATCGCTAGGCGGATGGACGAGTAGACTTGCGGATGAGGTGGTTAGAATGGCGGAATGAGGGTCGTGAGCACCTCTTCACTACGCACGCCACTAGCAATTGCTAGTGCGGCAAGGGTGGATGGTGGTGGATGGAATATGGCGCACCTCAACCAAATATAATGAAAATACAAATCACAAAGACATGATTTAATATAAGCGTTTTACAACTAAGCACACATCATCTATAAATAAAGTTTACAACAACACATAAACAACAATAAAGGAAGAAAAAGGCAAGAGATCGACCGAATCCGAAGTCTTGCTGAGGATTCACGGTTGGAATCGTCGGGTTGTCAATCTGCGTCCATGCTCGGTCTTCAACTATGTCCGGGATAGAGAAGGGTTGTCACCACCTTCCAATGGCCCGTCTTCTTCGTGTCACGATAGCGGACGAAAGTTTCAAGCTTCCCTTTGCTTGATGGCTATGGCGTTGAAGCTTGAAATGAGCCCAAGAGATGACGGAGGATGCCGAGAGGAAGCTCCGGCTTGGATTTGGCAGTGAAAGCTTGCCCGGATCACCTCCCTAGGGTGGAGATTGAAGGAGGATGCCGGAATCCCTCCTCGGAGATGAAAACGGCGGAGGAAAAATGAGTGATATCGAATTAGGGCGGCACCTGCATATTTATAGAAAGCAGAATTGAACAATGCGCACGATCACGGGCGCACGACCATTGGTCATGTGCACTATGTCCAATGATCGTGCGCACTGGTATGGCAGATTAGGAAGAAGAACTGGGGTACTGCACACGAGCAATGGCGCACGACCAGTGATCATGCACACTATGTCCAATAGACGTGCGATTACCCCAGACAGGACTCCAGGAAAAGAGGAATCAATGCACACGATCAGTGGTACATGACCGGTGGTCGTGCGCACTATGTCCAGTGGTCGTGTGATTACCCCAGGTAGATTCTAGAAAGCAGGGTACATTGCACACGATCATCGGCACACAACCAGTGGTCGTGCGTGATATATCTGATGATCGTGAGCAGTATTCCTGCTTCCAAACATCCCCGAAACACGCACACGACCCCTAAACGCAGCACTGATATGTGCAGACATTCCAGAAGAACACAATAAGGAGTACAAACAATAAAAGTACAAAAATACACAACCACGGGCCTAAGTGTGCACTTTCTATGGAAATATAGATAAGAAGAAATATGAACGATATAGAACTAAAAGTAAAGTGCAAACGCGTGAAAACTAGCACAGATGAGTCCGAAAAACCATATATAAATCGGACTCATCAACATCCATTTGGTACACTGTGAACTTCTTGTAGGCTTCATAGGCTAAAATTATCCTGATTGATTCAATCCTTGCAACAGGGGCAAATGTCTGGTCATAGTTTATTCCTTCCTCTTGTTTGCATCCTTGAACAACAAATCTTGCCTTGTTCCTTATGATAAGACCTTGAGCATCAAGTTTGTTTCTAAATATCGATTTAGTTCCAATGACTGGGTAGTCTTTGGGTATTGGAACTAAATCCCAAACTCTACATCTCTTAAATTGGTTGAGCCCCTCTTGAATTGCAATAATCCAGTGTGGATCTTGCTCAACATCTTTTATGGGTTGGGGCTCAGTTTGAGATATGATGCAAGCATACATCATGTCCTGGTGGATTTGATGCCTTGTCTACACACCAACTGAAATGTCTCCAATCACTTGAGATATAGGGTGATCTCTAAGTGTGAGAAACTCAGTAGGAGGAGTTGGTTGAGCAACATCTTGGGTAATTAATTCCTCTTGTGGAATTATAACTGTTGTTGGCACTTCACTAAGTTCAGTGTCTTCATCTTCACTATCTTCAGCAATATATGGAGAAGGATGGTTAACAGCCTCATTGATGCGGGTCAATTTATCCAACTTCTCACACAGATGTTGTTCCTGCAAAGTCTCACTGGTAGAAGGAATCTTCTCTTTGTAAAATATGTTAGTCTCATCAAAAGAAATGTGAATAGATTCTTCCATTTTCATAGTTGATTTATTATAAACCCTATAAGCCTTGCTTACTTGGGAATATCCACGAAAAATTCCTATTTCAGCCTTGGCATCAAACTTTCTAATGTGTTTTTTATTATTGTTATGAATGTAACAAATGCAACCAAAAATTTTAAAATAGTCTACTTTAGGTTTTTTCCCTTTGAGTAGTTCATAGGGGGTCTTGCCCTTAAGTTTGTGTATCAAACTTCTATTCAGTACATAGTTTTTTGTGCTCACAGCCTCTGCCCAAAAGGATAGGGGCAAGTGAGCATCTGCAAGTAATGTGCCTGCAGCTTCAATCAGTGTTATGTTTTTCCTTTCAGCTACCCCATTTTGTTGAGGAGTTCTAGGAGTAGAGAAATAATGTCTGATACCTTCCTTCTCACAGAATTCATGTATGGGAAGAGACTCAAACTCTATACTATGATCACTTCTGATCAATGCAACTGGAGTAGAGTACTCAATCCTTATGCTCTTCAGAAAGACTGTAATAACCTTGAAGTTATCTAACTTGTTTCTCAAGAAGAACACCCAAGTGAACCTTGAGAACTCATCAACAATTACTAAGGTATAAGACTTCCCTCCTAGGCTCTGTACAGCAATGTGTCCAAAGAGATCAATGTGTAGCAAATACAGAATCCTAGGTGAATCACTCTTATTAAGTGACTTAAAACTATTTTTAGTTTGCTTGCCTAACTGACAAGCCCTGCAAAGGCTTTCCTTCTTGTAGGGGCAAGAAGGCAATCCTTTAACAAGGTTGTCCCTAGAGAGTTTAGCAATATTTTTCAGGTTTACATGTCCTAATCTCCTATGTCATAGATCATTATTATTACTAGTTTGGTTAAACAAGCATATTTCTTATTTTGCTGACTTAAAATTAACAACATAGATATTTACTACTCTAGTACCAGTTAACACTACTTGGTCATCAATAAAAGTAATAATACAGGAAGTTTTGTTAAATGATACATAAAACTTTTCATCACATAACTGACTTATGGATATAAGGTCGTGCTTCAGTCAATTTATATAACATACATTCCTGAGGGTGACAGCTCCAATCTTGACCTTTCCATATCCTTAAGTCTGGCCATAATTGGAATCACCAAATATTACTTTGGGTCCTAGCTTAGACTTGTAGTGGAATAAGTTGTCCTTATTTCCAGTCATATGTTTTGAACAACCACTATCCAAATATTACTGTAGCTTTGTGGTGGGATAGTCTTTCATCTGCAATAAAACACATTAGCTATTCTTGATCCAGGTTAACTTGGGTCCTTGTTTCTTTTCATAATTAAAACTGGAAATTTATGAGTATTCTGGTTGATTTTTTGTAACCTAAGGGATGAAATCTTATAGGTGGAATTATCCACTGTGTGAATGGATTATTATATTATCTTGGTTGATTAAATGTTCTATATGAATTAAAGTTTCTGTTAAAATGAACTGGGTTCGACAAATTTTGTAAGTTCGTCAATCTGACTTCGACGAATGGGGATGAGTTTGTTGAACTCCGCTCAAAGAATAAAAGTATTCATTCACTGGGCACCAATATCGTCGATCTCGGGTCGACGAACTATACTGGTTTCGTCGATCGTAGTTCAACGAATAATTATAATGAAAATTTGCGCTCGGAGTTCGTCGACCTGAGTTCGATGAACTGTACACATTTCGTCGATCTGAGTTCGACGAAATCTGCTGAATATTGTTATGGTTAAGATTTTTCTTATTCTTTCTCTTTTTCTTATTCTTTTGATTTAATTCTTATTGTTTAACGTTATTATTATCTTTCTTTTCCTTGCCCTTTTCTATAATAAATTTTATTGAAGTTGTTAGAATATTTTTCTTTACTATGGGGGTAAGCTTGATGAAGCACCTAAGCCCAGCTTGTCATTTAATCTGGCATTGACTGTGCTTGTGATTTCCATCAACTTAAAGCTTCTCCCATTGAGAGATTCCTCAAGTTGCTTTGCCTCACTTAATTTAGTTTTAAGTGAAATGATCTGTTCATTGGCTAATTCTAAATCATTTTTCAATTTGATATTCTCAGCAAATAGGTTATCAAATTCAACCTGTCTATCTCTAAGTATTTTGATTTCTTTTTCTGACTTGATTAAATCATTACACAAAGATTTAAATTCAATTTTGAAATCTTCTGAATTGAAATCAATTGAGAAGATTACCTGATCTTCCTCAGATTCTGATTCTTCTGCTTGTTCCTCATAATAAGATTTGCTGCAGGAGGAATTGATAGCCATAAGGCAAACTTCCATTGCTTTTGCCTCCTCTTCATCTTCACTAGAGCTGGAAGATGAGGATTCTTCATATGTGTCACTCCAGGTCGCAATAATGAAACTTATTTCCTTCCTTTTATGCTTGCTGGAGGAGGGCTTGCTGTAGTACTGTTTCCTGATTTCTTTTTCTCTTCTTCTCTCCTTCTTTTTGTTTTCTGGACACTCAGATATGAAGTGTCCTGGTTTCCTGCAACCAAAGCAAACAACTTCTTTAGTTGGTGTCTTGTCCTAACTTGGCTTGTCATCTTGCCTAGATGACTTTCTTCTGAAGTCCTTCTTTGCCATTTTGTAAAATCTCTTGGCTAAGAGACTCAAAGTTCTTCAATGGCTATTGGAGATTCAGATTCTTCTAAATCTTTGAAAGCTATGATATCTTCCTTTATTGATGCTGGAGGAGTCTTCTACTCTGCAACTTCTCTTGTCTTTATGAGTTGTTCACATGATTTGAGCTTTATAAGAAGAGATTCAGTGGAAATCTCATTAAGACTTATGGACTCCTTGATTGGTAATATTATAGAATCACATGAACTAGGGAAGCACATGAGGATTTTGTCATTGACTTCTGTGAGGGTTATGTCCTTATCCAGAGTCTTCATCTCATTGAAGATTGAGCTTAGTCTGTTATACATGTCACTCACAGACTCAGATTCTACTTTCTTGAAGTTCTCATATTGTGAGATGAGAGTTGATCTCCTGTCCTTTCTCTCATCTACTGATCCAACAACCATATGTTAAAGAGAATCCAAGATAGCTTTGGCTGATGTGCACTCAGCCACCTTCTAGAGTATGTCATCAGACATAGTCTGTACTAAGATGTTCATGGCCTTGGCATCTGCTATCTTGGCCTATTTCTGTGCATCTATCCACTCAGGTGGTGGAACAACATATCTGCTGGAAGTTGCAGTATTGGTATCCACTGGAGATGGTGGTCATGTCAAAATAGAGTTGTATATGTCTTCATCAATAGAGTTCATATAAATCCTAATTCTTATCTTCCAGATAAAAAACTTATTCAGGTTGTAGGCTGGAGGTCTGGTGCTTGCATAATCTTTATTTTGTGACATGCTATGAAATAAATAGAAAAACTATGAAAAGAAAATCAGATCTAATAAGGATCTTTTGGTTCAAGTGATAACTTATACAACCAAATGAACACTGCTCTGATATCAATTGAAAGATATGGTATACCACTAATACCAATAGAAATATAAGGGGATAGATCTGATTACTCTAAAGGGGGTGTGAGTAGAGTAACTTAAATCTTTTAGCTGTTTTGAGAATTTATCAAAGTAATAAAATAGGTGATAATTATAGTAGCATAAATGGAAATGCAACCTAAACAAAACTATACTATCACAACTCAGCAAGAATAAAAAGAAAATAGACAACCAGATAACACAAGAATTTTATAATGGTTCCCCAAACTGTGTACATCCACTCTTCTACCACCCTGGTAGGAATCCACTATCAGGTTTTTGATCAGGTGACTGCCACCACAAGATCTATTTACAGGGAGATATCACAACCCTTTAGGCTTTTGATCAGGTGCCCAAAAACCAAGAATAAACTTTTGAAGGGAGTTAATAAACCCTTTTAAAGGAGGTAGAGAGAGTTGATGTTATCTTCTCTTTTCTTTATACAACAAAGAAGACTAGTGGATTGCTGGTGTCAAGGCTCCTTCTGAAATGACTTGGAGCCTTGCTCATAGTGTAGGTCTTCAGCCTTGACTTGAAGTGATCGAGAAACTTCTGACTGATTTATATTTGTTGTCCTCGAATGTTCCTGGAGTAGAAGTTTAAGAAGACTCTTGATGTTTGATTGTTATTCTTCTTTAGTCTACAGAAAGTACAAGGGGAAAATATAATGTTTTCTGCACAGGGAGAGAGTTCTATATCTTTTCTCTGTATGCTCTTTCTTGTGTTGCCACTGCCTGTCGGATGTCGAGACTCTATATCTCTGTCTGAGTTGTGCTATCTAAAAAGATAAAATCTCTTTTATATTCTGCTATAAAAATTCTCCTTTGAAAATTTGAATTCCAAACATTAATTACTGATTGATCTGGAGAATGAAATGACTGGAACATTCATTAAAGAGTTTCCCCAATTGTCCCATTAAATTAAGCAAGTAATTAACCCTGATGAAGAACATAAATAATGCTGCCAATAATGGCAATATCCAGGGGAATATAAGCATTAATTACTCAGAGAAATATTGCTAAATAATATAAGAAATAAGGACAGAATAAGGAAAAATTTCTAAGTCTGGCTTGTGACAGAATTCGTCGAGATCTAAACAGAGTTCGTCGACTGGAGATCCAAGTTCGTCGAACTGAGAATTCTTGTTCGTCGACCTGAGCTCAGCGAACTGCATTCTGCAAATAACTAGCGAATTCTGCGCTCTAAGTTTGTCGATCTAAGAATCTGTCTTTGTCGAGTAGAGTTCAGAGAAACTAAACTGGAAAGAATCTGTTGGAGTTAAACTCCAGAATTCGTCGATCAGAGAATCTGTCTAAATAAGGAGATCTTCTAAGTGAGCTCGAATATCGTCGAGCTCAACTTAGAGAATTATCTCTGAGTTCGTCGGTCTGAGATCGATGATCGTTGAGTTGAGTTCAAAGAATTTCGAACTGATAATTTTAAATATGAATTCTTCTAAGTCTGAGTCAGCTGAGGTCTTCTACTGGCTGGTTCATGAAAGTTGAACATAATGACTTAGACTAAACTCTAGGACTCATGGACTTGACCCTGGCTATACAATGTGGGTCAAAACTCATCCTAATTAGTGAACCTAGCCCAAATCCAAACTAGGGATCCAACAACATGGATATTCCAGATTGGAGTCAAATCCAATAGTGGGGTTCACCGCCTAAAGCAAGTTTATGGGTTTTGACTGGCCAAGAGGTCTTAATCGATTAACCTAAGGTTAGTCAAAAGCTTAAGCTCGAGAGAGACGCTTTCGTACTTTGGGAACCTCCACGATCGAAGTAGATAATTAAAAGTTTGCAATTTATAGAAGTTTATTTGAGTTCAAGGTGAATCTAGATCAAGTGCTAGTTTTTAGTTTATTTTCTTTCATATAGTTTAATTTAATCTCCTTTTATATTTAGATAAAATAATCTTAATTTGCATCAGTAGGAGTACTCAACATGCTCCGAGTATAATATGACAATTTCTATACTATATTTTGATAGGTGCACTTGCCTATTTTGGATTATAGTTTGAAATTATTTTTAAAACTATATAAAAGTCTCCATCACACTGTTTACTTTTTATATTTTTCGCGTAACGTCAAGTTTCTGGACGAAATTTCTTTAAGTGGGGGAGATTTGTAACGCCCCAAATTTCTTTTGGCGGAAGATGATTCTCTGGGGAATACCGCTCGACAGTAGCTGCAACCGCGGGGTGGTAGCTCCAGGGTTCATAAAGAGAGCGTCGAATTCTCGAGAAAGTAAAGAGTTCTCGAGAAAGATGTTACCACGCGGCGAATGGTTGTTACCATAGGGCGGTAACATGGGAATTAATCTGGCAGACCTCTTGAGAGGCCATCGCCCGACGATAGTGTTACCATTGGCCATAGCTGGTCAATTTAATTGATATGGTTATTGGGATCATACCACGCAGCGGTAGGAGTTAGCGCGCGGTGATAGCGGCTGGTGGCATGTCATAACCGACATCCTCTATCGCGTGGCGTTAGCATCCTATCGCGCAGCGATAGCTTTTCTGAATCGTAGTGTCCATGTTGTTGGATCCCTAGTTTGATTTGGGGTAGGTTCACTATCTAGGATAATTGACCGAACATGTATAGCCAGGGTCATGTCTGTGTCTTAGAGTTTTGGCTAAGTCCTTAGAAACAACCACACATGGACCAGCCAATAGAAGACAACAGAAGACTCAAAGACTAAGAGGAAAATCAAGTTTAGGGAAATGAGTTCGACGTTAGTCGAACTCAGCTCGACGAAAGTCATGCTCAGCTCGACGAACTCAGAGTAAATTCTCTGAGTTGAGCTCGATGATATTTGTGCTCAGGCCGACGAATGCTGGAAGATCAACTTAAACTCATTAATTCAAGAATACTTTCTCTGAACTTAGGTCGACGAAGTTATGTTATCAGCTTGACGAACTTGGAGCACAGAATTGGAAAGTTTTCACATAAAGCAGTTCTCTGAACCCAGGTTGACGAACTTGGATCTCAGGTCGACGAACAAGAATTATCTGGCCGACGAACTTGAATTCTTAGGTCGACAAACTTTGGACTCAGGTCGACGAAATCTGTTCTCTGCTCGATAAATTCTATGCAGTTCCAGACTTAGTTTTTCCCTCATTTTGTCCTTATTCTCTTGCAATAAATCCTGAATAATCAATGCTTATATTCTATGAATATAACCGTTAGAAGCAACATTGATTATCATCTCCATCAGGAATATTACTTGCCGTTTTAATAGGACAGTTGAGGAAAATCATTAATGTTAAAAATCTCTCCAGCCGAATTCTATTCTATAGGCAGTCAGCAATGAATGCAAAGAAATTCAAAATTCAAAGGAAAAATTCGACTAATGATATTGGTGTAGGGGTATCCGGAAATGGAGGTCTCCGCGAAGCTAACTCTCTCCCTACGCACAACACATCGTAGATCTACCGCACCTACACAGCACCTATCGCCCACAATAGTTCCTCGTCACAAAACACAGCACAAAAAACAAGGGAGGAATGGTCGACTCGAAAAAAACGATCGGAAATTTGAGTCGGAATATTCCCCAAGAAAACACAAAGGTTGCCACTCCTTTTTGAGAGCAAGACCAAGGCTATAGGCCAAGATCCGCTCAGGCAAATAGGATCCACTCGATCCGAAATAAAAAGCCTTCCAACGACTATTTCGTTTCAAAACTTGCAGCGATTAATTTAAAGATCCGGAGAAAACGATTTGCGAAAATCCACCACAACTAAGGAGAAGAATCACACAAGGAAGAGGAAAGAGATTACCCAACCGGAAAGCGTTTCACACAAGATAACTGTGGGAGAATCACTCTCTCCACGGATCCACTGGTTTCACACCGAATGGGGCTGCTTCCTTCTTCCACGGAGTCGCATCGATAGAAGCCACGCCGGAGTCGCACCTAACGGGGATGGAGGAGGCAAGGTTTGGCTTCACACCAGGGGGGCGGCTATTGGATTCTCTCCATGGTGGCCGAAATTCCTCAAGGGGGTTTTAGGTTTTCTTTTTCCAATGCTTTAACTCTTCATAATAGCCTCCTTTAAATAGGAGTTACAAACAAGCCTCAGCCCTTCATGATGGAGATTTAATCTCATCCATCCGAATGGCTAATTGCACACCAATACTAAAAATAGTTCAAAATGAAAAAATAACAACACATGCAATGAATATAAAATTATCACATAAGCATAGGATAATTTTATATTCCAAATATAAAATAGATTGCAAGAAAAGGAAATAAATAAAGCTAATGCGTTGCCGTGGCGGTTGCACGTCGCAGGTGGAGGTTGTAGCGTAGCCTTCCATTAGCGTCATCGTGTCGTCTCACGTCCTTGAGTCGTATGGCCATATCAATCGGATCATCAGCAGCATCATCAGCATCGTCTTCAAATGGTGGAGGAGGGGGCATGCTGTAATGCCCCGAAACTCAAAGGAGCGAAGGGGGACGTTTTGGGCCAGTTTGGGTTCTGGCAGCAGGCACACGGCCTGGGACACGGGCGTGTCCCAGGGCGTGTCAAGCGTGTGTCGACCTTAGCCGCGAAGTCGTCGAGATTTTCTCGACGATTCGCTGAGAATGGGCACACGGCCTGCGACACGGGCGTATCGCAGGGCGTGTCGACCCGTGTCGACACTTAGCTGTGAAGTTGTCGAGTTTTACTCGACGATACGTCGAGAATGGGCACACGTCCTGCGACACGGGCGTGTCGCAGGGCGTGTCGACCCTTGTCGACGATCGTCCCGGGGAGTCGTCGAGATTCACTCGACGATCATCGAGACAAGGCACACGGCCTAGGACACGGGCGTGTCCAAGGCCGTGTCATCAAGTCGTCGATCTTCCCTCGACGAAATGTCCCGTGTATACGGCCTGGGGTCCAGGCGTGTCAAGGTGACACGGGTAAGGACACGGGCGTGTCCTAGAACCCGTGCAGTGCTCGGGTTGAAAATGGGGAAAAATCATGGGGTACACGGCCGGCTACACGGCCATGTGAAGTGGAACACGGGCGTGTCAGCTCGAACACGGGCGTGTTAGATACCCGTGTGAGGTTCCAGGAGATTCAATTTTGACGGCGAATGCGGCACACGACCCTGGACACGGGCGTGTGCCAGGCCGTGTTCGGCCCAGATTGGGCATTTCAGCCCCGAATAAAAGCCGTTCGTTTCCTTAGGTTGAGATCCAACGGCTGGGTGTTGTTCCTGAGAGGATATAACCGTGAGTTGACTTAGAAATCCATCACTTTCATACCTTATCATCTCTCCAAGTCCTTGGAGAAAGAGGAGAGCCATTGGAGGAAGAAGAACTAGATTCCGCCATTGGAGGAGCTTCGGAGCTCCGAATCGCAAGCCGACTCCGGATCCACGGAGGCAACGCAAGTGCGGTGATTTCCATCCGATTACTTTTCAATGGCGCCAAAGAGGAACTCAAGGGTAACGATACTCATCTTGAGCACGAATAGCTCTCTTTCCTAGCATAGGAAGCCCGCTCTCGCGAGTTTGCGGAGAGTTGGAGGCGTTCCTTCGGGTAGATATGTAAAGTCCCCGTTGTTTAGAGTCCGTATGCGAGAACGGACATAGGCATGATGTGTGAAGCCTACCCGGACATGTTAGTCTGGATCGGTGATGTTGCTTTGCGTGAGGCCGGAGAAGACTCCGTGCTATTGGTTGTTTTTCGGGTTTTCTACGCGGTAGATTGCAGAAGGGAGCCTTGGGGACTAACCCAAAGGTGCACCCGAAAAACTGGGCGGATACGAGATCTTGCCAACTTGGTGGCTTGAGAGCCAACTTGAACATAACGGGGTTATGTGACTTGTGATGAAAATGGGACTCGGTGGAAGTTTGTGTAACACCCCAAAACTCAAAATAGCGAAGGGGGGGACGTTTTGGGCCAGTTTGGGTTCTGGCAGAAGGCACACGGCCTGGGACACGGGCGTGTCCTAGGGCGTGTCAAGCGTGTGTCGACACTTAGCCGCGAAGTCGTCGAGTTATACTCGACGATTCGTCGAGAATGGGCACACGGCCTGCGACACGGGCGTGTCGCAGGGCGTGTCGACCCGTGTCGACACTTAGCCGTGAAGTCGTCGAGTTATACTCGACGATTCGTAGAGAATGGGCACACGGCCTGCGACACGGGCGTGTCGCAGGGCGTGTCGACCCGTGTCGACGATCGTCCCGGGGAGTCGTCGAGATTCACTCGACGATCGTCGAGACAAGGCACGCGGCCTAGTACACGGGCGTGTCCAAGGCCGTGTCATCGAGTCGTCGATCTTCCCTCGACGAAATGTCCCGTGTACACGGCCTGCGGCCCAGGCGTGTCAAGGTGACAAGGGCAAGGACACGGGCGTGTCCTAGAACCCGTGCAGTGCTCGGGTTGAATATGGGGGAAAATCTTGGGGTACACGGCCGGCTACACGGCCGTGTCAGTTGGAACACGGGCGTGTCAGCTCGAACACGGGCGTGTTCGATACCCGTGTGAGGTTCCAGGAGATTCGATTTTGACGGCGAATGCGGCACACGGCCCTGGACACGGGCGTGTGCCAGGCCGTGTTCGGCCCAGATTGGGCATTTCAGCCCCGAATCAAAGCCGCTCGTTTTCTTAGGTTGAGATCCAACGGCTGGGGGTTGTTCCTGAGAGGATATACCCGTGCGTTGACTTGGAAATCCATCATTTTCTTACCTTATCATCTCTCCAAGTCCTTGGAGAAAGAGGAGAGCCATTGGAGGAAGAAGAACTAGATCCCGCCATTGGAGGAGCTTCGGAGCTCCGAATCGCGAGCCGACTCCGGATCCACGGAGGCAACGCAAGTGCGGTGATTTCTATCCGATTACTTTTCGAAGGCGCCAAAGAGGAACTCAAGGGTAACGATCCTCATCTTGAGCATGAATAGCTCTCTTTCTTAGCATAGGAAGCCCGCTCTCGCGAGTTTGCGAAGAGTTGGAGGCGTTCCTTCGGGTAGATATGTAAAGTCCCCGTTGTTTAGAGTCCGTATGCAAGAACGGACATAGGCATGATGTGTGAAGCCTACCCGGACATGTTAGTCTGGATCGGTGATGTTGCATTGCATAAGGCCGGAGAAGACTCCGTGCTATTGGTTGTTTTCGGGTTTTCTACGCGGTAGATTGCAGCAGGGAGCCTTGGGGACTAACCCAAAGGTGCACCCGGAAAACTGGGCGGATACGAGATCTTGCCAGCTTGGTGGCCTGAGAGCCAACTCGAACATAACTGAGTTATGTGACTTGCGGTAGAATGGGACTCGTGAAAATTTGACCCGCGCAAATGGCTTAAATTGTCGTTGCGAAGTGAGCACGGGTTAGATGGAGCCGTACCCGCTTTATGTCGTTCGGTTAGAGAGACCTAAGGTTACGTGGCACTCGCCGTTGGCATAGATGTGAGTCTTCGGCGGTCAATGGCTTAAATTGACGTGACCCATGCCATGAAGACAAATTGCTCATAGGTTTGGCCGTCTAAGTGGCGGTGGTGAGTCCGGAATGTTAATGGCTTTAATTGACGTGACATCGACCGGTTCACCGAGAATGTGCCCTGAGTGCACGGGGCGTGCGGCCGTACGAGCCAACGTCTGTGATGAAATGGCTATGGTTATATACATTGCTCGCTTATGCTAATGAAATGCAGGGAAGGAGCATCGCCGCCCCGAGTTGGGGGCGGGATCGTTATAATTTGGTCAGCATTGCTGACCGTTGCCTTGTTTTTACCACCGTGCGGTGGTTTGTTGCTTGCAGGTGCAGCTGGACCAAGCGGTCAATAGCGGGCTAAAGCCCTTTTTGCGAAGCTGGCCCTCCAAGGCCCAAGTAGAAGTGTTTACTACTTTATTCATGTATGACCGGTCTGCGTGCCGTGGTTTGTAAAACATGTAATTTTCAAGTGAAACACTTTGTAAGGCCTTATGGCCGGTTTTGGGTATTTCGTATAACATTCCTAAATTGTACTAGTGGACATTCGTGCTTGATGCTGGGTTCTTGTTTACAACTCTTATAAACTGCTTCCGCTAGAATGCTCTGTGTAGGACGTTGAGATTGGTTGGATGGTTTCCATAAGTAACCACCCGGTCTGTCTGTGATATATGGCGTCGGGCCCCGGCCGGACCTACTGCTATATACTATGCGACGGATAGGGGGTGTTACAATTTGGTATCAGACTCCTGGTTTTGGTCGGCCTTACGCTGAATTCGTGGCCGAATTCTTTTTAAGGGGTGGTGAGCACATTGTGTGCGTCATAGTTATAACGGTAAAAGAACCCATGAATGTCCACTTAGGAATGAAAATACTCGTGTTTGAGGAACCTGCGTGTTCCTATAATTGTTGTTCGCAATTTTATTTGGTCGCTTGATGGTGTTTTGTACCACTATAGGTGACCGGAAGCGGTGCTGGACAGCCAGAATGTCCGGTTTCTGAGGAGCATAGTGCACCCGGTGAGGTGTTTGAGCCTCCTCCTTCGTATGAAACCGTTAGAAGGATTGTAGAAGCGGTGTTCACTGTGACGGGTGCACAGCTAGGAGGAAATGTACAACCCTGCGCCCCTGTTGTGGCTTCAACGCCGTTGGGCGCGATGCAGCAGATGACCTTTGGTAGACCATTGGGGCAGCAGCTGAATATGCATTTAGTGCAGGGAGCGCACACAGTTGAGGAATATTTGCAAGCATTTCTTATGATAAGTCGCTACCCATGCTTTGAGTCGGATAATGAGCAAGCTACAGTCGATAGATTCTATAACGGCCTACGCGCCGAGTTACGAGTCCTATTGCTAGGACCAAAGTTATTGGGATTCCGAGCCTTGGTGGAATCAGCTAGATCATTGGAGGCAGAGTTGAGGAAGACCCTCCCGATGCCATCGACCATGGTATCGAACTATACAAACCCATAAGAGCTGTATCCGGCAGAATGCTGGAGAAAGGGGTTATGAAATCGACTAGTAAAGCTACGTACACTTGTTATACTTGTGGAAAGAAAGGGCACTTTGCCCGAGACTGTTGGAATGGTGCTCGGAAGGGTAAGAAACCTATGTCAGGAGCAGTCAAGGATGTCAGTACAAAGGAAACAGCATTCAAAGTGCCGAACACCTCAAAGTCGGCATATCGAAAATGGTATAAGAAGCATAGGACTTCGGGTCAAGCTCTTTCTGGTGCTTCTGGGACGACTACGGGTCAGACCCCGGGCACATGTTTCAACTGTGGCGAGCCGGGGCATTATGCTCGTGAGTGCCTAAAGCCCTGGAGGAAGCACGCCGTCGTGACGACAGGTATGGTTTAAAGATAGTTTTGCTTTAAATACTTGTCACTCTTGTGCATGTTAGCTTAGAACTACTAGTGTTAAGCCTTGTTATGACTTTCTTTATCTGCTAGAGCACCGTTCGTTTAGGGAGCTTCGCGTTCCTTTATTAGGAATTATATTGTGCGTCGGAGTACCTCCTTCGATGGTAAAAGACGAATTGGATGCGTTATAGTCCAATGGTGCTCACTGTGCGCGGGCAGACGTTGTTGCGCTTAGTTTTGGATTGGGAATCAGGAGTTCGACGTTATATTTGGTATGGACTGGCTCTCGGAGCAGCAAGCCAATATAGATGCGATAGTAAGGAAGTCAAGCCGGGAGCAAGTCGTGAGATGACCTTTACGGGCTCGAAGAGGTCGAGCAAGATGTTGGCGTTTGCTCTTCAGGTGGTGAAGGCGGTTCGTGCCGGAGCAGAACTGTTCTTTACACTAGTGGAGGTTGCAAAGCCGAAGCCCACTTTGGATTGTATTTCAGTGGTATCGAAGTACCCTGATGTGTTCCCTAGAGATCTTCCTGGAGCCCCGCCTCGATAGGAGATAGATTCCATGTTTGAGCTTGTACCAGGTGCAAGGCCTGTGTCACGCTCTCCTTGTCGTCTAGCGCCTACGGAAATGGCGGATCTGAAAGTGCAACTTCTAAAAGTTGTTCGAGCAAGGGTATGTGCGTCCAAGTCCTTCGCCTTGGAGTGCACCGACCCTCTTTCGTAAGAAGAAGAACAGCACGAAGAAGAACGGAAGCTTGGGGCTATGTATTAATTATCGGGAGCTCAACAAGGTAACGGCAAAGAACAAGAACCCGATCCCAAGGATCGATGACCTTTGTGATCAGTTGGTCGGGCCAACGCCGTACTCTAAAGTAGCTAAGGGAGAGTGATATCCCTAATATAACGTCCAGTACAGGACACAGGCGCTACGAGTTTAGGGTCAGGCCGTTTGGGCTGACAAATACGCCGTCAGTGTTCATGGATTTGATGAACAAGACGTTCAGGGAGTACTTGGACCATTTCGTGATCGTCTTCATCGACGATATTTTGGTGTACTCGCAAAGTGAGGAAGATCACTTCAAGGATCTTCATTTGGTGTTGGAGACGCTAAGGAGAAACCAGTTGTATGCCAAGTTCTCGAAGTGCGAGTTTTGGCTATCCTCAGTGGCGTTCCTCGGTCATATAGTGAGTGGAGAGGGTATTGCTGTGGATCCGGCGAAGATTGTTGCGATACGGGAGTGGCTTGAGCTTGCTACGGTAGCGGAAGTCCGGAGTTTGCTGGAGCTTGCCGGCTACGATAGGCGCTTCGTGGAGAACTTCTCGCGGATAGCGTTACCTCTCACTACTATGACGAGGAAGGAGCATAAGTTCTTTTGGACGCCGGAGTGCGCGCGAGCTTTTGAGGAGTTATAATGTCGGTTGACTACGACGCCTGTGCTGACTTCGCCAAGTGGAACCGAAGGCAATGAGATTTTTAATGATGCGTAGGGCAGCGGTTTGGGTTGCGCGCTACTGCAACACGGAAGCGTAATAGCGTATGGCCGTGAGTTTTGCCTTGAAGCTATGGAGGCATAACTGTATACGGTGTGAAAGTGGATCTCTACGCCGGTCACAAGAGCGTGAAGCATCTGATTGATTAGAAGGATCTGAATATACGACAGCGTAGATGGATGGAGTTCTTGGGAGACTATACATTCAAGATCCACTACGCGCCTGATAAAGGGAATGCGGTTGCTGACGCGGTGAGTCGCCAAGCCCCAGCTCGAGCCCATTGGCTATCGGTGCAAGATGAGCGGTTGGTGCGAGAGTTGGAGGCGTTGGGGATCGTTTGTATGGACAAGCAATCAAGTGCTGAAGCAGTTCATGGTAGAGGCTCTGGATGGGCCAAATTCCCAATTCGTCGTGGAGGACGAATTGCTTTGGAGAGACGGCCTTTTGTGCGTCCCAAGTGTGGGCAATTTGTGGGTGGAGTTGTTGTACGAGGCATACCATACCAAGTACTCGATTCACCCGGGGAGCACGAAGTTGTACATTGATGTGAAGAAACTATTTTGGTGGCCGGGTTTAAAGAAGGATGTGGCGCTCTACGTAGTGAAGTGCCAAACTTGCGCCTTGGTGAAGGCGGAGTGCCAAAAGCCGGGAGGAGTTCTTAAGTCCTTGCCCATTCCGGAATGGAAATTCGACGACATCTCTATGGACTTTGTGCACGGTTTGCCAAGGTCGCAAAAGGGGAAACGACGCCATTTGGGTGGTCGTGGATTGATTAACGAAGGTGTCGCATTTTATTCCGCATAGGAAGGATGATCCGGTGGAGAAGTTAGCAACGTTTTTATGTGGATAACATAGTACGGCGTCATGGTGTGCCCCGCAGCATCGTGAGTGACCGAGATGGGCGGTTCACGTCCAATGATTGGAGGCTGGTGCAACAAATGTTGGGAACAAAGTTGAAATTCAGCACAGCCACCCATCCGCAAACGGATGGGCAGACCGAGAGGGTTAATGGAACCATGGAAGACATGCTCCGCATGTGTGTCTTGGGTTTTGGAAAGCAATGGGAAGACCACCTTTATTTGGTGGAGTTCGTATACAATAACAGCTACCAAGCGAGTATTCAGACGACGCCCTTCGAGGCCCTATATGGTAGCAAATGTCGCACGCCGTTGTCTTGGTTAGAAACGGGTGAGTCAAAGTTGTATAAGCGATCGGAAGTGGAGGATGCTACTTCTTTGGTGAGAACGATTCGGGAGAGGTTGCTTAACGCTCAGGACCGGCAAGCAAAGTACTGTAATGCCAAGCACAGGAACGTGGAGTTCGCTGTGGGCGATTATGTATACTTAAAGATCAAGCCGTTCAAGGGTGTCTCGCGGGTGCGACGATTGAAAAAGCTAAGCCCGAGATACCTTGGACCGTTCGAGGTTCTGGAGCGAGTTGGAGAAGCGGCCTATAGGTTGAAGCTTTCAGTGGAGCTAAGTGGTTTACACGATGTATTCCACATTTCGGAGCTTCGGAAGGCGGTGCAAGAGCCTACGCAAATGATCGCGGTCGATCAAGTGCCGGTGGATAGTGGGTTAACGACAAAGGTCAAGCCCATGCGGATTGAGGACTCGGAGGTCAAGCTACTACGCAATAAAGAGATCAGGATGGTCAAGGTCCGGTGGGTCGATTGCGGTCGTGAGGAGCTCTCTTGGGAGCGAGACCAGACTATGCTTGACGAGTATCCGAAGTTGTTCCGCTCAGGTATAAGTTTTGTTTTGTATGTCTTTCCTTATGTAATTTCGTGGGCGAAATTCTTTTAAGAGGGGGAGAGTTGTAACACCCCAAAACTCAAAATAGCGAAGGGGGGGACGTTTTGGGCCAGTTTGGGTTCTGGCAGAAGGCACACGGCCTGGGACACGGGCATGTCCCAGGGCGTGTCAAGCGTGTGTCGACACTTAGCCGCGAAGTCGTCGAGTTATACTCGACGATTCGTCGAGAATGGGCACACGGCCTGCGACACGGGCGTGTCGCAGGGCGTGTCGACCCGTGTCGACACTTAGCCGTGAAGTCGTCGAGTTATACTCGACGATTCGTCGAGAATGGGCACACGGCCTGCGACACGGGCGTGTCGCAGGGCGTGTCGACCCGTGTCGACGATCGTCCCGGGGAGTCGTCGAGATTCACTTGACGATCGTCGAGACAAGGCACACGGCCTAGGACACGGGCGTGTCCAAGGCCGTGTCATCGAGTCGTCGATCTTCCCTCGACGAAATGTCCCGTGTACACGGCCTGCGGCCCAGGCGTGTCAAGGTGACACGGGCAAGGACACGGGCGTGTCCTAGAACCCGTGCATTGCTCGGGTTGAAAATGGGGGAAAATATTGGGGTACACGGCCGGCTACACGGCCGTGTCAGCTGGAACACGGGCGTGTCAGCTCGAACACGGGCGTGTTCAATACCCGTGTGAGGTTCCAGGAGATTCGATTTTGACGGCGAATGCGGCACACGGCCCTGGACACGGGCGTGTGCCAGGCCGTGTTCGGCCCAGATTGGGCATTTCAGCCCCGAATCAAAGCCGCTCGTTTTCTTAGGTTGAGATCCAACGGCTGGGGGTTGTTCCTGAGAGGATATACCCGTGAGTTGACTTGGAAATCCATCATTTTCTTACCTTATCATCTCTCCAAGTCCTTGGAGAAAGAGGAGAGCCATTGGAGGAAGAAGAACTAGATCCCGCCATTGGAGGAGCTTCGGAGCTCCGAATCGCGAGCCGACTCCGGATCCACGGAGGCAACGCAAGTGCGGTGATTTCTATCTGATTACTTTTCGATGGCGCCAAAGAGGAACTCAAGGGTAACGATCCTCATCTTGAGCATGAATAGCTCTCTTTCTTAGCATAGGAAGCCCGCTCTCGCGAGTTTGCGAAGAGTTGGAGGCGTTCCTTCGGGTAGATATGTAAAGTCCCCGTTGTTTAGAGTCCGTATGCGAGAACGGACATAGGCATGATGTGTGAAGCCTACCCGGACATGTTAGTCTGGATCGGTGATGTTGCATTGCATAAGGCCGGAGAAGACTCCGTGCTATTGGTTGTTTTCGGGTTTTCTACGCGGTAGATTGCAGCAGGGAGCCTTGGGGACTAACCCAAAGGTGCACCCGGAAAACTGGGCGGATACGAGATCTTGCCAGCTTGGTGGCCTGAGAGCCAACTCGAACATAACTGAGTTATGTGACTTGCGGTAGAATGGGACTCGGTGAAAGTTTGACCCGCGCAAATGGCTTAAATTGTCGTTGCGAAGTGAGCACGGGTTAGATGGAGCCGTACCCGCTTTATGTCGTTCGGTTAGAGAGACCTAAGGTTACGTGGCACTCGCCGTTGGCATAGATGTGAGTCTTCGGCGGTCAATGGCTTAAATTGACGTGACCCATGCCATGAAGACAAATTGCTCATAGGTTTGGCCGTCTAAGTGGCGGTGGTGAGTCCGGAATGTTAATGGCTTTAATTGACGTGACATCGACCGGTTCACCGAGAATGTGCCCTGAGTGCACGGGGCGTGCGGCCGTACGAGCCAACGTCTGTGATGAAATGGCTATGGTTATATACATTGCTCGCTTATGCTAATGAAATGCAGGGAAGGAGCATCGCCGCCCCGAGTTGGGGGCGGGATCGTTATAATTTGTTCAGCATTGCTGACCGTTGCCTTGTTTTACCACCGTGCGGTGGTTTGTTGCTTGCAGGTGCAGCTGGACCAAGCGGTCAATAGCGGGCTAAAGCCCTTTTTGCGAAGCTGGCCCTCGAAGGCCCAAGTAGAAGTGTTTACTGCTTTATTCATGTATGACCGGCCTGCGTGCCGTGGTTTGTAAAACATGTAATTTTCAAGTGAAACACTTTGTAAGGCCTTAAGGCCGGTTTTGGGTATTTTGTATAACATTCCTAAATTGTACTAGTGGACATTCGTGCTTGATGTTGGGTTCTTGTTTACAACTCTTATAAACTGTTCCGCTAGAATGCTCTGTGTAGGACGTTGAGATTGGTTGGATGGTTTCCATAAGTAACCACCCGGTCTGTCTGTGGTATATGGCGTCGGGCCCCGGCCGGACCTACTGCTATATACTATGCGACGGATAGGGGGTGTTACAGTTTGACCCGCGCAAATGGCTTAAATTGCCGTTGCGATGTGAGCACGGGTTAGATGGAACCGTACCCATTCTATGTCGTTCGGTTAAAGAGACCTAAAGGCACGTGGCACTTACCGTTGGCATAGAGTAGGGTCTTCGGTGGTCAATGGCTTAAATTGTCGTGACCCAGGCCAGGAAGACAAATTGCTCATAGGTTTGGCCGTCTAAGTGGCGGTGGTGAGTCCGGAATGTTAATGGCTTTAATTGACGTGACATCGACCGGTTCACCGAGAATGTGCCCTGAGTGCACGGGGCGTGTGGCCGTACGAGCAAATGTCTGTGATGTCATGGCTATGGTTATTTATATGGCTCGCTTATGCTAATGAAATGCAGGGAAGGAGCATCGCCGCCCCGAGTTGGGGGCGGGATCGTTATAATTTGGTCAGCATTACTGACCGTTGCCTTGTTTTGCCACCGTGCGGTGGTTTGTTGCTTGCAGGTGCAGCTGCACCAAGCGGTCAATAGCGGGCTAAAGCCCTTTTTGCGAAGCCGGCCCTCGAAGGCCCAAATGG
This sequence comes from Platanthera guangdongensis, assembly GCA_039583875.1. Lineage (NCBI taxonomy): Eukaryota > Viridiplantae > Streptophyta > Magnoliopsida > Asparagales > Orchidaceae > Platanthera > Platanthera guangdongensis. The sequence goes on from CM077152.1 coordinate 136,173,063, forward strand.
AAATGTTTATTGCTTTATTCATGTATGACCAGCCTGCGTGCCGTGGTTTGTAAAACATGTAATATTCAAGTGAAACATTTTGTAAGGCCTTAAGGCTTGTTTTGAGTATTTTGTACTAACATTCCTATTTTCTTAGTAGTGGACATTCGTGTTTGTTGCTGGGTTCTTGTTTACAACCTTTATAATCTGCTTCCGCTAGAATGCTCTGTGTAGGACGTTGAGATTGGTTGGATGATTTCCATAAGTAACCACCCGGTCTGTCTGTGGTATATGGCGTCGGGCCCCGGCCGGACCTACTGCTATATGCTATGCGACGGATAGGGGGTGTTACACATGCCATCAATCCTCCCCCGCTCAAATGCACGCATCTCTGTTGCGTGGTCCAAGCGATAGCGGTGAAGGAGAGCGGCATCCAAACTCTGCAGCTCCGTCTCAAGACCCAAGAGTCATCCGAAGGGGGCCGATCACGCCAACGAATGAGAAAGCGATGGGTGTCGCCATCAGCAGTGGTAACAGGCTCAGCATCAAGTATCATCTCTAGAGTGGAAAACGTCCGTGGAAACCTGGGGAACATATTAGCAGTAGGCAAGAAAGAAGGCAACTTACCATCCGATGATATACCTATGGGGACCAAAAGAGAGAGATCATCCGTACTACCACACCCCAACCCATGAGAATTTTCAGTGGGAGAAGAAGACGACAAAGAAATCAACTCTTGTGGTGGTGACACAAACATCGTTAAATCCGAAACATTAAAAATGGGGGAGATACCCCAATCAGCAGGCAAGTCCAAAACGAAAGCGTTGTCACCTAACTTCTTAATAATCCGAAAAGGGCCGGCGCGCTTTGGTGCTAACTTTTTAACGGTGCCGGTGGGCAAGCGTTCGGGAACCAAACAGAATAAAACTAGATCGCCAATTTTGAAGTCTGATACTCTCCTATGTAAATTAGCGTGCGCTTGATAAGAGTCGTATTGCGTAGTCAAGGTGGCCCGTATACGTGCGTGTAAATCATGGATGTGCTGGGCGAAGGATTGTGCAAACTGACTTGCCTTGTACGTTGGGGGCAACAGCACCAAGTCAAGCGGCACAGGAGCCTTATACCCGTGGACAATCTCATTCGGAGACAAACCCGTAGACCTATTCTTGGAATTATTGTAGGCTAACTGGGCATGGGGAAGGAGAAGATCCCAAGTGCTCTTGTGATCACTCACAAGGCATCGTAACAAATTTCCTAAGCTCCGATTAACCACTTCCGTCTGCCCATCAGTTTGGGGATGATAGGCAGAGGAAAACAATAATTTCGTTCCCATTAATATCCAAAGAGTCTTCCAAAAATAACTAGTGAATTTTACGTCTCTATCCGATACTATGGTCTTTGGCACTCCACGGTGACTAACGACTTCTTTAAAATAAAGTTAGCGACGTGAGACGCATCATTCGTCCTACTGCACGGGATGAAATAAGCCATCTTTGAAAACCTATCCACAACTACAAAAATTGAGTCGTGACGGCGTAGGGTAACGAGAAGGCCTAACACAAAATCCATACTAACGTCTACCCAAGGCATGGAGGGAATAGGCAAGGGTGTATATAATCCTACGTTGGTTTTATTACCCTTAGACACCTGGCACGTGCGGCAGCTACTCACTACCTGTCCCACCATAACCTTAAGTTTTGGCCAATAGAATTTGTCCTCGACTAACGTAATGGTCTTATCTCTACCGAAGTGGCCACTCAACCCTCCGCTATGCAACTCCCATATGATATGTAGTCGTAACGATGACTGTGGGATACATAGTTTCCCGTTCCTAAACAGGTAACCGTCCTTGATGACGTAGGCAGATATCGTCGCGGGGGAGCTATCCTGGGCAGAATGATAGAAGTCCTGGAAGTCAGGACACGTGGCGTACTCATCCTTAATCCGCTCAAATCCTACAACATGTACTTCCATCGAGGTGAGTAAAAGATTAAGACGACTAAGGGCGTCCGCGACTCGGTTATCAGCTCCCTTAAGGTGCTTGAGATTAAACGTGTAACCTTGTAAGAAAGCTACCCACTTAGCATGTCGTGGACTGATCTTATGCTTGTCGTTGATGAAACGTAAGGCCTCATAGTCGGAGAGGATCACAAACTCCTTGGAGAGGAGATAGTGCCTCCAATGGTGTAGACATCGGACTACAGCATAAAATTCCCTATCGTAATTAGAATAGTTCAGCTTAGGGCCGGACAACTTCTCGCTAAAATAACTAACGGGATGGCCCTCCTGGCTCAAGACACCTCCAATCCCTACCCCAGACGCATCAGAAGTGAGCTCAAATACTTTAGCAAAGTCAGGTAGACGTAAGACAGGTGCCTCAGTCATAAGCTCCTTTATTCATTCAAAAGCATGGGTGGCGGACTTCGTCCATGTAAACTCTCCCTTCTTCATACAGTCGGTGATAGGCGCCATAATAATACTGAAGTCTCGTATGAAACGACGATAAAACATGGCTAACCCATGGAAACTACGCACCTCACGTAGGGTGGTTGGCACGGGCCAGTCCTTAATGACCTGAACCTTGCCCGGATCGACTCGGATACCCTCGGAGCCGACTATATAGCCTAAGAACTCTACCTCCGAGACATAGAAAGTGCATTTCTTAAGATTGAGAAATAACGTCTCCTTCCGCAGGGTGGAAAGGATCACTCTCATGTGGGAGATGTGCTCGGTAGTAGAGGTGCTATAAATCAGAATATCGTCAAAGTAGACGACAACGAACTATCCCATGAATGGGTGAAAGACATGTGTCATCATCTGGGAGAAGGTACTAGGGGCATTGGACAACCCAAAGGGCATCATAAGCCATTCGTACAGACCATCCTTCGAATTAAACGCCGTCTTCCACTCATCGCCCTCTCATATCCTAATCTGGTGATAACCACTCCGAAGATCTAATTTGGAGAATACGGTGGCTCCATACAAGACATCCAACAAATCATCTAGGCGGGGAATGGGGAACCTATATTTGATGGTGATTTTGTTGATAGCCCGGCTATCAACGCACATCCTCCATGTACCATCCTTCTTGGGGGCAAGTAGGGCTGGTACAGCACATGGACTTATACTAGTCCTAATAAAACCTTTCGCTAGCAAGCCCTCTATCTGAGACTGCAACTCCAGGTGAGCTGCGGGGTGGAGTCGGTAATGGGGTTGATTTGGCAAGGAAGACCCCGGGATGAGATCTATCGCATGCTGGATATTCCTAAGCGGGGGTAACGTGGGCGGCAACTCATCCGGGTACACGTCCCTATACTCCTCCAACAGTACCCGTAACTCACTAGGTAACTCATCCAAAATGCTAGAATCGGGCTTCGCACTTAAGAGGACTAGCGCATACATGATTCCATCATAGAACGGATCCCTCTCAAACGCTTTCCTACCAACTATATTCAACGTTTTCCATTCTACCGGAATAGTGGTGTCCTTAGCCAAGACTACGGGCTCCTTTGGGATGGTCGGCCTCAAAGTGATGGTTTTGCCATTGAATTTGAATTCATATGTGTTGGCGCTACCAAAATGTGTAACATCACGGTCGTATAGCCAAGGGCGGCCTAACAACACATGATAAGCGTCCATCGGAAGGACGTCACACCACACCTCATCAATGTAGGATTTGAATGAGAGTGGGACCAGCCATCGTTTGGTAACGGGTACAGAGAGCTTGTTGATCCAAGCGACCTGATATGGGGTCGGGTGTGGTTCTGTGACCATGGACATACGTGCAACGGCGTTCTCAGATACGACATTCACGCAGCTACCACTATCAATAATCAGCTTGCAAAGCTTCTCGCGACTCTTAAAAATCAGAGAAAATATGCACGTCCTCTTCCAATCATCTAATGGACGCAGAGTGGTCAAGATACAACGCATCACCATAAGGGGGTGATCATCCTCTAAGTCACTAGGGACTCCTTCGGGGTCACTCTCCTCTGCGGCCTCGTATACGTAATCGTCAGGGTCGGTGGTTGGCTCTAATAAGGCTAATGTTTTTGTCTTTGTTGGGAATTCGTAGGCATAGTGGCCTTGAATGCCGCAAGAGTAACAAGTGGTGTTAGTCTTGCTAACCTTCCCGATAGGGACATGCTCACTCGCAGGGTTCTTGGAGTTCCTAGCAGTGATCACGATTGACTTCGACCCGATAGATTTGAACTTTCCCTTATCAGGGTATGTGGAAGAAGATGCCCCAGTGGTGGACTTGCTCTTCGCATGACCGTAACGGGAGTGAGCCTTAGAGGCTAGGTGTTTTTCAATGTCCAAGGCAGCATTGAAAGTCGTGTTCAAGTTCGTATGCCCGTATCGCAAGGGCTTCCTTTGGATATCGGTGTTAAGCCCTTTTCGAAATCTAGATAAGGTGACTTCGGGGATCTCCCTAAGGTCACATCGCACCATACGGTCCTTAAGTTCGCTCATATATTTAGCTACTGAGCTTGAGCCCTCCCGCAGAGTGGCAAGCTCATCGAACATCTGTGTCCGATGGTACGCGGGAACGTACTGATCGGTCAACAGGTTCTTCATTACCGGCCAACCTATAAGGGGGGCTCCGTGTCCCGTTCCTAACCTTCGCTCCTCATTCAGCCAAAACGTCTTAGCACGACCTGTTAACTTCATCCGGGCAACTTGGACCTTTTGGGGATCTGTCAGGTTGTGCCACTCGAAGTAACACTCCATGTCCACAGTCCAGTTCAGGAAGATTTGGGGGTCTCCCATGCCATCGTAAGTGGGGGCATTTATTTTAATGGCCCTAGTAATGTCAAAGTCTCGCTCGGGGCGGTGTCCTCTAGGGGGCACACGGGGAGAGTTTCCCTCAGAATCCGAGTCAAAGTTATGTTGGTGCCGGTTGGGCCGGTCAACATTAACGGGTGGCGGGGGTGGCCTAGCCTGATTTTTTAGGATCTGGGCTAAGACGTTCCTAAGCTCAGCCATTTCGGCACGAAGACACATTATAGCCTCGGTGTTGGGATCACCATGCTCGTTCGCAACCATCCTAGACGTAGACGGGGTTGCGTCCTCCACCATTTGAAGATGATGCTGACGATGCTGCTGATGATCCGGTTGATAAGGCCATACTACTCAAGGACGTGAGACGGCACGATGACGCTAACGGAAGGCTACGCAACAACATCCGCCCGCGACGTGCTACCGCCACGGCAACACATTAGCTTTATTTATTTCCTTTTCTTGCACTCTAATTTATATTTGGAATATAAAATTATCCTATGCTTATGTGATAATTTTATATTCATTTCATGTGTTGTTATTTTTTCATTTTGAACTATTTTTAGTATTGGTGTGCAATTAGCCATTCAGATGGATGAGATTAAATCTCCATCATGAAGGGCTGAGGCTTGTTTGTAACTCCTATTTAAAGGAGGCTATTGTGAAGAGTTAAAGCATTGGAAAAAGAAAACGTAAAACCCCCTTGAGGAATTTCGGCCACCATGGAGAGAATCCAATAGCCGCCCCCCGCCCCCCCTTGGTGTGAAGACAAACCTTGCCTCCTCCATCCCCGTTCGGTGCGACTCCGGCGTGGCTTCTATCGATGCGACTCCGTGGAAGAAGGAAGCAGCCCCATTCGGTGTGAAACCAGTGGATCCGTGGAGAGAGTGATTCTCCCACAATTATCTTGTGTGAAACGCTTTCCGGTTGGGTAATCTCTTTCCTCTTCCTTGTGTGATTCTTCTCCTTAGTTGTGGTGGATTTTCGCAAATCGTTTTCTCCAGATCTTTAAATTAATCGCTGCAAGTTTTGAAACGAAATCACCGTTGTAAGGCTTTTTATTTCCGGATCGGGTGGATCCTATTTGCCTGAGCGGATCTTGGCCTATAGCCTTGGTCTTGCTCTCAAAAAGGAGTGGCAACCTTTGTGTTTTCTTGGGGAATTTTCCGACTCAAATTTCCAATCGTTGTTTTCGATTCGACCATTCCTCCATTGTTATTTGTGCTGCGTTTTGTGACGAGGAACTATTGTGGGCGATAGGTGATGTGTAGGTGCGGTAGATCTACGACGTGTTGTGCGTAGGGAGAGCGTTAGCTTCGCGGAGACCTCCATTTTCGGATACCCCTACACCAGATATAAAAGAGATTTTTTCTTTTCTAAAACAAGCAGTAGAACAAGAAGTCTAGAATACAGAACTGATACAGGAATACAGATATACAGAGAAGAGATCAGCATCAACAACTCTCTGAACATTCTCTGTACAGAAAACAATCTTGTTTTCTCCTTGGCATTGCTAAAGAAGAAGAAGAACAATCATTCCAAATCAAGAGTCTTCTTCAACCTTCATTCCAGGAGCTTTAAAGGACAACATATCCATATCAGTCAGAAGTTCTTGGATCTCATTTTGAAGTCAAGGCTGAAGACAAAAGATAGAAGACCTACACCCTGAGCAAGACTTCAATTGATTTTTGGTGGAGCTTTGACAACATGAAGATTCACTAGTCTTCTCAGTTGTTTTGAGAAAGAGAAGACACCATAAATCTCTCACCCCCTCTCAGTACAAAAGGTTCTTTAACTCCCTTCAAAAGTTATTCCTTGGTTGCAAGTCTCCTGATCAAAAGACTAGAGTTGGTTTTTGAGCACCTGATCAAAATCTCATTGGTGGCAGTCACCTGATCGAAACCTGCTTAGTGTATTCCTACCAGGGTGGTAGAAGAGTGGATGTACCCAGGTTTGGGAACCACTATAAAATTTCTTGTGTTGTTTGGTTCCCCTTTTCTTTTTGTTCTTGATGTGCCTGTGATAGATTAGATTATATGTGTTATGTTGGATTAGATTAACTTAGGTTGCTTTTCTGCTTTATGTTAATCTTGGTATCCTTTACTTTTACTACTCTGATTCTTACTTAAACAACAAAAATATTTTCAATTACTCTATTCACCCCCCCCTCTAGAGTAAATCAGATCTAACCCTCTCTTTCAATTAGTATTAGAGCAGTTTCCTTTGCTTGTACAAGCTAACCCCTGAACGAAAAGATCCTGTGTTAGATCTGATCCTTTATTTCTCTTAGGATTATTTTCACAGCATGACACAGAACAAGGATTATGCAAGCACCAGACCTACAGTTTGCAATTTAAATAAGTTTGCAATCTGGAAGGCAAGAATCAGATTGTATATGAATTCCATTGATGAGGACATCTATAATTCCATTTTTACAGGTCCTCCTCAACCACCTGCTTCAACATCCACATCAACTACCAGCACTCATGCAGTTCCACCACCTGAGTGCACTGATGCACATAAGAAATCAAAAATTACAGATGCTAAAGCCATGAACATTTTTGCTCAAACCATGTCAGATGACATCTTCCAAAAGATGGCTGAGTGCACCTCTGCAAAAGCAATCTGGGATTCTCTCAACCAGATGGTTGCTTGCTCAACAGATGAGAGAAAGGATAGAAGATCAACTCTCATCTCAGAGTATGAGAATTTCAAGAAATATGAAGTTGAATCTGTTAGTGACATGTACAACAGATTAAGCTCCATCATCAGTGAGTTGAAGACCTTGGAAAGACATCTCTCTCATAAAGGTGAATGACAAGATCCTAATATGCTTCTCAAGCTCATGGGATTCCATGTTATGGCCAATCAAGGAGGCCAGAAGCTTGACTGAGATTTCCACAGAATCTCTCATGGGAGAGCTCAAATCCTATGAGCAGCTGATCAAATCCAGGAAAGCTGCAGAACAAAGGACTCCTCCACTAGCAAGAAAGGAGCAAAAAATAGCATTCAAAGCTACTAAAGAGACTGAAGCTTCAACAGTCAATGAAGAATTGATGGGTCTCTTTGCTAAGAGATTCTACAAAATGGCTAGGAAGGACTTCAGGAGAAAGTCATCCAGAAATGATGACAAGCCCAGGTATGACAAAGCTCCTACTAAAGAAATAGTGTGTTTTGGATGCAGGAAACCAAGACACTTCATTTCTGAATACCCTGAGAATCAGAAGAAGGAGAGGAGAAGAGTAAAAGACTCCAGGAGCAAGCACTACAGCAGGCCTTCCTCCAGCAAAAAACAAAAAGAAGGAGAAGGGCTTTGTTGCTGAAACATGGAGTGACACAGAAGATGAATCCACATCTTACAGCTCCAGTGAAGAGGAATAAGAGGCAAAGGCAAGGGAAGTCTGCCTCATGGCTATTAATGTCTCTTGCAGCCCATCAGGTGCTGAAGAAGAATTTGAAAATGAAGAAGCTTCAGAATCAGAAGCTGATCAGGTACTATCATCATTTGATTATAGTTCTGATAGTTTTAAAATTGAATTTATAACCATGTGCATAGATCTAATTAACTATGAAAAGGAAATTAAAATGCTTAGGGAAAGATTGTTTAATCAAGAAAATTTAATTTCTGAAAATGTTAAATTAATCGATGATTTAGTTTTAGCAAATGAACAAATAATTCTGCTAAAATCTGAATTAGCTGAGGCTAGAAAACTTGAAGAGTCCCTCAATGGGAGAAGTATCAAGCTGATGGACATCACAAGAACAGTTAATGCCAGGTTAAAAGGCAAGCTGGGCTTAGGTGCATCATCAAGCCAACCCTCACTCATTCAGAAAAATATATTAACAACGGCAATAAAATTTGTGTTTGAAAAAGGAAAGGAGAAAATAGAAAATAATAAAAATGTTGAACAAACTGAATCAAATTTAAAGAATAAGAAAAGAAAAAAAAATAAGAAAAATTCAAATAAAAACAATATTCAGCAGATTTCATCGAACGCAGATCGACAAAATATGTACAGTTCGTCGAACTCCATTCGTCAAACTCCGAATGCAGATTTATACAACAATTATTCGTTGAACTACGATCGACGAAACCTATACGGTTCGTCGACCAGAGATCGACGATTTTGGGACTCAAAAAATGACTTTAATCATTCTCTGAGTGGTGTTCGACGAACTCATCCCAATTCGTCGAACTCGGGTCGACAAACGCCCCAGAATTCGTCGAATGAAGTTCAATATAACAGAAATTTTTATTCTCCTAAAACTTATAACCAACCAAGAACATTCAATACTCAATTTTATCAATGGATAATTCCACCTAGGAAATATCACCCCTTAGGATAAAAAAGCCAACCTGAATGCTCATTTATTTTCAGTTTCAGCTATGTAAAGAAAGAAGGACCCAAGGTAACCTGGGTCAGGAATGGCTAATCTGATTCATTGGAGGTAAAAGACTGTTCAACCACAGAGAAACAGTGGTATCTGGGCAGTGGCTGCTCTAAGCACATGACTAGAAATAAGGCCAACTTAACACATTACAAGGTAAAGTTAGGACCAAAACTAATATTTGGTTACTCCAATTATGGCCAGACTGAAGGCTATGGACAAGTCAAAGTTGGAGTTGTCACCTTCAGGAATGTTGCATATGTAAGTGGACTGAAGCACAACCTCATCTCCATAAGTCAATTATGTGATGAAAGATTTCAGGTATCATTTACTAAAACCTCATGTATTATTACTTCTTTGGATAATAATGTAGTATTGACTGACACTGGAGTAGGAAACATTTACTTAGTTAACTTCTAGTCTGCTAAATCAGAAATTTGCCTATTTAATCCAACTAGTAACAATAATGACCATTGGCATAGGAGATTAGGTCATGTTAACTTGAAAAACATTGTCTAATTATCTAGGGACAACCTTGTCAGAGGTTTGACTTCTTACCCCTACAAGAAGGAAAGCCTTTGCAGGGCTTGTCAATTAGGCAAGCAAACTAAAAGTAGTTTTAAATCATTAAACAAAAGTGACTCACCTAGGATATTGTACTTAAAACATATGGACCTTTTTGTCCCTATAGCAGTATAAAGTTTAGGAGGGAAATCTTATATGTTGGGTATATCATCCACATGAACCCAGATTTGATGAAGTCACCCTGGAACTAAGATGAATTAAGTTGTATTTGATGCTTGGTTTGAGCTATATGTTTGCAGGAGTTTCACTGGGAAGTGTAGACCAATATCAGCCCACAGTGGGTCACCAAACACAGGAACTGTGCAATGTAATCCCTCATTGCATATTCCAAGGTGTTGACTCATGTGTGGTCTCTCTATTGGGATACACTTCATACACAAGCTATTGGACTATGGGAAAGACATTGGAAGTTGGCTACTCTAGAAGAATCAATTTTTCCCACATCAAAAAAATTCTAAGTGTTTTACTCGAGTAGTGCTTTCACCAACTCGAGTAGTCTGGGTATAAGTTACTCGAGTAAAGGAATCTTGTACTCGAGTAGACATAGTCAAATTCTCGAGTAGCTAAGTCATCTACTCGAGTAGACTAAGTCATATACTCGAGTAAGTTTACTCACATACTCGAGTAGATAGAAACATACTCGAGTAGTTCACTTTACCTACTCGAGTAGCTCTTGTGTTACCCGTGTACCTTGACATTTCCCTACTCCAGAATTTTTCTAAGTCTTTTACTCGAGTAGAACCTTCACCAACTCGAGTAGGTTACTTCCTCTCGAGTAGTTTAGTTCAACTACTCGAGTAGTTGCCAGCAGACCTCTTCAGGATTTTTTCTAAGTATTCCACTCGAGTAGTACTTCATGTACTCGAGTAGGTTATGTAATATACTCGAGTAGGTCTCTTAGTATACTCGAGTAGTTCTGTCTATATACTCGAGTAGGTCTCTTAGTATACTCGAGTAGTTCTGTCTATATACTCGAGTAGTTGATCTCAATATACTCGAGTAGTCTGTTTATACTTACCCGAGTATGTTTTCCATCATATACTCGAGTAGCTATTAAACTACTCGAGTAGTTATTGACTTACTCGTGTAGTTGGCCATATATTTCCAAAAATTTTATAAGTCATTTTTCTGACGGGATTTTTCAAATCACGCGACATGATTGGTCCACGTGTACATCATTAAGACCGATTATGACCATTAGTTCTCCTATAAAAGGTCTTGTCAGAAAATGACAAACCCTAAGTTTTCTCAAAGCTTTCTTGTAATCTCTTTTTTGAGAAAGATTCTTCAGCCGCCTCTCTCACTCTCGTGAAACGGAAGCCGCCGCCGCCTTCTTCTCCGGCCAAAGCTTCTACTTTCAGAGGTTTATTCTGAAGAAAAGTTACAGATCGAGATCGACTTCACTGATCACATCCTCTCTCGTTTTCTGTAAAAGAAAGTAGATCCAGATCGAAGCCAAGACCTTCTTCACTGATTTCTGAAAAAGCTGCAAAGTTGAAAAGAAGAAGATCCTGTCATTTCCTTCAGATCTGAGTGATTTACTGTTTGTACTCTTGTAAACTCTTTATTAATCTTGTAGGAGAAATCTTCTCCGAGTGTATGAGTTTTTCACTCCGAGTTTGTAGGAAGTGCTATCTTCCGAGGTGTAGATCCATTTTGTTTGGATCGAGTTTGTAGGAACTTTGTTCCGAGGGTAGGATCGATTTTTGATCCGAGATAGTTGAGTAGCTTAGTCTAGTTGATTGCTAGATCGGTGAGGGAAAATGGATGTACCCAAGGTTGGGGAACCACTATACATCTTGTGTCGTCTGTAATATTGGTAGATATTTCTGTGCTGCGCTCTAATTAATTTTTATTCCGCAAAAGACACACAAACCACCTATTCACCCACCTTCAGGTGATTTAGGTCGACAACAGTTTTCTTTCAATTGGTATCAGAGGGAGGTTGATCGTTAAAAGTTTAACACCTTGATTAGATCCAGATCTGTTGTCTGAAAAATTCTACCATAAAATGGACAAGGGCAAAGATTTCGCCAAGCTTCCTCTGTGCAACAAAAACAACTTCCCCATGTGGAAAGAAATTATAAAATTTTTCATGGAAGCTGTGGATCCAAGGATCTTCATGATCGTTGAAGAGGGTCCTTACGTTCCCATGACTATGTCCACTATCGACCCTACCAAGAGAGTTCCCAAGAAGCTAATGGATCTCGACAAAGATGAGATTGCACTTGTCTCTCTCGACAAGAAAGCTAAAAACATAATAGCAAGTGCAGTCGATGACTCGATGCTGCAGAATTTGATTCACTGTCAATCAGCTAAGGAGATGTGGCACTCCTTAGTCACTTTGATGGAAGGGACTGAAGAAGTAAGGGATGATCGGAGATCCCTCCTCAATCAAAAATATGAAGCGTTCCGACAAGGGAACAAGGAAACAATTGCCGACACCTTTGAGAACTTCTTCAAGATTGTAAATGGCCTAAGGGTGTATGGCCGTGTCTTCACAAACGGAGAACTGAACAACAAATTCTTGAGATCCCTAACCAAGGAATGGGATAACAAGGTATGTGCCATCAGGGAGTTCGGGAAGCTAGCTGAAACGGACCCGCAAAATCTCTTTGGAAAGCTTATGTCCTATGAACTCCAAATCAATACAAGAAAAGCTGAAGAAGAGAAGGGCAGGTTTGCTCTAAAGGAGAAATCTGTCGCTCTGAAGGCAGACACCTCCAGAAAGACTAAGGCTGCCTCCCCCGCTCCAGCTCCATAAGTTGATGAAGAAGAAGAAACATCAGAGCCCAGCACCTCAGGCTCTGAACTATCTGAAGGAGAGTTCTCCTTGCTCTCAAGGCAATTCAAGAAGTTTCTTAATAAAAAGAAACAATGGAAAGGCAAGGATGCCTCACACAGAAGATCGTGGCGCGATGACGATCGACAAAGAAAAGGCTCAAGCAGCAATGACAGGTATAACACTAAACAGAACAAATACGTTTCAACTGACATCATTTGCTACTGTTGCAATAAGCCAGGTCACGTCATTGCTGACTGCCCCCACAAGAAGAAGGAGGGTGGCAGAAGGGAAGATAAGAAATCCTCACACAATAGAAAGAGGAAAGAGAAGAGCCTCATAGCCAAAAGGAGCAAGACTCTTAGCGACTCTGACTCCTCAGAGTCAAGCGAAGAAGAAGAAGCTTACTTTGGGCTAATGGCTCAAACAGATGATGAACAAGAGCCCCAGTTCACTGGGAAGGTAAACTCTCACACCCCTCTCTCAGAGTCTGAAGTCTCTGAACATGATTGCGAGAGTAGCTCCTCTGACGATGAGTCAGAATTGATGGCCCAGTATAAGGAGTTAATCTTGGCTTACGACAAATGTCGTCGAGTCGTGAAGACTCAGGCTAAAGAGATCAAATCTCTAAAAGCCGAAGAGAGCAACTTGAGAGAGAAAGTCGCAAAGACTGACTCACTCGAAGAAAACTTCAATAATGCTATTGAAGAATACAACAAGGCTCTCGAGCACCTTGACCTGAAGGAGAAGATCATCAAAGGATTGGAAGCCGAACTTGCGGCTGAAAGGAAACTTGTTGAGAGTTTCTCTAAGCCCAAGACGGTTCTTCCATTCGTTGCTGAATTCTCAGTAAAGGCCAAGGGAGCTGGACTAGGCCATGAAAAAGCTCCTGGTAAATCCTCTAGGAGAAACAAGAACCAACGAAAAAATAAGGCCACCAAAAAGGCCTCAGCCGAAGAAAAAGGAAAAGCCCCTCAGAATCAAACCACATTCAGAAAGGTCATCTTTCCAACAAATGAGTTTGATTTTGACTCATCATACAGGCACTTTGCTAGGCCTACTCATGTAGAGCAAAAGTCCCGCTATCAAGGATGGGCTCGACCCCGAAACTTTGGCGAAAGTGTCTTTAAGGCACCTTATGAAGAAGTTGTTCTTCAGAGCTATGGCCCTTTCAATCATGGGCATAACTTCAAGAAAGCACCAAAGACAAAGCCTGCTGTAGAAAAGCCTATAAAGGAGAAGAAGCCATGTGATTGCCATCACCATGAGGCATCTTCCTCCAAGAATGCTACCCCTGCTAGACCAAAGCTCCAAAAGGTCAAGCAGGAGATTTTGAGGCAAAGGTACAACAGATTTGACTGTTGGTGCTGTGGCAAGGTTGGTCACTTCTCCATCGATTGCTGGTTCAATTCCAGAAACGCTGCAACTCCTCATGTCAGCAATATGAGAAAGATCGCTCATAATGCCAACACTCGTAGGGGGAGCACTCTAACCCGAGACCAAGGACCCAAACGTGTTTGGGTTACTAAGGCGAATTGATTGTAATTGCAGGGATGTCCAAAGGCCAACAAAATGACTATCTGGTACTTGGACAGCGGATGCTCTCGGCATATGACCGGGACGAGAAGACTCATTCAGAACTTTACTCCAGTCGTGAACGGACCAAAGGTCATCTTTGGAGGTTCAGACCATAGAATTACTAGAGGCTATGGTATGATTACTAACGGCAATGTATCCTTCTCGGATGTGGCCTATGTTGAAGGATTGGAACACAATCTCATTAGCATAAGCCAACTCTGCGACAAAGGATACATAGTTAAGTTCCATGCTGATAAGTGCTTGATAAAATCCGTTGACAATATGGAAACGATTCTATCCGGCACTCGAAGCAGGAATATTTTCTGTTTAAATTTCATCTGTATAGATTCCTCCACACCAGTGTGTCTTTTGGCAAAAGATAGTGCGTCTCTTGGTGACCAATGGCACAAGAGACTAGAACATATTAATTTCAAAACAATTAATAAACTATTTTCAATGAACTTGGTATGTGATGCCCCAAATGTCAAATGCGTCAAAGACAGACCTTGTCATGCATGCGTAAAAGGCAAGCAAACAAGGGCTACCTTTAAAAGCATTGTTGGCAAAGACTCTAACAGATGTCTCCATCTATTGCACATGGACTTGTTTGGTCCACTACAGATTAGAAGTTTGGGAGGCAAGGAATATACATTGGTAATTGTTGATGACTACTCGCGCTTTGCGTGGGTGTTCTTTCTGAAACACAAGTCAGATACCTTCGATATCTTTACCAATTTTGTCAGGCAAGTCCAGAATGAATACAACTGCTCCATAGTCAAAATCAGAAGTGACAACGGAACAGAGTTCAAATCTGGGGCCATGACAGAATTCTGTGAAAGCTTAGGTATCTTTCATAAGTTTTCCTCTCCTCGTACTCCACAACAAAATAGAGTGGCTAAGAGAAGGAACAGAACACTCATAGAGGCCTGCAGGACCATGTTGAGTGATGCTTCACTACCGGAGTACTTCTGGGCTGAGGCCGTCAACACTGCATGCCACGTGCAAAATCGAGCACTCATAAACAAAGACCACAATAAGACTCCTTACGAACTTCTGAAAGGCAGAAAACCAACAGTCGCTTACTTTAGAATCTTTGGTTGCAAATGCTTCGTACTTAACAATGGGAAGTATCATACCACCAAGTTCAGTGAAAAGAGCTTTGAATGTATTTTTGTAGGATATAGTAGCCATAGTAAGGCATACAGGATTTTTAATAGAAAAACCCTGGTGGTGGAAGAATCGATACATGTTGTATTTGATGAGACGAGCTTGCTACAAAGCAATCCGTCTAGTGTGCTCATTGAAGATGCAGGTGAAAAGCTGAAAGAAACTAGCTTGGATGATCCGTCCGAAGAAAAAGGCGAGAAGTTCATTAAGATCACCACTCCCACTCCTATTGGAGAGGCTGATGATCAAAATGAAGAAGTCATCCAGGATGAAGAAATCACTCCGGTGCTTGAAGATAATCCCGATGCAAGGACTCTAGAGCTCAGACATCTGAAGGATCACCCCTTGGACCAGATCATAGGAGATCCCCGGGATGGTGTCAGAACTCGGAGAGGTTCAACTAATGAGAATCTTCATTTGAGTTTTCTCTCACAGGTTGAACCAAAGAAATTTGAGGAAGCAAACTCAGACGCATCGTGGATAATGGCAATGGAGGAAGAACTAAATCAGTTCAAGCACTGCAATGTGTGGATGCTGGTTCCAAGACCCAAGGGAAAGAACATCATTGGAACAAAATGGGTCTTCAGGAACAAGATGGATGAAGACGGGACTATCATAAAGAACAAGGCCAGACTCGTCACTAAAGGATATCGTCAAGAAGAAGGAATCAACTTCGACCAGACCTATGCTCCAGTGGCCAGGCTGGAGGCAATAAGGTTGTTCCTAGCATATGCTGCCTTCAAAGGCTTCACCATCTATCAGATGGACGTGAAGTCGGCCTTCCTGAATGGTAACTTAAAGGAGGAAGTGTATGTGGAACAACCTCCAGGTTTCGTTGATCCTAACTTTCCCGATCATGTCTATTTTTTGCACAAGGCCCTATATGGTCTGAAACAAGCTACTCGAGCTTGGTATGAAACGCTGTCTATCTTTCTACTTGAGAACAAGTTCACAAGGGGAAAGATAGACAAGACATTATTTCTTAGGGAAATAAAAGACAAGATTTTGCTAGTGCAAATCTATGTCGACGACATTATCTTTGGCTCTACAGATAACAACCTCTGCAAAAAGTTCTCAAAACTTATACAGGGGAAGTTTGAAATGAGCAGTATGGGCGAGCTGAAGTATTTCTTAGGGCTTCAAGTGAAACAATCTGAAGATGGAATTTTCATCTCACAGACCAAATTCACCAAAGAGCTAATTAAGAAATTCGGAATGGAGAATGCAACCTCTATGAGGACTCCAATGGGTTCAACTATGTCTCTGGACAAGGATGAGAAAGGGAAACCTTTTGATGAAACCAGGTACAGAAGCATAATTGGATCCTTGCTCTACCTTACTGCCAGTAGGCCTGACATAATGTTCTCAACATGTGTCTGTGCTAGATTTCAGGTGAACTCTAAGGAATCTCATTACGCTGCTGCAAAGCGGATCCTGAGATATCTTAAAGGCACACCAAATCTTGGCTTATGGTACCCAAGAAGTAATGACAACGAACTAATTGGATTTTCAGATGCAGATTTTGCAGGTAGCAAAGACGACCGGAAAAGCACCTCAGGGACTTGCCAATTCTTCGGAAGAAGGCTAATTTCTTGGAGTAGCAAGAAGCAGAACTTTGTCGCAATCTCAACGGCCGAGTCAGAGTATATCTCTGCAGGCAGTTGTTGCGCACAGTTGCTATGGATAAAGAATCAGTTCGAGTACTACAACCTGCAGTTCAAGGATATACCCTTGTACTGTGATTCCTCCAGCGCAATTGCAATAGCCAACAATCCAGTCTCTCACAGCCGGACAAAGCACATTGAGCTAAGGTACCACTTCATCCGGGAACATGTGGAGCATGGAGACATAGATCTCCAAAATGTGCCTACAGAGAAGCAAGTTACAGATATCTTCACCAAGTCGCTGGACGAGACCAAGTTCTCGTTCTTCAAGACAGAGCTTGGGATGCTCAACAAGGAGGACTAAAGAAGGCTGAATGACTAAGAAGCAAGTATTTGCAAAAGGGTTAGTCACAAAATCCACTCTCTCTCAACTTTTTCAAAATTCCACTCGAGAAGTATGAGACATACTCGAGTAACTAAAGACCTACTCGAGTATATGAAAGAACCTACTCGAGTATGTGTACTGACCTACTCGAGTACCTAAAGATCTACTCGAGTGTGTTTCTGACCTACTCGAGTAAGTCAAGATCTACTCGAGTAAGTTTCTGACCTACTCGAGTAAGTCAATACCTACTCGAGTAAGTCTCTCACCTACTCGAGTAAGTCCCTTTCTACTCGGGTAGTTTTTTCTTACATACTCGAGTAGCTCCAGTCAACCTACTCGAGTAGCTCCTTTATCTACTCGAGTAGCCTGTCTCTCTCTCGATTTCCAGTTTTTCAAAATTTGTTCTATTCGCCACCCAAGGCTATATGCCGCCTCTTTCTTAAACTTAATTAGCAAAAATTAAGAGTTATATATATATGAAATTCCGAAACATCAAACCTACTCGACTTCATTTCTATCTCTCGAGTACCCTCCCTGTCTCTTCGCCTACCCTGCCGACTCGCCTCCGCCAAAGTTGCAGAGCTTTCTTTCTTTCTCTAATTTCCTCCAGACAGTTGCATCCATGGCGACTTCTCACAAGATTGGCGTGGGCTCCGAACTCGTCACCGACGGTATTGCAGAACTTTCCGACGATTTCCACAACCTCCTCATCCTCCTCGACACCGCCGGCATCTCCTTTATACTCCAAGAACCCTGTGGCGTTCTCTTCCCCGCAGTTGCTGAATTCTTCACAAATCTCAAGGTTCGACGGAATGGCAAAGTCCTAAAATCTACAGTAAAGGGTTTGAAACTAAAGTTCACCAAGACCTCTGTCTCTCAACTTCTCCGTTTACCAATTGTTGATGAAGAGGATCACCTTGTTGCTGAGGATTCCGAAAGGACAGCGCTTTTCTATGGCTTTTCCACTGATGCTCAATACTTCAAACGGTCAGATATGAATGCAGAAGGCAAATTCTTGGTTGATGTCATTGGAAAAATCTTACTGTGCAAGACTCACTCCATCAGAGAAATTCCCTCATACTTCTTTGATATAATGCAAGCCATTGTATGCCGCAAAAAGTACCAATTTGGTATGTTGATTCTGGACAAGATAAAGGATAGCATCAAATCCCCCAATTACGCAAGAATTATATCTCTGCTCCTTCATGAAACCAATCCTGAAGTTTTCAACTTCTCAAAAGGGACTCCTCTTCACCACATGAAGAAGGTCTCCATCTCTTCAATTCAGAGATGGTATCTCAAGCTCAAGAACTCTGCCCAAGCTGCAAAGGTTTCAGAAATTTCAGAAGTTCCAGCTGTAGAGGACAGGACTCCATCTCCCTCTCCTCATCATGTGGCCAGCTCCTCTAGTGCACCAAGTGAGGGGGAGCCTTCTCCCTCTAGCCTAGTCAGGCCACCCTCTCCTCCGCCAGAGATTCCATCCCCACCTCATACTCCAAAGAGTCCAACCATTTCCTTAGATCAAGTCCCTCAAGACACTCTTCTGTCCACAGCTGATGCCATAGATGCCATGATTGCAGAGCTCACTGAAGATGTGCTTCCCCCTCCTCCTCTATCTCCTCTAGCTCCAACCACTGAACATCACAAAGACTTGTCTCCAGCACAGTCTCCTGCCCATTCTCCAGCCAGAACTCCAACACCTTCTCCTCCTCCTCCAGCAGATGAGCCAGACACCATCTTCATTTCTGATGAGCCTTCTCCTGAGCCAGCTGAGGCCCCTCTCAGAAACCTTGACTTCTCCATACCCCATGATAGAGAAGAACTGGATACTGTCATTCATACCACCAGAGCTCTCAGCTCAGTAATTATTGAAGAAATAGCTCCCTGGGTAACTCCTCCTATCCCTACTGCTGCTCCCTCTACTGCTGCTGCTACAGTTTCCTCCTCCTCAGATCTGCTGCAAAGCATTGCCATTCTTCTTCAAGAACAAAGACATCATTTTGACACCTCTCTAAAGGTGGTCACTGACAAGGTCACTGCTCTTGAGACTGAGATGAGCAGAGGTTTTGCTGAAATTTAGCATAACACTGACAAGCTAAAGTACCTGTTCCAACTGGTGGTAAAGCTCTTGACCATACTATCACTAGTATTGGCAATATCATGGAACAAGGTGTAACCTTGGAAAATAATCAGATTGAGCTAGATAAGAGGACTGAAGCCAACAAGATGAAAATGTGTGAAGAGGTTGGAATCTTCAAAGATGACACCATAGAGAAAGTATCTGTTGAAATCAGAAAGGGGGAGGGTTTGATAAAAGAACTCAAAGAACAGGTAGAAAAATCTACTGCTCAGAAGACAGTTGAATGGGAAGCTCATATAAAGACCATTCATGATGATGTGCTTGCCCAGATACAGAGTGTCAAATTTCACACCTATGACAATGATGTCTGGATGCACAACCAGATCTTGCCAGATCTTGCAGTTGACCCAAACATCATTCCCCATCATCTCAACCCTATAGCCACAGATGTTACTGCTTCAGCTGTTCCTTAACAACCCACCTTCTCTCCCAGGCTTGGAGACTTAGTTGCTCCACCAGATACTTATGTTCCAGGCTGGGAAGACGATCCTGCTGATATATTCCTTCAAGCACCTCCAGAGATCAGAACCAAGAAGAAAAGGAAATATGGTGAAGGCCCCTCTGCCAGCAGGACAGCTCCTTCTAAGGCCCCTGAACATGCTGAAGCCTGGTCTCCAACTTCAAAGTCTCTCATCTTGGACACACTCAGGTTGGTCATGGATCACAATGAGAACAGGAACATGCACTACAGTTCCCAAGAATGGGAGTTATATGAGAAATCTATGCTGAAAAGGAAGATCCATGATAGAGAATTGGGAGAAATAACCCTGCTGCTCCTCCAAGGCCTCCTAAGTACTTCCCAAAGCCATTCAGTTACCTAAGGAGACAACAAGAGAAGATGGATAAGCAGCAATCTCAAGCCCAAACCTAAAAAGATGATGAGAAATTGAAATGACAACTGTAGACTTGATGTTTTTGGAAACTTATATATATATACCATTTTTCATTCAGTCTAATTATCTTTTTCATTATCCTTTGCTTACCTGCTCATATTTTTCTAATTAGTTTCTTTTATGTCCATAATTCACCTTAGTGTAAAGGGTTCTGACTTCAACAAATAGGGGAGATTGTTGGGTATATCATCCACAGGAACCCAAATTTGATGAAGTCACCCTGGAACTAAGATGAATTAAGTTGTATTTGATGCTTGGTTTGAGCTATATGTTTGCAGGAGTTTCACTGGGAAGTGTAGACCAATGTCAGCCCACAGTGGGTCACCAAACACAGGAACTATGCAATGTAATCCCTCATTGCATATTCCAAGGTGTTGACTCATGTGTGGTCTCTCTATTGGGATACACTTCATACTCAAGCTATTGGACTATGGGAAAGACATTGGAAGTTGGCTACTCTAGAAGAATCAATTTTTCCCACATCAGAAAAATTCTAAGTGTTTTACTCGAGTAGTGCTTTCACCTACTCGAGTAGTCTGGGTATAAGTTACTCGAGTAAAGGAATCTTGTACTCGAGTAGACATAGTCATATACTCGAGTAGCTAAGTCATCTACTCGAGTAGACTAAGTCATATACTCGAGTAAGTTTACTCACATACTCGAGTAGATAGAAACATACTCGAGTAGTTCACTTTACCTACTCGAGTAGCTCTTGTGTTACCCGTGTACCTTGACATTTCCCTACTCCAGAATTTTTCTAAGTCTTTTACTCGAGTAGAACCTTCACCTACTCGAGTAGGTTACTTCCTCTCGAGTAGTTTAGTTCAACTACTCGAGTAGTTGCCAACAGACCTCTTCAGGATTTTTTCTAAGTATTCCACTCGAGTAGTACTTCATGTACTCGAGTAGGTTATGTAATATACTCGAGTAGGTCTCTTAGTATACTCGAGTAGTTCTGTCTATATACTCGAGTAGGTATCTTAGTATACTCGAGTAGTTCTGTCTATATACTCGAGTAGTTGATCTCAATATACTCGAGTAGTCTGTTTATACTTACCCGAGTATGTTTTACATCATATACTCGAGTAGTTATTAAACTACACGAGTAGTTATTGACTTACTCGTGTAGTTGGCCATATATTTCCAAAAATTTTCTAAGTTATTTTTCTGACAGGATTTTTCAAATCACGCGACATGATTGGTCCACGTGTACATCATTAAGACCGATTATGACCGTTAGTCTCTCCTATAAAAGGTCTTGTCAGAAAATGACAAACCCTAAGTTTTCTCAAAGCTTTCTTGTAATCTCTTTTTTGAGAAAGATTCTTCAGCCGCCTCTCTGACTCTCGCGAAACGGAAGTCGCCGCCGTCGCATTCTTCTCCGGCCAAAGCTTCTACTTTCAGAGGTTTATTCTGAAGAAAAGTTACAGATCGAGATCGACTTCACTAATCACATCCTATCTCGTTTTCTGTAAAAGAAAGTAGATCCAGATCGAAGCCGAGACCTTCTTCACCGATTTCTGAAAAAGCTGCAAAGTTGAAAAGAAGAAGATCCTGGTCATTTCCTTCAGATCTGAGTGATTTACTGTTTGTACTCTTGTAAACTCTTTATTAATCTTGTAGGAGAAATCTTCTCCGAGTGTAGGAGTTTTTCACTCCGAGTTTGTAGGAAGTGCTATCTTCCGAGGTGTAGATCCGTTTTGTTTGGATCGTGTTTGTAGGAACTTTGTTCCGAGGGTAGGATCGATTTTTGATCCGAGATAGTGGAGTAGCCGAGTCTAGTTGATTGCTAGATCGGTGAGGGAAAGTGGATGTACCCAAGGTTGGGGAACCACTATACATCTTGTGTCGTCTGTGATATTGGTAGATATTTCTGTGCTGCGCTCTAATTAATTTTTATTCCGCAAAAGACGCACAAACCACCTATTCACCCCCCTCTAGGTGATTTAGGTCGACAACAGTTTTCTTTCATTATACTTTAGTGATTGTAGATGACTTCTCTAGATACACTTGGATTTTCTTTCTGAGATCTAAGTCTGATAACTTTAAGATTCTTACAGATTTTCTCAAGAATATACAAATTAAGTACTCTACTCCAGTTGTATTGATCAGAAGTGATCATGGTACTGAGTTTGAGTCTCTTCTTATGCAAGAGTTCTGTAGAAAGGAAGGTATCAGATATTGCTTCTCAGCTCCTAGAACACCTCAACAAAATGGGGTTGCTGAAAGGAAGAATATAACACTAATTGAATCAGCAGACACATTACTTGCAGATGCTTATTTGCCCCTATACTTTTGGGCAGAGGCTGTAAGCACAGCGAATTATGTACTGAATAGAAGTCTTATACACAAGTTTAAGAATAAGACTCATTATGAGCTACTAAAAGGGAAGAAACCAAAAGTAGACTACTTTAAAATCTTTAGATGTTTATGTTATATACACAACAACAATAAAAAACACATTAGAAAGATTGAAGCCAAGTCTGATATGGGAAATTTCTTGGATATTCCCAAGTAAGCAAGGCCAATAGGGTGTATAACAAATCTACCTTAAAAATTAAAGAATCTATCCATGTTTCTTTTAATGAGACTAACATGCTTTTCAAGGCGAAGACTTCTTCTATCAATGAATATTTGTAGGAACATAATTTATGTGAGAATCTTAATGAACTGACCCTCACCAATGAGGCAGTTAGCCATCCTTCTCCACAAGGTACTGAAGAAAGTGAAGAAGAAGGCTCTGAAATCAATAATGAACCAACAACGACCAACCTAATTCCACAAGAGGAATGGTTGAACAACCAACTCCACCCACTAAATTTATCACACTTAGAGATCACCCCATATCTCAAGTGATTTGAGATATGATAGTTGGTGTGCAGACAAGGCATCAACTCAACCAAGATTTGATGCATGCCAGCTTCATATCTCAAATTGAGCCCCAATCCATCAAAGATGCTGAGCAAGATCCACACTGGATTATTGCAATACAATAGGAGCTCAACCAATTTGAGAGATGCAGAGTGTGGGATTTAGTTCCAAGACCGAAAGACTACCGAGTCATTTGAATTAAATGGGTATATAGAAACAAGCTATATGCCCAAGGTGTTATAATCAGGAATAAAACAAGGCTGGTTGCTCAAGGTTATAGGCAAGAGGAAGGAATTGACTATGACCAAACGTTTGCCCCAGTTGCAAGGCTGGGAGCAATCAGGATTTTCCTTGCATATGCTGTCTACAAGAAATTCAAAGTCTATCAAATGGATGTCAAGAGTGCCTTTTTGAATGGAGAACTTAAAGAAGTGGTTTATGTTGAACAACCACCAGGTTTTATCTCTCCAACTCATCCCTCATATGTCTTTAAATTGCATAAAGCTCTCGATGGTCTAAAGCAAGCTCCAAGAGATTGGTATGAGAACCTAGATAGCTTCTTGATAGAGCATAACTTTTCTAGAGGCATTGTAGATAGGACTTTTTTCACTAGGCAGCATAAGGATCAAATATTATTAGTATAAATTTATGTAGATGATATTACATTTGGGTCTACAGATTCCAAACTATGCTAGAGGTTCTCTGATCTCATGCATTCAAAGTTTGAAATGAGTAGAATGGGTGAGCTCTCCTACTTCCTTGGTCTCCAAGTGAAGCAGCTACCTGATGGTATCTTCATATCCCAGGTTAAGTATTCTAAGGAGCTTCTCAAAAAGTTTGGGATGGCTGATGCCTCAGCAAAGAAAACACCCATGACCACTAATGGTGTAATAGACTCTGATGAATATGAGGAACCTGTTGATCAGAAATTATATAGGGTCATTGTTGGGTCCCTACTATACCTTACAGCAAGCAGAGCTGACATAATGTTTGTTACATGTCTTTGTGCTAGGTTCCAAGTGAACCCTAAAGAATCTCACCTAATTTTCTTAAAAAGAATTTTGAGATATATAAAGAGTTGTACTAGTCTAGGACTTTGGTATCCCACTGAGTCAGAGTTTGAGTTAACTGGATACTCAAATGCTGACTTTGCTGGATGTAGAGTAGACAGAAAAGGCACCTCAGGAACATGCCAGTTCCTTGACATGAGATTAGTCTCTTGGTTTAGCAAGAAGCAGTCATCTGTGTCTACATCAACTGTTGAAGCAGAATATATAGCAGCTGCCAGTTACTATTCCCAGATGATGTGGATTTATAACCAACTTCTAGACTATGGGTTCAACTTAAATAATTCAACTCTACTTTGTGATAACACAAGTGTTATATCTATAGCATAAAATCTAGTCCATCACAGTATGACTAAGCATATAGATATTAGGCACCATTTCATTAGAGAGTGTGTAGACAAAAATAAAATTAATCTTGCCTATATTTATACTGACTTACAAAGAGCAGATATCTTCACCAAACCTTTGGATGAGAGGAACCATCTGTTCTTCATAAATCAGCTTGGTATGATAAATGGAGAAGCTTTAATTTTACTTCTGTCTATGGTTGATGAATTTTTCAAAGTTCGTCGAACGGAAAGTTCTAGAGAATTCGTTGAACGGAGGTCGACGAACTCTCTGTGTGTGAAGTTATTTTGGTCGATTGGAGAGCGATGAAATTGCTTCAGAAAACTTTTGTCGAACGGAGCTCGACGAAATTGTTTCACATCTTCTGACAGAGATCGACGAATTCTTTTGACTATAAAATATTTCGTCGACCTCAGATCGAAGAATTTCTATTTTTCGTCGAACGGAGTTTTGCTGGTTCTTATTTTGAAAACCTTATATCTAGGTTTTCTTCGACCTCCGTCCCGCACTTTCAGTTCCCTTTGCACATGATCTTTGTTTTTCTCTTGCAGGTGCATTCATGGCGATTCCAGCAAGCGCTCTCTCCTCCATGAAATTACTTAAAGGGAAGTAACCTAAACTCAACTACTTTAAATTATTTGGATGTGTGTGTTATATACATAACAACAACAATAAATACATTAGGAAGTTTGAAGCTAAGGCTAAAGAGGGAATTTTTCTAGGATATTCCCAAGTAAGCAAAGCTTATAGGGTCTTTAATAAATCATCCTTAAAATTGAGGAATCCATTCATGTTACATTTGATGAAACTAACATGTCTTGCAAGGAGAAAAAGATTTCTACCAATAGCACTTTGAAGGTACCTCACTTGTGTGAGAGTTTGGATGGACTTAACCACACCCAAGAGGTTCCAACATATCCTTCTCCACAAGTCAATGGAGAAAGTGAAGAAGAAAGCACTGAAAGAATTGAATTTCCCTCAACAGCAAACTCAATTCCACAAGAGGAATTAATTCAAAATACTGTTGCTGAACCAACTCCATCAAATGATCTTGTCACACTAAGGGATCACCCTAGATCTCAAGTGATTGGATACATATTAGTTGGTGTATAGACAAGGCATCAACTCAACCAAGATTTGATGCATGCCTGTTTTCTCTCTCAGGTTGAACCTCAATCCATAAAAGATGCTGAGCAGGATCCCCACTGGATCATTGCAATACAAGAGGAACTCAACAGGTTTGAGAGATGTAGAGTTTGGGATTTGGTTCCAAGACCCCAAGACTACCCAGTCATTGGAACCAAATGGTTATACAGAAATAAACTAGATGCCCAAGGTACAATAGTGAGGAACAAGGCTAGGATTGTTGCTCAAGGATACAGGCAGGAAGAAGGCATAGATTATGATCAAACCTTTGCACCAGTTGCAAGGTTAGAGGCCATCAGAATATTTTGGGCCGATGCTGCCTATAAGAAATTCAAGGTTACAAGATTGATATGAAGTGTGCTTTTTTGAATGGAGTACTAAAAGAAGAGGTTTATGTTGAACAAACTCCAGGTTCTATTTCTCCAACTCACCCTTATCATGTTTTTAAATTGCATAAAGCCTCTATGGTCTAAAACAAGCTCCAAGAGCTTGGTATGAGACCTTAGCTAGCTTTTTGATAGAGCATAAGTTCATTAGACGCATAGTAGATAAGACACTTTTCACTAGACATCATAAGGACCAAACAATGTTAGTATAAATATATGTGGATGACATCATATTTGGGTCTACTGATTCCAAATTATGCAAGAGCTTCTCTGACCTCATGCATTGCAAATTTGAAATGAGTGGCATGGGTGAGCTCTCCTACTTCCTTGGTCTCCAAGTGAAGCAGCTCCCTGATGGAATCTTCATCTCCCAAGCTCAATATGCAAAATAGCTTATCAAAAAGTTTGGGATGGCTGATGCCTCAGCAAAGAAAACACCTATGGCTACAAATGCTGTAATAAACTCTGATCCACATGGGAAACCTGTTGACCAGAAATTATATAGGGGCATTGTTGGGTCTCTATTATATCTTACAGCTAGTAGACCTGATATCATGTTTGCTACATGCCTTTGTGCTAGGTTCCAAGTGAACCCTAAAGAATCTCATCTAATTTTCTTAAAAAGAATTTTGAGATATATAAAGAGTTGTCCAAGTTTAGGCCTCTGGTATCCTACTGAATCAGAATTTGAGTTAACTGGATACTCAGATACTGATTTTGCTAGACTCAGGGTTGATAGGAAAAGTACTTCAGGAACCTGCCAGTTCCTGTCTATGAGATTAGTTTCCTGGTTTTGTAAGAAACAGTCATCTGTGTCTACCACAACTGCTGAGGCAGAATACATTGCAGCTGGTAGCTATTGTTCCCAGATGCTGTGGATTCAAAATCAACTTCTACACTCTGGTCTCAACTTAAATAATTAAACTCTACTATGTGATAACAAAAGTGCTATAGTCATAGCATAAAATCCAGTCCATCACAGTAGGACTAAGCATATAGTTATTAGGCATCATTTCATAAGTGAGTGTTTAGACAAAAGCAAAATTAAACTTGTCTATATCTACACTGATTTACAAAGAGCTGACATTTTCACCAAACCTCTGGATGAAAGAAACCACCCGTTCTTTATAAATCAGCTTGGAATGATCAATGGAGAAGACTTTGTTTAGTTTCTGTCTGCACTCGATGAATTTTCAAGAGTTCGTCGAACGGAGCTCGACGAACTTGGGACAGTTCGGGAGATATTCGTCGAATGGAGGTCGATGAACTCTCTGTGTGTGAAGTTGTTTTCGTCGAACAAGGATCGATGAATCCACTTCAGAAAAGTTTCGTCGAACGGAGCTCGACGAAATGTTTTCCAATCTTCATGCTGAGCTCGACGAATTATTTCACTGTCAATTATTTCATCGATCTCAGGTCGAAGAATTTCTCAATTTTCGTGGAACGAAATTTGTCGATTCATATTCTAGAAAACCCTATATCTAGGTCTTCTTTGACCTCCGTCCCGTGCTTTCTGTTCCTTCTCACTTGATCATCATTTTTCTCTTGCATGTACTGAAATGGCAATTCCAGCGGGAACCCTTGCAGCAATGAAGTTTGATACCAGATTTGATGTGGATTTTGATTCTTTTCAACATTCCGACACCATCTTCCTGGAAATACTACAACTTATTGAAGACCAGCAACTAAAAACTCTACTTTCAACAAGGATCAAAATATCTGGAACTAAAATCAGAGAATGGGTATATACTTCCTCGACAACAGATGACAACACTTTGACAGGAACGATAGCGGGTAATGCAATTTCCCTCACCGACGCTACTTTAACTGAAATTTTTGGATTGAACAATGGTGAAGAAGAACTGGAAGTTGATTCTGAAGAATATGATCAAATGATGAGTATGATGGGTTACTCTGGACAAAACCCTAATAAATTGCTGAAGAAACATTTATCTGCAGAATTTAAGTTTCTTGCAGATATTGTTGGGAAAGTCTTGCTGGGAAGCATACTGCACATGATTATATAACCAGACATCAATTTCTAGTTATGTGTGCAGTAGTCAAAAAAAAACAAGTGGACTGGGCTCAGATCATCTTTGATCTGATCAAGAAAAAGAACAACAAAAAATAAGTTTGTTTTGGAAGGATCCTGGGGATCTTTTTGAAGGAAAAAGCTACTGAATTACTGGTCTCCCCGACCATATTCATCAATGCCAGCAAAAGGCTCACTTGTTCCTTGTTTTGCAAGTTAGAGAGGACAATCACAAAGCCCTCTAAGGCTTCATCCTCTGCCATAAAAGCTTTTCAAAGTACAAGGGCTAATACAGCCACTCCCCAGCCTTCTGAAGAGATCACTGCTTCACAACCATCCCTTACAGCAATTCAAACACAACTTCCATCCACAGCCCACACAATCATTCAAACTCCCACACCTCCATCATCCCCCATCCTTACATCTCCAACTCATACTCATCTTCCTACCCCACCTCAATCTCACAATCCCACACCATCTTCATCACCACTTCCAACATCACCTTCATCTCCTCTTCCACCCCACTTGTCCTCCATACCATCTTTCACTCTACTCTCATCTCCTCCCACTACTCTTGTCCTCCAAACCAATCCACACAGGATGTCCAAATGTCAGATGCTACTCCTCCAACCCCACCAACTACTACCATCCCTCCATCTGTCTCCCCTCAACCACCTTCTCGAACACCTTCTACCACTCCACCATTGGACCCCTCCACAATTTCTTCTATCATTGCCCTCATCACACCCCTCCTCAAAATAATAATAGCAGAGGCCATTACACCTCTTGCTACTTCTATATCTTCCCTCTCTGCCCAGATTTCTGCCCTCATTGCTGCCCCCTCTTCAATGAGGGGCCTGGCTCCAGTTCCCACTAAAACCAGGCAGGGGGAGATGCTTGATGAAGAGGCTGCAGTAGAACCAGTAACAGATGCAATAGCAGAAGCAGTAGCAGATGCAGCAGTAGCAGTAGCAGATGCTGAGTTAGATTTAATTGATTTTATTCATTTTCTTGAAACTGACATGGACATGGATGAGTCAGTAACAGAAGAAATAAATACTGTTGGTGATTTTATTATAAATCCAACAGTAGATTTAGTAAATTTGTTGAAAATTTTTGATAATGCATATTTGAGTTTCCTTGCATTAGACTATACTAAGCCATCTTTGGCTATTGTTCCCTATTCTTCTCCAATATGTCCTAAAGTTGCCAAGCAACTCAGAGACAGTTTTGCTGCTCCAGAGCTTACTGTCATTCCATCCCCTGCAGAAACTTTTTCTACACCAAGTTTTGTAATGGATGACTCCACTATGTTAGATCTTGATGCTTTGATCTTGGCTGATATTGAAGAAGAGAATAAGGCAGTTGTTGAAAGAACTGTCATAGACAGCTCTCCAACTCTAGATCTAATTTCAGTTTCTCCTCCAGCTCCATCTCAGACTGAGAAGCCTATTATTTTTATTGAGTCCCTGAAAGCTTTGAATGATCTATATGATAATCGTCAAGAGTCTGAAGATGAGGATGTTGATTGAAGATGAGGATTCAGATGAGGACCCAAAGAAGAAGAAAGTATCTAAGAAAAGGAAAGCATATCCTCCTCCTGCTCCCAAGCTCAATCCACCAAATGATACTCCTTACTACATCCTCCAGAAGAATACTCCTTATAAGGGAATTCCTGCTTGGAAGTGGTTATCCAAGAATGAACAGAAAGAGAGAAAGAGAAGCAGAAGATATTCCCCTCCACTAACTCACAGATATATAAAGGACCCTCCTCCACCTCCTCCTCCAGCTGCTGGTGCTTCAGGCACAACTTCTCAAAGGACTACCGAATTTCAAACTTATCAAAGACATCAGGGTAGGTCCTCATCCTCAGGAAGCAACCAGCAGAGATAGTAACCATCTGACAAGTAGCACCAACCTCAATAACATCAGCAATATTAACAACAAAAACAACAAAAACTTCCTGAACATCAACAAGCTGAAAGCTCTAACAGACCTGCTTCTCCACCTGTACCTTTTGAAGATCCAGAAATAGTAATAACTGCTAGGATGGCCATGTTCCAAGAACTTGTTGGCCTTTCTATGATCAACAAAGCCAGAGCTGAAGGAAAGGATCCCTCAGAATATACTACCATGTCTAAATACAGGATGGAAGGGCTCAAAAGATTTAAAAAAGCTAACAAATTTTTCAATGTTGATGATTACATGAAATTGCACCCAGAAGTAGTAGTACCCGGGGCCACATCTTTTAAAATCATAGGGGCTTCTGATATGACAATGACTAAGGTGCAAGATGCTGATACCAACAGGGAAATTATTTTTACCAAGCCTGGAGATAAAGGTAAAGAGGAGAAGCCCAAGGAAAAGAAGCAGAAGAAATGATCTCTGAACTATTTAGTTTCTGAAATGTTTTATAACTGCTTTCTATTTTTGATATAAAGCTTATGTATATATATATATATATATATATCTGCTACATGTGTTAATTCGCTCTGCCAGATATATGCTTTCTTGCTTTGCTTATTTTCAGTTTAGTCTGAGTCTGTAATTAGTGACCTCACCCAAATAGGGGGAGATTGTTGGATCCCTAGTTTGATTTGGGCTAGGTTCACTAAGTTAGGTTCTTGTGACCCATCTTCTATAGCCAGGGTCATAGTTGTGTCCTAGAGTCTAGGCCAAGTCGTTAGTTTCAACATCTCATGGACCAGCCATCATCAGACTGCCAGAGACTCAAGACTTAGAAAATTTCCAAAGACTCAGTAAAATGAGTTCGACATTCATCGAACTCAGGTCAACGATTGTCATGGTCAGCTTGATGATCTCAGAGAAAATTCTATGAGCTGAGATCGACGAACTTGATTCTCACGTCGGCGATCTTTGGACTCTACCTTCAGCATTGCAAGTCCAGACTTTATTCTCTAGACTCCAGTCGATGAACATAGTTCTCTGGTCGATGATTTCTAGATTCTCTACTTTAACTTATTAATCTAAAAGCCTCTAAGTTTCCTATGTCCAGAATCTTCTCCAGTCGACGAATTCAAGATTCTCAGCTCGACGAACTTTGACCACTTTGGCAAGAGTTATGAATTAGCTGTTAGTGGTCCTCAGCTCGACGAAACAAATTCTCAGGTCGACGATTTCTGGATACTTCACTTCAACACTTCATTCCAGAAGCATCTAAAATATTCTAAGTCCAGAAATACTTTACTGAACTTCAGGCGACAAAACCAATTATCAGCTCGACGAACTCCATACACAGAATTGTCAAAGTTTCTAATAAATATAGTTCAACTCTCTGCTCGACGATCTTGGAACTCAGCTCGACGAACAGAAGCCATCTAGTCGACGAACACAACTTCTCAGCTCGACGAACTTTGGTCTTAGCTCGATGATTTCGTTCTCTGTTTGACGAATCCAGACTTAGTTATTTCCTTAGTTCTGTCCCCTTCCTATTGCAATATTTCCTGAGTAATCAATGCTAAAATATTCTCTGAATATAACAGTTAGACAAAGCATTGATTATGGTCTTCTCCAGGATTATTCCTTGCTATTTTTCCGTGGGACAGTTGGGGAAATAAATCAATGCAGTTTATTCTCAAGGCCGTCCGCAATTAATGCAGAGGAATTCAAATTTTGAAAGAGAATTTCTTGACAGGAAATATAAATGAAATTTCCTCTCCTTTCCTGGACAGATATACAGAGATAGACAGACAACATAGATACACAGTTAGTCAGTCTGCAACAAGGAATTCTCTGTTGTTCTCTCTTGACAGAACTCTAATAAAAAGATAGAGAACTCTGATATAGAAAAGAAGCCCTAGACCAGAAGAACATCAACTATCTGAAGAAAAAGAACACCAAATCAACATCAGGAGTCTTCCTTCTTCAACACTCCAGGACACTTCAAAGGAGAACAACAAATCCATCTGTCAAGAAGTTCCTGAATACTTTCTGGTCAAGGCTGATAAAGACTGAAGACCTATCACCCTGAAGCAAAGCTCCAGTTTTTCCTGAACCATTCTACATCTCAGGGGGAGATCTTTGCTAATATCATTTCCACTTATGTCTTCTCAGTTGTATATTGAGAAAGAGAAGACAATATCATCTCTCATCCCCCATTTTATAAAGGGTTATAACTCCCTTCAAAAGTTATTCCTAGTTGCAAGTCACCTGACCAAAAGAGTTGAGGTTTGGTTTTTGAGCACCTGATCAAAAGATCATTGGTGTCAGGCACCCGATCAAAAATCTGAGTGGATTCCTAACAGGGTGGTAGAAGAGTGGATGTACCCGGGATGGGGAACCACTATAATTTCTTGTGTTGTCTGGATGCCCTTTTTTATATTCTTGCTGTGTTTGTGCCTTTTTAGGATTGCTGTGTTTATTGTTTAATTTTATTCTGCAGTATTTTATTTACAGCAAAACTTGTAATGGATTTAAGAAGTACTCTATTCACCCCCCACCCTTTAGAGTATTTCAGATCTAACAACTCACTTTCACAAAATTAGACATCCTACATGAGATAGAGGTTCGCAGAGGACACCTCTAGGTATGCAAGTTCTAAGTTTATAATAGCAAATAAAAGTAGATTTTTAAGGTCCCAAAACATAGTGATTTAACATTTTAAATTGTGCAAGACATGAGGTAATAATAGTAGTTTTTATACTTGAAAAATAACTACCATGCAATCCTGATATAAAACATCTCAGCGAGAAAGTAATCCAATGCACAGAAAGAAACTAAGCAGCTAGCAAGTATCCAAAAATAACAATCCAGTGGGCGTCAACAAACTGAACGCGAACCCACACGAAGCAAAGTATGTTTGAACTAGTAAAGTAAACAAAAAAGACAATCTACCTCGCTATGGAGAGGCAAAAACCACAACCAACACTGCTGCACAAGAACTCCAAAACCAGCAAAGCAATCAACTACAACTCTGAACCTGAGGCATTCCAAAGACAGAATACCAGCAAAAAGTACAGTGATGGCAGAAAGTAAGCCAAAAGGTAAACAAAGTCAAGGGGTACCAACCCAAGAACAAAGGAAAATACTTAAATAAAGTACAATATTAAGGTTTAAAAGCCAAAAGGGAACACTTATGTGAAACGTCACGTACAACAAAAGCACCCTAAATACACAAGACTATAATGGGAAAAGTTCAAGAACAAATCATCAGGAAGAGAAATAAACCACAATTAGCCACTTGTGGTCAACTCCACCAAAAACCATAACGGGCGTGGTGACCAACCCCGAAGACAATTTATCTGTCTAATTGCGGGGGAGACTGGATACTCCACCATACACCTCAAATCCACAAAAACTCGGTAGAGCCCCACAAAGTACTAATAGGGAGAACAAACATTGTGGCGGTGGTTTCATCCACTAATAACACCTGTAACGAAGAAAACCTGAAAGGAAAAACACCATAATGACCCTGGTTTAGACCTCAGAGGCACACCACAACCCTTCCTGGGCATGGCTTTGCGTCCACACCTTCTGGCTTTGTGTCGAAACCTTCTGGCTTTGTGTCGACACCTTCTGGCTTTGTGTCAACACCTTCTGGATTTGTGTCGACACCTTCAGGCTTTGAGTCGACACCTTCTGGCTTTGTGTTGACACCTTCTGGTTTTGTGTCGACACCTTCTGGCTTTATGTCGACACCTTTAGGCTTTGTGTCGACACCTTCAGGCTTTGTGTCGACATCTTCTGGCTTTGTGTCGACACATTCATGCTTTGTGTCGACACCTTCAGGATTTGTCTCGACACCTTCAGACTTTGTGTCGACACCTTCAAGCTATGTGTGGACACCTTTGGTTTTGTGTCGACACCTTCAGGCTTTGTGTCGAAACCTTCAGGCTTTGTGTTGACACCTTCTCGCTTTGTGTCGACACCTTCTGGCTTTGTGTCGACACCTTCTGGCTTAGTGTCGAGAGTGACTCAACACCTTGTGCTTAGTGCTGAGAGGGACTCGACACCTTGTGCTTAGTGGCGAGAAGGACTCGACACCTTTAAGCTTAGTGTCAAGAGGGACTCGACGCCTTCTGGCTTGGTGTCGAGTGGAATCGACGCCTTTCTCCTTAGGCTGGTGTTTTCTCCTGAGTTGGTTAGGATGGGTTTATTTCAGGTTGTTGATGTTTCTCGGCTTGTTTGGAAGGCCGAGTCATGAATTATGGCAGGTGGTTTTGTTTGGTGGCTCTGTGAGGGGTGGTGTGGTGTAGAGCCTTGGTCACCACCATTTTGGCCCCGGGATGGGCTGTTTATTTTGGTGTGTTGTCACCATTTTGGCTCCGGTTTGGGCTGGTTATGTTGGTGTGTTGGACCTTAGGGCTGCCACCGTTGAACCCTTGAGTATTTATGGGTCTGGTTGCTTGGATGAGGACTGTTTTTGGTCACCAACCCAGACCCATGGCTTTACCACTGCTAATGATTCACAAGTTAGGACTGTTAGTTCCTTTCTGTAAAGTTGTTATTTTGGCATGTGCTTGCCTTATTGCTGCTGCAGTTTTTTTTTGCAGGGCATGTTGTTTATTTCTCGCACTTGGTGCGTTTTCATCTTGCCTTGGGCAGTGTTTTACCCTTGCTGTATTGTTCATTTTACCTTCGCTCTTTTTGATAGCACTTGTTGTGGGGTTGGTAAGCCCCTCTTTTATTACTTATGAATCTAATGATCCACTTCTTTTCATTCTACTCTTGCTGAAATATTCTTTCTTTGAATGCCTCAGGTTCAGGTTGTGGCCGATTGAGTGGCTAGTGTTATGGTGGAGCTCGCTTGTGGCCTCCAGGGTAGCTGAGTTTGCTTTTTCTCGATTTGGTGAGGTAGTTTTCTTCTTTATGTATTGACATACATACACACCAGTGGGTTCGTGTCAGGTTGTTGACGCCCACTAGTGGCTTGCTTGTGATGCTAGATATGAACTGGGAACTGCTATTTTGCCTTTTTGAAGGTTGTTTACTTGCTTCTGGGAATGTTTTATGCTAGGTTGCATGCCAGGTATTTTTAAACCATAAAAGCATTACTATAGGTACCTCATGCACGACATGTTATAAAACTAAAGCACTACTTTGCCTAGTAATGTAAAAAGCTATTTTTCTTATACAATGATAAATCTAGAGTCCTGCACTCCATGAGTTGTTCTTCGGGGAAATTTCCACTAATGTAGGATGTCAAACAAACTTAACCAAAGTATTTTCTGCTGCGTATAAACATATTTTTAATTGTGGATTAGCTGATCCACTGTGCCTAGGGATACAGACATCAAACTTAACTGGTTTTCTTTCATATTAAACTATGAATTTTACTTAAAAATCTAAAGTCTGGAGTGGTGCCTGAGCGTGTGCAGTTATCCCAGGCACGAAGTGGCATCATGGCACGTATTTTCTCTTGCTTTGATATGATTTAATCATTGAGAAATTGCGGGACTTGACAAATGGTATCAGAGGGAGGTTGCTTGACAATTGGTCGGGCAACTTTCCCTTATTAGTGTTAGTTGTTTAGTGTCATATCAAACACACGCCTATGTGTTAGCAGTACGTCTTGGCTGAAGTATGAGAACTACACTCATGAGGATGAATAGAAGTATACATGGCATATTATATAGTATGTGATGCATAATATGTGTTTGTATATGGATCCACCATAGGAGGCAACATGTCAGGGTTATGTAGTATGGGATTCATAACCTCACCACATGGCTGCGACTAACATGTTTTTTTTCGTTGCATGCAAATGTTATATAGTATGAGATGCATAACATTTTCATGTGTACGCCTCCCATGGCATGCATTAAGGCCTTTTTAGAATGCATAGCACAACATGCATAGCATAACATTGCATAAGCACAATGTGCCAAGCTAAAGATTTGCATGATGACATATGTACACACATGGTTTTGAGTCAAAAAGATTACAAATTCATGCATTCATTGTCTAAGCACATGATTTAGTGTGATGGTGGTAAACCATCCTAGGTAAAGCATAACATCATCATTGTACAAACAAAATCCCAGAGAAAGTTAGCAGATGAAGCTCATATTTAAGTATGTTTTGTCTATACCTTGTAGTTTTGTGCTAGCAGTTGGGCTAGGTCTTGATTAGTGCTAATTCGATTATAGTATGTCGAAGCATCCTACGATGAGGTAGACTCCCCAATCTCAGGGCGAGTCTTCGGGTGCTCAGAGCAATGCAATGATAGAAGGTCTGCGATAGAGCAATGATGTAACACCCCCATCCGTCGTATGGCAAATAACAGAAGGTCCAGCTGGAACCCGACGCCATATACCACGGAAAGTGGGAAGGGTTATGTATGAATAACCAAACTATCCAATTAAGACTACTTGTCCTATCACAGAGCATTCTAGCGAAAGCTTTTAAACAGTTGAAAGAACCCACAATAGTAATCCATTAATCATGAATGTCCACAACCACTATAACTGGAATGAAAAGCAAATACACTGAAAGATACTTTGCCTTATTGACTTACAGAGGTTCACTTAATAAAGTAGTGTTTTCCATACATCGGCTCGCAGGCCGGCCACACATGACAAAAATAAAGAATAACTATTCGCTTTGGCCTTCTAGGGCCAGCACAGAATATGGGCTCCAGCCCGCTATTTGGTACTCGTCTCTGCAGCACTTGCAAGCAACATTCTACCCCACGGTGACAGACAAAGCAACGGTCAGCAAAAACCGACCAAATTATAACGACCCCGACCCTAACTCGGGACGGCAGTGCTCCTTCCTTACAATTCATTAGCCCAGCTAAACAATATAGTACAAACATGCTTCGCCACAAGTGTAGGCTCACATGACCAAACACCCCGTGCACTCAGGGCACATTAACAGTTAATCTTAACACTTCAGCGTTTTCGCCACCACCCCCAGGATGGCAATCTCATGAGCATTTTAGCCTTTTTGACCACTGTCTAAGGCTCCCGACTATGCCAACGGCCAGTCCCCTTTTCGGGTCTCTCACACCGAACCACATAGAACAGGTCTGATTCCACTTGCCCGTTGCTCACAATACGTAGTACACCTTTAGACGTACGCACGAGCCAAGCTTCTCTTGGATCCTGACATTCCAAACATTCACATAACATATTTATGTTCATCGTCAGTTCCCTAACCGCCAAGTTAGCAGAACAACGATTCCAGACAGTTTTCCGGGTGAGCCTTGGAGTTAATCCCCAAGGATCCCTGCTGCAATCTACCGCGTAGAAACCCGAAAACCCAAAGCACGAAGTCTTCTCCGGCAAACCATAATAAATCCAACATCACCGATCCAGACCAACATGTCCGGGTAGGCTTCACACACAATGACTATGTCCGTACTTCGATTCCGGACTCTATATGCAACACAAGGGGGACTATTCCCGTCAACCCCAGGGAACACCGCACACTCGCCGCACACTCGCCGCACACTCGCGGGAGCGGGTTTCCCTATGCAAAAATGAAGAGAGCTTCACATGCTCAAGTAGAGAATCGTTACCCTTATAGTATGCTTTTGCTCCATGGAAAATTACACGGATAGAAGTCTTCACAACGGGATTTCTTCCACGGATCCACTCTCGGTTCTCTAAACGGTGCTCCGATGCTCTGCCGGTGGCCGGAATCCTCCTCCTTCTTCCTCCTTGCTCTAACGCCTTAGAAATAGAAAGCTTAAGGGAGAAATGAGGAGTTAAACCACCATTCCTGGCCTTAATAGAGCAGGAAAATGCATGGGCCATCAGATCTTACATAAAAAAAACGAACGTCTCAGATCTGTACAGAAATCCTCAAATCTGGGTTGAACACGGCCTCACACATGGCCGTGTCACAGGCTGTGTGCCTCGATCCAGGCACGATCGTCGAACGCAAAAAAACCACACGGTTTAAGACACGCCTGCGTCTCAACCTGACACGCTCGTGTCGGGTCCTCGACAAGCCCGTGACCGGAGGCGTGTCACATATAACCATCAAGCCAACCGTCACGTCTCTTGGGAACACGGGTAGTGACACGGGTAGGCACACGCCCGTGTCATGTGACACGCCCATGTCACGCTGCCGTGTTTCCTGTCGTGTCCTTCTCGGGACACAGCCAGCCAAAACACCAAGCAAGACACGTCCTTGGACACGCCCGCATACTAGGTCGTGTACCCCTATACAGGCACCAAAATTTCTTTTGGACGCGATCAGCTCAAAACAATTTTTGGGGCATTACAAATCTCCCCCCCCCCCCCCCCCCCCCGCCTTAAGGAATTTCGTCCCGAAATTAAGTAAAGGTACACAAAATTATATGTTACCTGAGTGGAATAACTCGGGATATTCCACTAACATAGTTTGCTCTCGCTCCCAAGAAAGCTCCTCACGTCCGCAGTTATCCCAACGAACCTTAACCATGCGGATTTCCATATTGCGGAGTTGTTTGACTTCAACATCTTCTATACGTATAGGCTTGACTTTTGTCGTCAACTCGTAATCAACCGACACTTGATCGACCACAACTATCTGTGAAGGCTCTTGCACTGTCTTACACAACACCGATATATGGAACACATCGTGTAGCCCACTCAACTCCACCGACAGCTTCAATCTATACGCTGCTTCGCCAACACGCTCCAGGATTTCAAATGGCCCAAGGTATCTCAGACTCAGCTTCTTCAAGCGTCAAACCCGTGAAACGCCCTTAAATGGTTTGATTTTTAAATACACCCAGTCTCCAACACCGAACTCCACGTTCCTATGCTTGGCGTTATAGTACTTTGCTTGCATGTCCCTGAGCAATCTTGAACCTTTCCTAAATTGTACGTACCATTGAAGTGGCGTCTTCCACCGCTTGACGTTTATACAACTTCGACTCGCCTGTCTCCAACCAAGACAACGGCGTATGATACTTCCTCCCATACAAGGCCTCGAATGGTGCCTTTCCAATACTCGCCTTAAAGTTGTTGTTATATGCAAACTCCACCATGTACAGGTGATCCTCACAAAGCTTTCTGAAATCTAGGACACACATGCAAAGCATGTCCTCCATCGTCTTATTGACCCTCTCGGTCTGACCATCAGTCTCTTGGTGGAAGGCTGTGCTGAAACTCAGCTTAGTCCCCAACAAACTATGCACCAGCCTCCAGTCCTTCGATGTGAAGCGTCCATCTCGGTCACTAATAATACTGCGCGGAACACCATGCAACCGTACGATATTATCCACATAGAGTTTGGCTAACTTTTCCACCGAATCTTCCTTCCTATTTGGGATGAAATGCGACACTTTTGCCAACCTGTCTACGACCACCCAGATGACGTCGTTACCCTTTTGCGACTTTGGCAAACCATGCACAAAATCCATAGAAATGTCGTCGAATTTCCATTCCGGGATAGGCAAGGACTTTAGGAAACCTTGGGGCTTCTGGCACCCCTCTTTCACCAAGGCACAAGTATGAAACTTGGCCACATAATGTGCTACATCCTTCTTTAATCCTGGCCACCAGAATAACTTCTTCATGTTTCTATACATCTTCGTGCTTCCCGGGTGTATTGAGTACTTGGTTTGACGAGCCTCATACATCAACTCCTCCCGAAGGTTATCAGCACTAGGGACGCAAAGACGACCGTCCTTCCTTAGCAGTCCATCCTCAACCGCAAACTGGGAATTTGACCCATCCAAAAATTCATCTAACATCTGCTTCATGCTGCTATCCTGAACCAAAACCCGTCGAACTCTATCAGCCAGGTTATACTGCACCTCTGTCCAACACAATATCGCCCCGACACTAGACTGCTTATCGATGCAGGAAATCTCTAATACCTCCAAATCACGGACCAATCTCTCATCATGCACCGACAACCAACTGGCCTGCACAGGAGCCCTGCGGCTCAAAGCATCCGCCACCGCATTTTCTTTCCCAGGTACATAATGTATCTTGAAGGTATAGTCCCCCCAAAACTACATCCACCTCCGCTGGCTCATGTTCAGATCCTTCTGATCTAGCAGGTACTTCAGGCTCTTATGATCGGTGTAGATATCAACTTTCACACCGTACAGGTAGTGCCTCCACAGCTTCAGAGCGAATATCACGGCCATTAACTCTATTTCATGAACCGGATAATTCCTCTCATGAACCTTCAACTGTCGTGATCCATAGGCTATCACACACCCATGCTGTAGCAGAACATAGCCCAAACCACTACCCGAAGCATCACTATAAATTTCAAATCATTCGGTTCCACTTGGCGAACATAAAATAGGCGTCGTGATCAACCGCCTCTTCAACTCTTCAAAAGCCTACTCACACTCCAGCGACCACACGAACTTTTGATCTTATCTTATCAACGTCATGAGTGGTAACGCTATCTGCGAGAAGTTCTCTACGAAGCGCCTGTAGTAGCCGGAAAGCCCAGAAAGCTCCAAACTTCCGCCACAGTAGACAATACAGGCCACTCCCGTATCACTGCTATCTTCGCCGGATCCACCGCTATCCCTTCTCCACTAACAACATGACCAAGGAATGCTACTGAGGATAACCAGAACTCACACTTGGAGAACTTAGCATACAACTGATTCCTCCTCAACGTCTCCAACACCATGTCTAGATGCTTGTAATGGTCCTCCTCACACTGCGAGTATACCAAGATATCATCGATAAATACTATCATGAAATGATCCAGGTATTCTCTGAACGTCCTATTCATTAGATCCATAAACACGGATGGTGCATTGGTCAACCCAAACGGCATGACCGTGAACTCGTAATGCCCAAACCGCGTGCTGAACGCTGTCTTTGGGATATCGCTTTCCCTTATCCTCAATTGGTAGTAGCCGGACTTCATATCTAAATTCAAATATACCGTTGACCCAACCAATTGATCAAATAGATCGTCAATCCTGGGGATCCGATATTTGTTCTTCTCCGTAAGCTTGTTCAACTCTCGATAGTCAATACAGAGTCTCAAGCTCCCATCCTTCTTCTTAATGAAAAGAATCGGCGCGCTCTAAGGTGACGAACTTGGACGCACATACCCTTGCTCCAACAACTCCTACAGTTACACCTATAACTCTGCCATCTGTCGCGGCGCTATCCGATACGGAGAGCGTGACAATGGTTTGGCACCCGGTACCAGCTCAATAGTAAAATCAATCTCCCGCTGTGGAGGGGCCCCTGGGAGATCATCTGGGAACACATCAGAATACTTGGACACAATTGGGATACTGTCCAGACTTGGCCTAAACGTTGAAGCCTGCACTAAGGTGACAAACAGCTCCGCACCAGACTGAACTGCCTTAATCACTTGTAGGGCCAACATCAAAACTTTACCCGACCTCTTCATTCTCGCAAATGTAGTCTCCCGTTCAGTAAGCTTGCTACTCCGAGAGCCAGTCCATACCAAAGATCACGTCAAACTCCACTAACGGTAGAACCAACGCTCGCAAATAAAACTCCTGGTCCCCAATCTGAATCTTTACCACGCATAACTTATCCGTGCGCATTGAGGACCAATTGGGCAACAACACATCCAACTTGTCTTTTGCCATAATGGAAGGGACCCTGATGCGCGATATGAACCTTTCGGACAAGAAGAAATGCGATGCTACCGTATCAAACAGGAGTCTCGCCCGACGATCGAAAATCAACACGAAGCCTAGCACCAACAAATATAAGCTAACATATAAAAAGGTAACAACTACATAAAGTTAAACTGCTATAATTTAACTCATAGCTGTCACCACGTCAGCTTGTTTCATGGCCTCTTGTAGACCAAGATTATAAACTCTAGGCTGGGTTGGAGCATGATGGGACGTTGTTGACTCCACCGCCTTCCCTTTCGCTTCATAGGTCGCTCTAGGCTTCCTCTCGGACTTTGCACATCTGCTCCAACACTCACGAGCAAAGTGCCATGTCTTCCCACAGTAGTAGCAAGCTCCTGGAACTCGACTTATGGTTGCCCCTGACACACCAGACGAAGGGGCTGAGTTCAAAGACTTCTGCTTCTTGTTCCATCCGCGGAATCCTGACTTTGCATTTGACACTTTGAACTCGGCCTTTTGTTTACCCCGGGTCCTTCTTCTCTTGGACTTTATCACAACCTTTTCTAATGACCCGGCCGAATCGACCAAGGATAGGATTCCCTGCACCTTAGGCCCAGCAAGGAGTAACTGTAGGTCGTCGTATAGACCCTCATAAAATTGGTTGGTCTTCCTCTCTTCTTCTGTAAACATAGCACCAGCATACCGACCCAACTGTGTAAACTCGTAGAGACACTCGTCCACGCTTCTGGCTCCCTGAGTCAACCCAAGATACTGATTCTCCATCTCAAGCTTCTGAGTAGAGGGTAAATATCTGGCCAAGAACAATCTTGAGAATTCCTCTGTAGGCACATCAGCAAGCTGCCTTCCCACTAAGAGATGAAACTCCAACTCATACCACCACAGCCTCGCCTCACGAGCCAAAAGGAAGGTCACTATGGTGGTCTTCTGGCACCCTCAGTTGATGTGGCCGTCAAGACCCTCTTTATCATTGAAAGCCAATCCTCAGCTTGAGCTGGCGTTGCAACCCCATCGAACCTCGGAGGATTAAAGCCCATTACATGCTTGAGCTGTCTCTCT
The DNA here is from genome assembly GCA_039583875.1 of Platanthera guangdongensis. Classification (NCBI taxonomy): domain Eukaryota; kingdom Viridiplantae; phylum Streptophyta; class Magnoliopsida; order Asparagales; family Orchidaceae; genus Platanthera; species Platanthera guangdongensis. The sequence continues at coordinate 136,215,766 of CM077152.1, forward strand.
CTAGCCGTCCTCGGGTCTACCAGATCCACTTCCAAGCGCTCCACCACTCTTGGCTCTGCCGCCCTAACCGGCTCTTGCTTATTCACAGGAGGTGCGTGATGCATCTGCCCTGCAGGTTGGGCATTTATCATTGCAAAAACTGCTTCAGCCACCAACCTGATGGTTTCCGCTGAAGAAGGTATTGTAGGCACATCCCTCGGTGCAGTACTTTCCGCCGATTACGGACGCTTCGATTGACCACCACCGCTCCTAGCTGCCTATAATAGCAAAGAACCTAGATTAGACGACACATAAATTGCTAAAAGCAATCATTAGAACACTTAGGTTCCACAAAACAAGTGTATTGTTTTCATTCCTAAGTGGACATTCATGAGTTCTTTTTGATGTTATAACGATGACGCACACATTTGCTCACCACACCTTAAAAGAATTCGCCCACGAATTCATTTAAGCCTGACCGTAACCAGAAGTCTGATACCAAATTGTAATACCCCCATCCGTCGTATGGCATATAACAGAAAGTCCAGCTGGAACCCGACGTCATATACCACGGACAGTCGGAAGGGTTACATATGAATAACCAAACTATCCAATTAAGACTACTCGTCCTATCACAGAGCATTCTAGCGGAAGCTTTTAAACAGTTGAAAGAACCCACAATAGTAATCCATTAATCCTGAATGTCCACAACCACTACAACTGGAATGAAAAGTAAATACACTGAAAGATACTTGTCCTTATGGCCTTACAGAGGTTCACTTAATAAAGTAGTATTTTCCATACATCGGCTCATAGGCCGGCCACACATGAAATAAATAAAGAATAACTATTCTCTTTGGCCTTCTAAGGGCAGCACAGCAACATGAGTTCCAGCACGCTATTTGGTACTCTGCTCCGCAGCACCTGCAAGCAACATTCCACCGCACCGTGGCAGACAAAGCAACGGTCAGCCAAAGCTGACCAAATTATCACGACCCCGCCCCTAACTCGGGACGGCGGTGCTCCTTCCCTGCAATTCATTAGCCCAGCTAAACAATAAAGTACAAACTTGCTTCTCCATAGGTGTAGGTGATGAGTCCGATTTATATAAGGTTTTTCAGACTCATCTGGGCTAGTTTTCACGCGTTTGCACTTCACTTTTAGTTATATATCGTTCATATTTCATCTTGTCTCTATTTTCATAGGAAGTGCACACTTAGGCCCGGGGTTGTGTATTTTTGTACTTTTATTATTTGTACTCCTTATTGTGCTCGTCTGGATTGTCTGCACATATCAGTGTTTGCTACAGGGTTCGTGTGCGTGTTCCGAGGATGTTTGGAAGCAGGAATATTGTGCACGCTCACTGGATATAGTGCGCACGACCACTGGTCGTGCTCCACTGCTCGTGCGCAATGTTCCTTGATTTCTAGAATCTGCCTGGGGTATGCGCACTATCACTGGACACAGTGCGCAAGACCACTGGTCGTGCGCCACTGATCGTGTGCATTGATTCCACATTTTTCCAAAAACTGCCTAGGGCAAACGCACTACCACTGGACATAGTGCGCACTACCACTGGTCATGCACCACTGGTCGTGTGCATTATAATTTCTGCAATCTATAAATTCGCAGGTTCCGCCCTAATTCGTGATCGCTCATTTTTCCTCCGCCGTTTTCGTCTCTGAGGAGGGATTCCGCCGTCCTCCTTCAATCTCCACACTTGGGAGGTGCTCCGGGCAAGCTTTCACCGCCAAATCAAAGCCGGAGCTTCCTCTCGGCCTCCTCCTTCATCCTTGAGCTTCAAGAAGGGCTTGACCTAGCTTTCTCCATCAAGCAAGGGGAAGTTGTGCCATCCTCCACCAGATTGTGACACGAAGAAGACGGGCCATTGGAAGGTGGTGACAGCCCTTCTCTACCACGGACGCAGTTGTGGACCGAGCTTGGACGCGGATTGACAACCTGATGATTCCAACCGTGAATCCTCAGCAAGGCTTCGGATCCGGTCGATTTCGCACACTTTTCTTCTCTTGTTGTTGATAGTTTAGTTGAACTCTTTGTATTTGATGAAGCTATGCTTAGTGTAATATACGTTTATCTGTAATCATGTTTATGTGATTATATATTTTTGTTATATTTACTTGAGGTGCGCCTATTTGTCCATCCACCATCCATCCGCCCTTGTCGCACTAGCAATTGCTAGTGGCGTGCGTAGCGAATAGGTGCTCATGACCCTCATTCCGCCGTTCTAACCACCTTATCCGCAAGCCTACTCGCCCATCCACCTAGTGATTCGGTGCATAGCGGCCCGACTAGTCTTCCATCCTTCCTGGCAAAGCATCGCATAGTGGCGTTGCATAGGAGTAGTTGATTGTGTTTTATTTTCTTTGTCCGCAATATCAAAGCCCCCATCGTTACCGCCGACCCTAAGGACTTCAATCTCAAGTCCTCCTCGAAATTAACTCCACCTTACCGTGTTCCTTGTGAGATCGATACTTGGGAAAGCCCCCATTTTATATTACTTGTGCGACCGGTTCACTGCTGTGATCTTAAGCATCAAGTTTTTGGCGCCGTTGCCGGGGAACACAGTCGTGTGAGTTTTTGGAGAGGAAGATAGGAGATAGAAGCCCTTTTCCATTTGTATATTTCATGTTTCTTCTTTATTTAAGTTTTTAGAATTTGTTTTTTTTTTTATTTGTTCCTCGTCTAGTTTTAATTTTGCTGTAGCAGGTTTTCCTATTCTTTTATTTGTGTTGTGTAGTTAATTGTTGCTTAGAAACTTTCTATTGGTGAATTATTCTTGTTGCACCATGTATTCTTATATGAATATCCATTGTCGATGGTGCGGGGATTATATGCATGGTAGTGATGAGTGCCCCACTGAAGATTGGGAGCATAATTCTCGTGGTTCTGTGTATGGAGCACCGTCTTCTTATGGTACTTCATACACCCAACCCAGGTCTTATGGTCACTCCTCTTCTACGCCTTCATCTTTTTCTTATTCCTCTCCGGTCTCACCTGTACCGAGGAGTAATGGAAAACGATGTTTGTGTTGTCGTAGCATCGACCACGTGTTGAAAGATTGCGCAGAATTTCAGCGCCAGTTGGAGGAGGATGATGAACCGGGTATCCCATACATTCCATCCACCTCTCAATCGGCTGCCCCTTCTGATTCTGATGATATGTTCGCAGCACCACCTTGTCTATGGGGGACTGCTGCGGATATACCCATCAGACTTTCTGCTGATCGGTGTGACGATATTGTCGCACCGTCTCTCCCCATGCACTCTTCCCCTATTGTTGATTCACCCTCGGAGGAACCTGCACATATTTTCTCTGATGCTGTTGTTCCTCCGCCTTCTTTGCAAGAATTATCTATCCCTATTTTTAGTGAGTCGGTTGATGATGTTCGGCCGGATTGTGATTCTGAGCCTGAGCATGTGCCCATGTTTGACGAGGATATTATTTTCATTAATGGACAGTATTACGTCTTGGAACATGTGGATGCACCGAGGTGTGTTGATGAGGATATCCTCTGTGTTGAGGAAGTTTCCACTTCCTTGATGGATGAGGAGGTCCAAAACACCACCGAGGACATCGAGCTCGTAGATTCCCGTTGCCATGACTCATATGAAGTCGTCGATGATCTATGTCGGGATCCTGCTAGGAGTGAGACCGGGACCACTCCCCCTATTTCTGATTCTTTTAGTTATTCATCTCTTTTATTTCTTGATTCCATTTCTGTATCTGAGCCTGTGCGGGTTGAGTCTTCGCAGGTTCTTCAGGAGCACTTGGAGCTTTCAGCTCGAGTCATGGATGATAGCATCCTCTTTTGAGAGGAGGTTGATTCCTCCTCTGTTGAGGAAGCTCCATTGATCGCTTTCTCCTCCTGCAGACTCCCTGTAGACGATACCTTGCTAGACAAGGATTTCTTTTGTGATAAGATGAGCGAGGACCAGTGCTCCTCCTCTTCTTATTTCTTATTTCCTGTACCTGTGTTGGGCAGGTATTACTATTTAGGTAGAGGGGTAACTGTTCTATCGCCGTATCGGTACCCATTACCGAAACAGATATTGGAACTGTTACCTGTGCATTTTTCTTTTCATAGACCCATTAGCTAGAACCTTTTCATAGCCGAATAAGCCGTGCTGGGATGACAACAACCCCAGTACTTATCTTTTATTTTCTGCAATTTTTATTTTTCATGTCTATTTTAGTTTTACTATTTATTTGTATTTTGTATAGTTTTCTTTTGTTTTTGCGGAGCTCACCCCTGCAGGTATTCGTGGCAAATTGCATTGGCAGGGTTGTGATTCTTCGTATGTCAGGCCTGCTTCAGGTTTCCACGCGTCTTCTGGTATGCTAACTAGCAGAGCATTGGGTAACCTCTTCCCTTAGCTTTTTATGATTTTTAATTTTGCTATCATATGATGTGTCATTTAGTTTAAGTCTGAGGGTGAGCCAGTTTTGTTACCTTTTGCACATGCACATCTCATGTACATACTAGAAGCCTTTATAGTTTAATTTTGATTAGTTCATTGCACTACACACCACTACACCCACATGAGCACGTGCTTAGCTTTTTGCGTGCTGCGAGTTAAACTCGTTTCTTTTGTTAGATTTGGGAAAATTATGGTGCTGGCTTAGGATTGTGAGACAGAGTAAAATGTTGACCTTGTTGTGTTTCTAGTCAACTGCTCTCGTCTCGTGTAGAAATTCGAGTAGATTAAATTTTTCTGTATGCTTATAGTTTTATATTTTTCTATTTACGTAAAGACTTTTTATTCTACTCAAAAGTTGCGGAATCCGGTATGAATCAAATGGTAGTGTAGGAATATGTGTAGCCGCCACTAGCCTCGTTTTGCTCGAGTCGGGAGGAAGGATTATCTTTCTCGGTGGCTAAGAACTTGCCCCAAGCTACTCTCGAAGCATAGGTGCATGGTTAGTCAAGCTTAAGCGTGATGTAGGCCATCATTTTGGCCCGGTTGAGCTTTGTACCGTTCCTAACGTCTTGTCCTCACTAGCCCCGTTGTGCCTACCCTTCTTTTAATTCAGCTCCACCTTCATTCACCAAATCCCCATAGCCTATCCTAGTCGCACACCCAAGTCGAGTTTAGTGTTTTATATTTTCATGTTGGGATGTGATGTGGTGTTATTATTTATGAAAATGTGGAACTGCTCCCAAGTTTATATCTGCTGAATTGTGCAAATAAAATGAAGAAAAAGAAAAAAAAAGAGAAAAATATTTGTAAAGAAAAAAAAAAGAAGTGAAAAGAAAAAGTTTAAATTGAAAATCTTTATGGAAATGTGATTATATTTGGAGTAGGCGGTGCACACACCCATTTGTTAAAAGTTAAAGTCTAGAGGTGTGGTGTACCTGCATATATTGTGGTTAGCGGTTGGATTCTTTTTAGGCTAGCTCATTTGGGTTATGTGCATAGCCTTTCTTTTTATCATTGTTTACCTCACCGTAACCCAAGCCCGGTGATTATCCTAAAGTCCTATGGATTTGCGCTTGAGTCTAACTAGTGCTGTGGAGAGAGTGTGAACGGGCAAGCGTATGGTCCCCGACATTGGTGGATTCCTTTGGAGGTGATCCTGAGCCCCGATCTTTGGCAAAGCTCACCTTAGTGGCCTGCCTACTTTCTTCCTATGCGTGACCACTTGATTCACCGTGATTCTATTTTTGAGTAGTAATAAAATTTTGATACGCATTGTGAAAAATATAAACTATTCTGCATACTTAGAAATTTTCTCTATTGTATTTTTACGCATGCGAGCATGCGACTTCGCATGGTACTTTGTTTTTCAATTTCTTTGTTATCTAGTAATTTTCCCTATCTGCTTAGATTTTGTTTGCTCGGGACGCGCAAACAGTTTAAGTCTGGGGGTGTGATGAGTCCGATTTATATAAGGTTTTTTAGACTCATCTGGGTTAGTTTTCACGCGTTTGCACTTCACTTTTAGTTATATATCGTTCATATTTCATGTTGTCTCTATTTTCATAGGAAGTGCACACTTAGGCCCAGGGTTGTGTATTTTTGTACTTTTATTATTTGTACTCCTTATTGTGCTCTTCTGGAATGTCTGCACATATCAGTGCTTGGTACAGGGTTCGTGTGCGTGTTTCGGGGATGTTTGGAAGTAGGAATATTGCGCAAGCTCACTGGATATATTACGCACGACCACTGGTCGTGCGCCACTGCACGTGTGCAATGTTCCTTGATTTCCAGAATCTGCCTGGGGTATGCGCACTATCACTGGACACAGTGCGCACGACCACTGGTCGTGCGCCACTGATCGTGTGCATTGATTCCATATTTTTCCAAAATCTGCTTGGGGCAAACGCACTACCACTGGTCGTGTGCCACTGGTCATGTGCATTATAATTTCTGCAATCTATAAATTTGCAGGTTCCGCTCTAATTCGTGATTGCTCATTTTTCCTCCATCGTTTTCGTCTCCGAGGAGGGATTCCGCCGTCCTCCTTCAATCTCCACACTAGGGAGGTGCTCCGGGCAAGCTTTCACCGCCAAATCAAAGACGGAGCTTCCTCTCGGCCTCCTCCTTCATCCTTGAGCTTCAAGAAGGGCTTGACCTAGCTTTCTCCATCAAGCAAGGGGAAGTTGTGCCATCCTCCACCAGATTGTGACACGAAGAAGACGGGCCATTGGAAGGTGGTGACAGCCCTTCTCTACCCCGGACACAGATGCGGACCGAGCTTGGACGCGGATTGACAACCCGACGATTCCAACCGTGAATCCTCAGCAAGGCTTCGGATCTGGTCGATTTCGCACACTTTTCTTCTCTTGTTGTTGATAGTTTAGTTGAACTCTTTGTATTTGATGAAGCTATGCTTAGTGTAATATACGTTTATCTGTAATCATGTCTATGTGATTGTATATTTTCGTTATATTTACTTGAGGTGCGTCTATTTGTCCATCCACCATCCATCCGCCCTTGCCGCACTAGCAATTGCTAGTGGCGTGCGTAGCAAAGAGGTGCTCACGACCCTCATTTCGCAGTTCTAACCAACTCATCCGCAAGCCTACTCGCTCATCCCCCTAGTGATTCGGTGTATAGCGTCCCGACTAGTCTTACATCCCGCCTGGCAAAGCATCGCATAGCGGCGTTGCATAGGAATAGTTGATAGTGTTTTATTTTCTTTGTCCGCAATATCAAAGCCCCCATCGTTACCGCCGACCCTAAGGACTTCAATCACAAGTACTCCTCGAAATTAACTCCACCTTACTGTGTTTCTTATGAGATCGATACTTGGTAAAGCCCCCATATTATATTACTTGTGCGACCGGTTCACTGCTGTGATCTCAAGCATTAAGTTTTTGTGTGATGAGTCCACATTTTACACTGATTTTTGGACTCATCTGGGCTAGTTTTATCATCGTAGCACTACACTTGAGAGGCTTTATTGCTTATTTGTGCTTATGTACATATTTCACGATTAGGTGCACTGTAGGCCTGTTTCTGTGTGCTTTCTGTGTTTCGATATTGTTGTTATTCTTTAGCCCTATCTCGGGGATATGGTGTGCACGTTCTGGTGGCCTATCTGCCCCTTCTGCTGGTACAGTGGTCGTGTGCGTGCTCCAGAACCGCTCGGGAGACACCGACGTTGCAGGAATACTGCGCACGACCACTGGACTTATTGCACACGACCACTGGTCGTGCGCCACCGATCGTGCGCATTACATTCCCTTTTTCCTAATCCTGTCTCGGTAATCGCACGAGCACTGGCCGTAGTGCGCACGACCACTGGTCATGTACCACTGCTCGTGCGCATATATGTTGATGCTTCTTGTCCAGGTTGCAGGTCTATTTGGAAAAGTCGCACGATCATCGACCTACAGTGCATAGGACCATTGGTCGTGCGCCACTTATCATGCGCACTGCTTCTGCTGCCTCTGTATTTAAGGCCCTGCTCCGTGATTTAGGTCAACGCCATTTATTTGCTGCAAACGGAGAGTGCGCGGGAATCGCCATTTCACTTCTCCAGCTGCTCCATCACCTACACCTTCGTCGGGAGTCCATTGCCAACTACTCCGAAGCTTTTCAACTCTCCGGCGAAGCCCTCGGCCATTGATGACTTCAACTCCAAGCTTTCCTGCGGAGTTGGTGAAGTAGATAACCTAGAGAACGGACTTAAAGGCCTTCGAGGTGACAGCTCGTTGGTACCGGAAGCCTCCTTGGACTGAGCCTGGAAGCGGATTGACAACTCGCTACTCCGGCCACGACCCGCGGTGGATCTTCACTCTCTTTTGGTTTACTCCTATTCCCCTTCCTCTGTAGTATGAAATGTTTTGAGCAGTGTAATGAATACTTCCATCCATGAACATCAAGTTTATTTTATAACTAATGGAATGTTAGTATCTTCTTAAGCTTGTGAGTATTGTCTGTGAATGTGCCTCGCTCACCCCACATCCACTTCATTCCCGTGTCTTGTCCGATTGCACTCCACACAATAACACTGCAATCAATTAGCTTCCCTTCCACTCGCCCAACTGAAGTTCGGCATCGCGGCCGACAAACCCACTCCACCTTGCGAAGCGGTGTCGTCGACCCGCATAGCTTTTACTAGTTCCGTAGATCAAACATCCACAATCTCCCTAGTCCTCTATTTCCTCTTTTTTCTATTTATAACTCTCATAACGATATTCACTGTATTGTTTCTATTCTACGCTAATTGCATTCCTCAAGGGACCGACACTCGGGGATTTATTCCCAAAACTTTATTACTTGTGCGACCGGGGCGCTTGCCGATTTACACGCATCAAGTTTTTGGCGCCGTTGCCGGGGAATGCAACTGTAGAGCGACTTCGGATGACTTCAAATATTGTTATAAGAGTTAGTATTGTTTTATTTTGACTTCTGTTTCCTTCTAGTTTGTAGTGTTTTGCCACAGTGAATGCAAGGCCGAGCTATAAGAGATTTTGTCTCCTACGACCCAGAGATCGAACGTACTCTCCTAGCACGAAGACGCGTCGCAGCCATCATTTTTGCACCCAATGGGAGACCAGCTGAATATTGATGCAGGCAACCGAGTTGGAGGGATACCTCATGTTGACAGAAATGACGACGAAAATGAAGTGAATCCTCCCCAGGTCCGCACCATGAGGGATTATAGTACACCTACTGTCGGGAGCATATACCCCGGTTTCAGACCTGCTATCACCAATCCACAGTTCGAGATTAAACCAGCTATTCTGAATATCATTTGGAACAACGCTCAGTTCTCCGGAATGGCCACTGAAGACGCCCATCTTCACCTTACAGAATTCTCCGAAATCTGCGCCACGTTCCGCTACGCTGGAATCCCAGACGAAACAGTCAAGCTCCGCCTCTTCCCTTTTTCATTAAGGGACAAAGCCAAGACATGGCTTCACTCCCTCCCACCTAGAACAGCCCCCACCTGGGAGGCTTTGACCACAAAATTCCTAGCTAAGTTCCATCTGGTGGATCGGATCGTGAGCATGTGGCGCGCAATAGCCAACTTCCGGCAAGCCGATCAAGAAAGTTTAGCCGAAGCTTGGGAGCGTTTTAACGAGCTGCTGAGGAAGTGCCCTAATCATGGATTCCAAATGTGGAACCTCGTAGAAAGTTTCTACTTCGCTATTGATCCCCACCATCGGGCCATGATCGATGCTGCCTCCGGAGGAACCATCATGAATCTTGCTCCAGATGATGCTCTGAAAGTCTTACAAGACACCGCCACCCACAGTGCTTATTGGACCGCTGGAAGAAACATCCCACGAAGCACCAGTGGAGTGTTTGCCTTGGATATCCCCAAGCCTGCTCCTGCCTCCCCCGTGATGGCAATCTCATGTCAAGGGTGCGGAAGCACCGATCATCACATCTTCGAATGCTTAGGAGTTGAGGTACCAGACGAATCTTTGTTTCTGAATGAGTCCGTTAATTTTGTTGCCAATCAAAACATGGGAGTTCCTTACGGGAATACTTACAACCCGGGGGTGAGAAATCACCCCAACTTTTCTTGGAATCCTAACGCATCTGGCCAAAGATGGCAACCGGGGCAGCATCAAAACGATGCGTATGCTTCTGGCAGCCAACCGCGGCCGCCTCAACCGAATTATTCCCAAGGGCCCCCCGTCGTTAAGAAAAATTCTTTGGAAGAGATGTTCGAGAAGTTCGTTGAGATTTCCCAAACCAACATGACAAATCAGGCCGCCTCGATGCGCAAACTGGAGGCACAATTGGGCCAATTGGCTCAAGTGGTTTAAGAGCGCACCCAAGGCACCTTACCGAGCAACACCGAAAAGAACCCCCATGAACAGTGAAAGCTCCTTGGGGAGGACACTTTGGGAAACCGCAATGAACTTGTCATTAATTGTAAAATCAATAAAATTGAAACTCCAGCATTATGCGATTCCGGGGCGTCCAACAACATACTCACTTTGTAAGATGTTGCGAAGATGCACTTACAAGTTGACATTGAAAATCAGAAATCGCTTATCTTAGCTAATGGCAATTTGGTTGACACTGAGGGTGGTGTTCGGGACGTTGAAATCGAGGTTAACGGCACAAGTATCACCACTGACTTCCAGGTTTTGGGACCACAGGACAATGACTCCATTCCTATATTAGGAGTCCCATTCCTAACAGCCAGTGGCGCATCCCTCGACTTTTCCAAAGGCCGTGTCACTTGGCCAAACGAAGAGTCCACCCTCGATAACACATCCATACATTCTTCTCCAATCCAAAATAATAATTCTCTGAGTGTCACAGATATCAAGCTGGATTCAGGTCTCCCCGCATTGGAAGCACATCTCGAGGAGACGCCAAAGAAAGGACTCCCTCCGGAAGTCGATGAGAAACAAGAGCTACTGGTCCACGAAGGGATCAATTGTACCAAAGCCACGGCTACCGTTCTACTGCCAGCCAACTCTGTTGTTGAGCATGGCGAACCAAGTTTTATTCGGGAGAAATCCCTGGACACTAATTTGTATAATTCTGTTAAGCGATCTGTAGCTTGGGCAGATCCGGTTGCCGTCACGGTGCCGGATAGGCCGCCACAAACCACGACACCAGGAAACCCCACAGCCTACCTCCATTGGAAGTCTCCCACGGTGGAGAAACTGAAAGAGGCCAAGCGTTTACGCGGAGAGCGCTACGCTGCCTTCCGGCGCGCGAAAGAGTGCACTCGCAGTAATGGGACAATGCCTAGCCCGAATGCAAAAAGACACTCTGCTGTTCTCTTGCATCCCACCGGGGAGACTTACCATAAATCTGCTTATAGCTGATTGTGCCACCCTCATTCCTCTTTCCATCCTCTTTCTCGCTACTTGTTGAATGCTGGTTGCTCTACTTTTAATTTTGTTTCCTTTTGCTACTGCCAAGAACTCTCTATTTGAACTGCTAATACAGGTATTTGGTCCACCTTAAGGACGGTAAACAAAAGGGCTTTCGGGAGACAACCCAAGTTGGACTGTTTGGTCCTATGCTGCGTTTTGATTTCTTTTTATATATTCATATATTCCTGTTTCCATATTTTGTTTGGCTGGCATCCTTTAATCGCAGGTGCAGGAATATTTGAGGCGCGGCAACTTGGCCGCACTTGGACATCTCATTGCACGACTGGTATGCTCAATTTTGAGCATAGGTACTTCCTACCCTAGCTGTTTATCAAATATGACTTGCTGATTTTTACTAGTTGTTGACTTTAAGTCTGGGGGGGGAGAGCATGCCTGTGGTCACTTCACCACAATTTCTGTTGCATACCAGTTTCTTGTTTACTTATTTCTTGCTTTATGTTGCACACACTGAATCACCCACACGAGTGCGCTCTTACCCACGCGCACAACCCGAGTCAAATTTATTGCTTTTGTGTAAACTTTAAAATAGTGGTACTGGCTTAGGATTTCAGGATTGAGTAGTTCGAAACTCATGCAGTGCTCCTAATCGAATACTCATGGTTTGTGTAGAGTTAGGATAGAATTAATTTTTCTTTATGCTCGTAGATTTATTTTTTTCTGCACACGTAAATATTGTTTGTACTGCTCAAAATCTGAATCTGGGATAATCGAACGATAATGTAGGAATGTGTGTAGCCGCCACTAGACTCGTATTGCTCGAGTTGGGAGGAAGGATCATCTTTCTCGGTGGCTAAGAACTTGCCCTAATCTACTCTCGAAGCATTGGTGCACGGTTAGTCAAGCATGAGCATGACGTAGGCCTTCATTTTGGCTAGTTTGAGCCTTGTTTAGCCTTTCCTACCTGTTAACTGTTGCATGCCAAATTTGTGCCTACCCTTCCTTTGATCCAGCTCCACTCACTTTCACTAAGGCCTGAAGCTAAACCCACCATCGCAATCAAATGCTTGAGCTGATTTGTATTTACTATTTTGCCGAGGTTGTGATAAGTGGACATTGTTTTTGGGGGTGCTGAATTCATTCACGTTTTGATTGCTCCGTTTGGGGATTGCTAGCGCAGAAAAGAAAACAAAATTTACGAAAATAAAAAGCTGATTCGCGCAAAAGAGAGAAAAATATGAAAGAATTGCTTTGAGATTTCGATCCCCATCCTCTTTATTGATTTTGGTCGGGTTCAGCCGTGTTCACACCCGGATTTCAAGCTAAGTCTGAGAGCGTGTGCCCCATTCATTTCTAAGTGGCTGTTTTGGTTTGGGTTTTATTCGCTCGCTTTGGTTGCATAGAGCCTTCATGTTTATCTTTGACTACCAAGCCGTCATCTAAGCCCCATTTTCTCCTACAAGTCCTACTGATTCACGCTTGAGTCTATCCCGCGCCGTGGAGAGAGTGTGAACGTGCAAGCATATGGTCCCCGACATTGGTGGATTCCTTTGGAGGTGATCCTGAGTCCCGAACTTTAGCAATGCTCACCTTAGTGTCCTGCCTACTTTCTTCCTACACATGATCGCAAAATTCTCTAGAATTCTAATTTTGAGCAATTACAATATTTATTTACGTCTGTCGAATAGTTTAAACTACGTTGTATAATTAAAACGTTTTTCTATTATGTCTTATATATCCATGATATATTTGATTTCTCATCTTACTTCTTTTTGAAATTTCTGAGCCAGTTAGCTATCTTCTAGTCCATGGAGTAATGATTTGCTCGGGACGTGCAAATGGTTAAGTCTGGGTGTGTGATGAGTCCACATTTTACACTGAGTTTTGGACTCATCTGAGCTAGTTTTATCGTCTTAGCACTACACTTGAGAGCCTTTATTGCTTATTTGTGCTTATGTACCTATTTCACGATTAAGTGCACTGTAGGCCCGTTTCTGTGTGCTTTCTGTGTTTCTATATTGTTGTTAATCTTTAGCCCTATCTAGGGGATGTGGTGTGCACGTTCTGGTGGCCTATTTGCCCCTTATGCTGGTACAGTGGTCGTGTGCGTGCTCCGGAACCGCTCGGGAGACACCGACGTTGCAGGAATACTGCGCACGACCACTGGACTTATTGCGCACGACCACTGGTCGTGCGCCACCGATCCTGCGCATTACATTCCATTTTTCCTAATCCTGTCTTGGTAATCGCACGAGCACTGGTCGTAGTGCGCATGACCACTGGTCGTGCGCCACTGCTCGTGTGCATATATGCTGATGCTTCTTGTCCAGGTTGCAGGTCTATTTGGAAAAGTCGCACGATCATCGACCTATAGTGCGCACGACCACTGGTCGTGCGCCACTGATCGTGTACACTGCTTCTGCTGCCTCTATATTTAAGGCCCTGCTCTGCGATTTAGGTCAACGCCTATCATTTGCTGCGATCGAAGAGTGCGCGGGAATTGCCATTTCACTTCTCCAGCTGCTCCATCACCTCCACCTTCGTCGGGAGGACATTGCCAACTACTCCGAAGCTTTTCAACTCTCCGGCGAAGCCCTCGGCCATTGATGACTTCAACTCCAAGCTTTCCTGCGGAGTTGGTGAAGTAGATAACCTAGATAACGGAATTAAAGGCCTTCGAGGTGACAACTCGTTAGTACCGGAAGCCTCCTTGGACTGAGCCCGGAAGCAGATTGACAACTCGCTACTCCGGCCACGACCCGTGGTGGATCTTCACTCTCTTTTGGTTTACTCCTCTTCCCCTTTATCTGTAGTATGGAATGTTTTGAGCAGTGTAATGAATACTTCCATCCATGAACATCAAGTTTATTTTATAACTAATGGAATGTTAGTATCTTCTTATGCTTGTGAGTATTGTCTGTGAATGTGCCTCGCTCACCCCACATCCACTTCATTCCCGTGTCTTGTCCGATTGCACTCCACAAAAGAACACTGCAATCCATTAGCTTCCCTTCCACTCTGATGAATTGTAATTATACGTATTTTTATGAACATTAATTTAGTCATTTTCATTTATTTTCATCGTTTTTACTTATTTTTGTTCAATAAAATGTTCCTATTCTTGTAAATTTGCTTCTAACTTGTTTTATTTTATTTTGCAGAAAAATTCCAAAATCTGCCAAAATTTGGGAAGTACACGCCCGTGACACATTGGTCACGCCCGTGACCGGGCCGTGACTGCGCATTTCCCGTGAAATCGGAAAATTTGTGAAGTAAAAGCTCGACACGCCTGGCGACACGCCCGTGTCACCCGACACGGGGCGTGACCCAAGCCCGTGTCCTCTCCACTCGACGAATTCATCTCGACGATCGTCGAGTGTCGACACCAACAGTCACGCCCAGTGTCACGCCCGTGACCTGGGGCGTGACTCAATTTCCGCTCGACGATTTCGACTCGACACTTTCCGCTCGACATTCGTCGAGTGTCGACACCAACAGTCACGCCCAGTGTCACGCCCGTGACCTGGGGCGTGACTCAATTTCCGCTCGACGATTTCGACTCGACACTTTCCGCTCGACATTCGTCGAGTGTCGACACCAACTGACACGCCCAGCATCACGCCCGTGACCTGGGGCATGAACTTTCCAGCTGGCCCGACAAGATGCTGACAAAGACTTTCGACGCAACCCGCGCCCGGTTCTACCTCCCCGGCACGCCCAGAGTCACGCCCGTGACCTGGGGCGTGACTGCTGCGAACTCAGCCCGAAGTCAACTTTCCCGTCCAATCGCCAGCCGCCTTCATGAATAGTACTGTCACGCCCCCCCTACACGCCCGTGACCGAGGGCGTGTACTTAGAAATTTTTTCCTATAAATAGCCCAGTTCTATAAGGTCCAAGGGTTCAGATTTTTGGGCCAATTTAGTGTCTTTTTGTGGGCTGCATCCGTGATTTTCAAAGCTATGTAAGGAGATTTCTCCCTTTTTTATTTCATGTCTTGTTTTGCTTTAGTTTTAGCCCTTGTAATAGCTTGTAATAGTTTCATTTTAATCAATAAAATGTTAAATTTTCTCTTCATATATGGCTTTGGAATGAACACTTGTGCCCACTTTCCTTCTCCTTTTTATTCTTAGTTTTATCTTTGTTCTTCATTTATGAAATGTGTGTGTGTGTGTGTATGAGTGTAATTTATTCACTTTACATATTTTTTTTACTTGTTTTCATGCTTAGGGATGATAGGTTTTCTCCTTTTTCACCTTGTCTTTTTCTTGAAAGTAATAGGATTTCATTCTTATGAATTCATAAATGAGGTTTGAAAAGTGATATTGTTCTTTTTTTTTACTTAGTTTTTCTTTTAGGATTGTAAAACATCTTTTGTTCTTTTCATTCTCTCTTCACCTTTTTTACCACTTTTATAAATTCTTAAGAATGGAAAAGTTTTAATTTTAATTTTTGAGCACTTTTGATTTTGACTTTATTTTGTAAAACTTTTTGCTCATTCTCTTTTTGTTTGTTCTTTTTATGTGTTTTGGGTAAGTTTTAGGAGTAGAAATCTTGTTATTTTCATTTTTAGGTAACTTTAATTATTCTTTGTTATTAGTGTGTGTGAGTGTATGAGAATTAACTTTCTTTTATTCTTCTTAAATTTTCATGTTGTGTGTGTGAGTGTATGAGTATAATTTTTAATGCTTTGATTCAAATTATGTAGAGTGTGTGAGTGTAGGTGTTAAATTTTAATGCTTTCTTTTAATTGCTTTCTTTTAATGCTTTATTCAAATTATGTAGAGTGTGTGAGTGTAGGTGTTAGCTTTATTGCTTTCTTGAATTTCTAATGGAGTGTGTGTGTATGTGTGTGTTTATTTCCGCCTACTCGTTAAGAGTTAAATGGCGCATCGCTTTCATTTTCAGTCCTACTCGTTTGAGTAGGACTTGTTATTTTCTTGCTTTATTTTTCCGCCTACTCACTTAAGTTTAAATGGCCGGACTTTATTTCCCGCCTACTCGTTTGAGTAGGATTTGTATTTTTTCTTTCTTTATTTTTTCGCCTACTCACTTGAGTTAAATGGCCGGACTTTATAGCCCTGTAATCGCATTTATTTTCTCCTACTCATTTGAGTAGGACTCGCTTTCATTTCAGTCCTACTCGTTTGAGTAGGACTTGCAATTTTCAGCTTTTATTTACCGCCCCCACTCGTTTGAGTGGGACTCGCAAATTTGAGAAATGCAAATTTCTTTCATGTGTAACTTAGTTTCTGTTTAATTTATAATTTGGCGTGTGCGTGAGTTCTTGTTTTTAGCTAACTTTTCAGTTTTCTAAATGTTGTTATTTGTTTTTATGTCCCTTTCTTATAAATGTTTAGTGTTTAATTTCGAACTCGCGCCTCACTAAATTATAAGTCGTCCCCATACCGATGTGTGGCTAATCGCTATTAGCCTCGGCATCGAAGAGCATTGGGACATTAAAATGATTTATAATAATTAAAACTCTTTATTTTCATTTTAATTTAAGCACTTAAGGTTTACCCCGGGTTTACGACGCGTAGGACCACATATCGATGTGTGGGCCCTATTTCCGTCGTCCATATGCTAGCTAACCGAGAGGCCGTGCATATGGACCGATCACCCCTAGGTAAATAGAGTTGCGTGCATACCCTCGAAAGAGGACAAGCGTAATTCTACCGGATTGGGTTCCCCACCCAATAGCGGGGTTCTTAGCGTAAAGCGGGCGTTAAGAGGAATCCTTCGTCGGACTAACGTTCGGTCGAATAGTCTTAACGTTTAGGTGAGCGATATCCCTATAGCTAGGTGAGCTCATATTTGTGGAACCTCCACGGCCAAGTTATCTTATTATTAATTTGAAAACTAAGTCTTTTTATTATTAAAAATTGTTTTAGTCTTAATCCGATTCGATGCCGAGCGTTAACCCTTCATCGAATATTTTCTAAATCGTTTTTCTCGCTCCTTTGCTTTCTGTCTTTTATTAAGTAAAAAAAATCCACCTTCCTTTCAGTAAAATAATAGTCCTCCCGGAGGAGTAAGAATAGTCAACACGACCCCGAGAACAATACGACCTCGGTATTCCCCCGAATATCGAGTACTACTTGCGATAGGTGCACTTGCCTCTATTAGCACGCCCGCGGCGATCGACTCACCGAACCAACCACAGTAAGAGTCTGTTCGCGGGCGCATCAAGTTTTTGGCGCCGTTGCCGGGGAACTCTCTTTTCGAGTTGCTATTTCGAATTCCGGAGTCTATTAATTTTACTTATTTTCTACAAAAAAAAACAAAACTAAAAACTTTATTTTAAAACAAAAAAAGAGAGTTTATTTTGTTTTATTTTTGTTTGGGTGTATGACCCGAGGACAACCCTCAGAGTCTGAAGATTTGGACTTCAACCCTGAGATCGAACGCTCTCTTGCGCGTATCCGATCTCAACGCCGAAATCCTTCTTTAGATCCCGAGGAATCTATCGGAGAACCTACTGTTGTACTTATGGCCGCGCCTAACCTTCCCCCGGCGGCCGAGCGTACTATGTCCTATTACGCCCGGCCTAACCTGGATGATTCTGGGTCGAGTATTGTTCGCCCTGCGGTGGCCAATAATAATTTTGAAATAAAGTCAAGTGTCATTCAAATGGTCCAAAACGCCGTGCAGTTCGATGGACTGCCGGATGAGGACCCGAATGTCCACTTGTCCAATTTCTTGGAGATATGCGACACCTTCAAGATCAATGGCGTCACTGATGACTCCATTCGTTTGCGCTTATTTCCTTTTTCCCTTAAGTCCAAAGCCAAGGCGTGGTTGAATGCCCTCCCGCGAGGATGTATCACCACGTGGGCTGAGTTGACGGAACGGTTCCTAACGAAGTACTTTCCGCCCGCCAAAACTGCAAAGTTGCGGGCGGACATTTCTTCGTTTGTGCAGAACGATCCTGAGTCTCTATACGAGACTTGGGAACGGTTTAAGGAATTCCTCCGCCGTTGCCCGCACCACGCGCTGCCAACGTGGTTGCAAGTTCAAATTTTTTATAATGGGCTGAATTTTTAGACGCGTCAAATGATTGACGCGGCTGCCGGGGGTACGCTTAACAACAAAACCCCCGAGGCCGCCCAGGCTTTATTCGAAGAGATGGCTATGAACGCCTATCAATGGAACATCCTGCGGGGACGGCCAAAGCCGACGGCTGGTCTTTTTGAAGTGGATGCCACTGCTCTCTTGACCCTTCAAGTTGAAAGGTTAACAAAGCAGGTGGCGGAGATGTCTGCTGCCTCCTCCACTCCGCCTTGTTTTATTCCCCCTAACGTCTGCGTAGCTGAAGAGTTCGTGGACTTCATGGGAAATTCGGGTCGTCCTTCCTTCAACCCCAGCAACAACCCTTATAGTAATAACTATAATCCGGGTTGGAGGAATCACCCCAACTTCTCGTAGAGCAACCCGAATAATGCTCAGCGTCCCCCTATTTCTTTTGCGCCCGGATTTCTTCCTCCCCCTCCTCTTCCGAAACCCTCCCCGATGGAGGAAAATTTTTCGAAGTATATTGCGTCCAACGAGTCAAATATCCGGAACATCACCGGATCGCTAAAAACACTCGAACAACAGGTTGGACAACTTGCGAGGATGATGTCCGAGCGCGCGCTCGGGGCACTGCCGGGAAACACGGAGCCCAATCCGCGGGAGAACGCCAACGCTATAACCCTCCGTAGCGGAAAGGAGGTGGTCGATCCAAAACGGACCGACCCTCAGGTACATATTTCACCTCCGACCCCTCTTCCCCTTTCTTCGCTTACGCCGCCTTTACCTATTATAAAAGAAAAAATTATTTTAAACAAGGCTCTTCCGTATCCGCATAAATTAGATAACGAGCGTAAGGATGCGCAATATGAAAAATTTCTTTTATTATTAAAACAAATTCACATTAATGTTCCTTTTTGCGAGGCTATCTCGCAAATGCCCAAATATGCGAAATTTTTAAAAGAACTACTTTCTAATAAACGCAAATTAGAGGATATTTCGCATGTATCTCTCAACGCTGTCTGCTCGGCGGCCCTTACTAATAAATTACCCACAAAACAAAATGACCCGGGACGGTTTTCCATCCCGTGCCTTTTTGGCGATATATTAGTAAAGTACGCCTTAGCTGATTTAGGGGCTAGCATTAATCTGATGCCGTTCTCGCTCTTTTCGCGTTTAGGTTTGGGTACTCCTAGTCCTACGAATATGCGCATCCAATTAGCGGATCGCTCGGTTAAGTTCCCTATCGGGGTAGTGGAGGACGTCCTTGTCTGAGTCGACAAGTTTACCTTTCCGGTAGACTTCGTCATCTTAGATATCGAGGAGGACGCCGAGGTACCAATAATATTCGGTCGCCCTTTTCTCGCCACCTCCCGCGCACTAATAGATGTTAGTAATGGTAGCCTTCTCCTCCGAGTAGGCGATGACCAAGTTACTTTCTCTATTAATCCCTCGATGGACAATTTGTCATCGAGCGACGATTTCTGCTATTCTTTAGATACCTTTTTCGGAGATCGTTCTTCTCCCATTTTCGAGTCCGTATTTTTAAACGACGATATTTATGCGCTCGAAAACTTTAACTGCGATGAGGATACGTCTATAGACTTGCCTTTCGAACCAATTGGTAAGAAAGACATAGGAATTAAAACCTCCCTAGAAGAACCACCCATCCTAGACCTCAAACCCTTACCCGCATCGCTCAAATACGCTTTTTTGGGAAAAGGCGATACGCTTCCCGTTATCATTTCTTCGGACTTGAGTGATTCGGAGACTTCCGATTTATTGGAAGTTTTATTTAGACATCGCTACGCAATTGCGTGGCAAATCTCTGACTTAAAGGGGATTAGCCCCTCCTTTTGCACCCATAAGATTTCCCTTAATGATAATTGCCGCAAAACGATTCAGTCGCAGCGTCGTCTTAACCCAAACATGAAAGACGTCGTTAAAGCCGAAATCATTAAGTTATTAGATGCGGGGATTATCTACCCTATTCCGGACAGTGCATGGGTTAGTCCCGTGCATGTCGTGCCCAAGAAGGGCGGTCTTACCGTAGTGGCGAATGAGCATAACGAGCTTGTCCCAACTCGTACTATTACGGGTTGACGAGTGTGCATCGACTATAGGAAACTTAATGACGCCACCCGCAAGGACCATTTCCCTCTGCCATTTTTGGACCAGATTTTAGAGCGTTTATCCGGTCATCCGTATTATTGTTTTCTTGATGGTTTATCGGGGTTTTTCCAAATCCCCATTTCCCCCGATGATCAAGAGAAAACAACTTTTACTTGCCCGTTCGGCACCTTCGCCTATCGAAGAATGCCATTTGGACTCTGCAACGCGCCAGCTACATTCCAAAGATGTATGCTAGCGATCTTTGGTGAGCTAGTAGAAGACATTATGGAAGTCTTTATGGATGACTTTTCTATTTTCGGACGTTCTTTTCCCGATTGCCTTCAAAATTTAGATTGTGTCCTTCAACGGTGCGAGGACACAAGCCTTGTTTTAAATTGGGAAAAATGCAACTTTATGGTTCGAGGAGGTTTGGTCCTCGGCCATATGATTTCGTCTAAGGGGATAGAGGTGGATAAGGCCAAGATAGAAATTATAAAAAAACTTCCGCATCCAACAAACGTAAAATCTATTAGGAGTTTCTTAGGCCATGCGGGCTTTTATCGACGCTTCATTCAAGACTTTTCAAAAATAACAAAGCCGCTAACTCACCTCTTGGAAAAGGAATCACGTTTCATCTTTAGTAGCGAATGCGAGTCCGCCTTTAATTTGATAAAACAAAAACTTATCACGTCACCAATTTTAGTGGCCCCTAATTGGTCCCTTCCATTCGAAATAATGTGCGACGCTAGTGATATTGCCTTAGATGCCGTTCTTGGCCAACGCGTAGAAAAACATTTTCACCCTATTTATTACGCTAGCAAGACGCTCACTTCCGCACAAGTAAATTACACGACAACGGAAAAGGAACTCCTAGCCATCGTTTTCGCTTTTGATAAGTTTCGCTCGTATATAACGCTATCTAAAGTTATCGTTTTTACCGATCACTCCGCGCTTAAATATTTATTAGCTAAAAATGATGTGAAGCCCCGCCTTCTTCGATGGATTCTCCTCCTACAAGAGTTTGATTTGGAGATCCGAGATAAGCGGGGAGCGGAAAATCTAGCGGCAGACCACCTCTCCCGTTTTGAAAATCCGGGTGCGGAAGCGCTCGTCGAATCTGAAATAAATGACAGATTCCCCGAGGAACGCCTTCTTGCCATTAATTTATCTTCGTCATCTTCGCCTTGGTTCGCAGATTTTGCAAATTTTTTAGTAGCGCGGGTCCTTCCAAAAGAGTTTTCCAGTCATCAAAAGAAGAAATTCTTTTCTGACTTGAAAAATTTCTTTTGGGAGGACCCATTTCTTTTTCGTATCTGCGCGGACCAAGCGGTCCGAAGATGCGTTGCGGGTGTGGAGTGCTTATAAATTCTTAAGCACTGCCATGAGGGTCCAGCCGGTGGGCATTATCAAGCCAACCGGACCGCTCGGAAGGCGCTAGAGGCGGGCTACTTTTGGCCCACTCTCTTCAAAGACGCGTATAATTTTGTGCGCGCATGCGATAGCTGTCAGCGGTCGGGTAACATCTCTCGTCGCGACGAGATGCCCCAAAACATGTTTTTAGAGTGCGAAGTCTTCGATTTGTGGGGCATAGATTTTGTTGGCCCCCTACCTCCGTCTTTCAAAAATATGTATATTTTAGTGGCGGTCGACTACGTATCAAGGTGGGCGGAAGCGCAAGCTCTCCCCACCAATGATGCGCGAGTCGTCGTTACATTTCTTAAAAAATTATTTTCTCGCTTCGGCACGCCTCGCGCAATTGTTAGTGATAGGGGAACGCATTTCTGTAACGCTCTTATGGCTAAGACGTTAGCTAAATACGGAGTCACGCACAAGCTTGCCACCCCCTACCACCCGCAAACAAGTGGCCAAGTCAAGGTAGTAAATCGAGAGATTAAGCGAATTTTAGAAAAAACCGTTTCGCTAAATAGGAATGATTGGTCCGTTAAACTCGACGACGCGTTGTGGGCGTATCGGACGGCATACAAAACCGCTATTGGATGTACGCCGTTCCGGTTAGTCTACGGCAAAGCGTGCCATTTACCCGTAGAATTAGAACATCCCGCACTTTGGGCTTTAAAACTCTTAAACCTCGACTCCAACTTAGCCGCTCAGAATAGAAAACTGCAACTAAACGAGCTCGATGAATGGCGTGCGAACGCTTACGAGAGCAATAAATTCTATAAGGAGCGCTCTAAGTTATATCACGATCGAAAAATCAAGTCCCAAAAATTATTTTCTCCGGGCGATCTTGTCCTTCTTTACAATTCACGTCTTAGGCTTTTTCCAGGTAAACTAAAATCTAGATGGTCCGGTCCCTTCCTAGTTGACGAAGTTTTTCCATATGGAACCGTACTCATCTCCCACCCGGACAAAGGCTCTTTTAAAGTAAACGGTCATCGGTTAAAGTCTTATATAGCAGACGACCCAGTGATCGGTTTTAGCGAAACCATAACTTTCCTCCACCTAATAAACCCGCCAAAATAGTCAAGCTACACGACTATAAACAAAGCGCTCCTGGGAGGCACCCCTCGCTTATTTTTTTCGCTCTTTCCTTATTACCTTTGTTGTTTTTTTTCTAATAAACGCAGGGTTTCTGATCGGCCTCCCCCTACGCGTTTCAAGGAAGCTTCTACCCCCTTCCCTTTCTTTTCTTTGTATATATTGTCTTTCCTTTCTGTTCCGCATACTTACGATACAACATTGGGGACAATGTTGGACTTAAGTATGGGGGTGTCTTCGTACTTTACTTTCTGCACTTCATTTATTTTTTCTGCATTTCAAAAAAAAATACAAAAAAAATACATATAACAACAAAAACAAAAAAAATTAAAAAACATCTTAAAATGAAACAAAAAAATTTTAAATGATGAAACAAAAAAATTTTAAATGAAAAAATCCAAAAAAATTTTTTTTTTTTGTTCTCTTTCTTTCTTTTTTCCAAAAAACTTAAAAACAATTAAAAAACAAAAAAGAGAAAACAAAAAAAATATATTTAGTTTCACTTTGTAAATATTTTTTGTTCTTCCTCTTTTCTCTCTCCCCCTTCCTCATTCTTGTACAAACCTTTTTCTTTTTCTCCCTTATTTTTGTACATATTATGAAAATTCTCTTAAAACAAAAATTCAAAAAAAATTGAGAAAAACAAAAATACAAACAAAAAAAAAGATAATAAATGAAAAACAAAAAAAATAATGATAACAAAAACTATAAAAATCAAAAAAAAATGTTTTGAAATAAATAAATTAAATATTCCATACTTCACTTTTCTGCTATCCAAAAATTCAGTTTTGAGTTTATTTATATGCGAATTTGATTAATTCTTTGTTCACTACCCGTTTATTAATTATTGATTGCAAAATTTAAATAGCCGGGGTTAAGTTTTAAAGAATATTTTATGCTTTGTTAAAACTAGCGAACTCGTTTTAGGCACTACTTCTAATTTTTCATTAATAGGAGCACGTATATTATGTTAGGAAATAACGACTATAGAATTCAATTATACTTACTTTTAGCTTTCTGAAACATTGGAACGTATAAATTATTAAGGTTGCTCTCAAAAATGTTTTAAGATTAAAACTCTAGTTTTCCTTTCTCCCCTAACCTTATCATGACCTACTTGGCATGATAAAATTTTCTATCCTTAAAAGATCCTATGTCAATGGGAATAAGATTTCGTTCCGTAAACATAGGCACCCAATAATTTTAAAAGATTATATATGTAGTAAGAGGATAAAATTCATTACTCCTACAAATATACATTGGGTTAATTTTATTATTATGAAGTTGAAAAACAAAAATCATATTAGAAAAATAAGATTTCATTTTCCTAATAATTCAAAAGAAAAAAAATGGAGGTTCGAGAAAAAATTACCTCACCTCAAATATCAAAACCCTCTTCATAAACCCACTACCCCCTTAGCCAATTACACGATTCTAGAATTAATTCAAAAATCTTTTTGAGAGCATAATTAGTAAATTGTATTATTTCCAGTAGCACTCGTATAAGCTAGAGTTCTTATAATTCCAAACTATTTTCGTTAATCTAACCATTACAAATGTTGCCTTCTATGTGATTACATCAAGAAGTCTTTTGGCCAAAACTTTTGCGCTATTTAAATCATCTACATAATTTTAGGACTTAACTCTTACACCCCGTATATTTATTTCGATCTCTCTTATAATTAATTAAGCGATAGCTAAAACTTAGAGTTTTTTTATTCCATATAGATTCACCTCAAACTTTTGCTCTGGAATAGCAAAAGCCTAAGTATGGGGGTATTTGATGAATTGTAATTATACGTATTTTTATGAACATTAATTTAGTCATTTTCATTTATTTTCATCGTTTTTACTTATTTTTGTTCAATAAAATGTTTCTATTCTTTTAAATTTGCTTCTAACTTGTTTTATTTTATTTTGCAGAAAAATTCCAAAATCTGCCAAAATTTGGGAAATACACGCCCGTGACATATTGGTCACGCCCGTGACCGGGCCGTGACTGCGCATTTCCCGTGAAATCGGAAAATTTGTGAAGTAAAAGCTCGACACGCCTGGCGACACACCCGTGTCACCCGACACGGGGCGTGACCCAAGCCCGTGTCCTCTCCACTCGACGAATTCATCTCGACGATCGTCGAGTGTCGACACCAACAGTCATGCCCAGTGTCATGCCCGTGACCTGGGGCGTGACTCAATTTCCGCTCGACGATTTCGACTCGACACTTTCCGCTCGACTTTCGTCGAGTGTCGACACCAACAGTCACGCCCAGTGTCACGCCCGTGACCTGGGGCGTGACTCAATTTCCGCTCGACGATTTCGACTCGACACTTTCCGCTCGACATTCGTCGAGTGTCGACACCAACTGACACGCGCAGCGTCATGCCCGTGACCTGGGGCGTGACCTTTCCAGCTGGCCCGACAAGATGCTGACAAAGACTTTTGACACAACCCGTGCCCGGTTCTACCTCCCCGACACGCCCAGAGTCATGCCCGTGACCTGGGGCGTGACTGCTGCGAACTCAGCCCGAAGTCAACTTTCCCGTCCAATCGCCAGCCGCCTTCATGAATAGTAGTGTCACGCCCCCCTACACGCCCGTGACCGAGGGCGTGTACTTAGAAATTTTTTCCTATAAATAGCCCAGTTCTGTAAGGTCCAAGGGTTCAGATTTTTGGGCCAATTTAGTGTCTTTTTGTGGGCTGCATCCGTGATTTTCAAAGCTATGTAAGGAGATTTCTCCCTTTTTTATTTCATGTCTTGTTTTGCTTTAGTTTTAGCCCTTGTAATAGCTTGTAATAGTTTCATTTTAATCAATAAAATGTTAAATTTTCTCTTCATATATGGCTTTGGAATGAACACTTGTGCCCACTTTCCTTCTCCTTTTTATTCTTAGTTTTATCTTTGTTCTTCATTTATGAAATGTGTGTGTGTGTGTATGAGTGTAATTTATTCACTTTACAAATTTTTTTTACTTGTTTTCATGCTTAGGGATGATAGGTTTTCTCCTTTTTCACCTTGTCTTTTTCTTGAAAGTAATAGGATTTCATTCTTATGAATTCATAAATGAGGTTTGAAAAGTGATATTGTTCTTTTTTTTTACTTAGTTTTTCTTTTAGGATTGTAAAACATCTTTTGTTCTTTTCATTCTCTCTTCACCTTTTTTACCACTTTTATAAATTCTTAAGAATGAAAAAGTTTTAATTTTAATTTTTGAGCACTTTTGATTTTGACTTTATTTTGTAAAACTTTTTGCTCATTCTCTTTTTGTTTGTTCTTTTTATGTGTTTTGGGTAAGTTTTAGGAGTAGAAATCTTGTTATTTTCATTTTTAGGTAACTTTAATTTTTCTTTGTTATTAGTGTGTGTGAGTGTATGAGAATAAACTTTCTTTTATTATTCTTAAATTTTCATGTTGTGTGTGTGAGTGTATGAGTATAATTTTTAATGCTTTGATTCAAATTATGTAGAGTGTGTGAGTGTAGGTGTTAAATTTTAATGCTTTCTTTTAATTGCTTTCTTTTAATGCTTTATTCAAATTATGTAGAGTGTGTGAGTGTAGGTGTTAGCTTTATTGCTTTCTTGAATTTCTAATGGAGTGTGTGTGTCTGTGTGTGTTTATTTCCGCCTACTCGTTAAGTGTTAAATGGCGCATCGCTTTCATTTTCAGTCCTACTCGTTTGAGTAGGACTTGTTATTTTCTTGCTTTATTTTTCCGCCTACTCACTTGAGTTTAAATGGCCGGACTTTATTTTCCGCCTACTCGTTTGAGTAGGATTTGTAATTTTTCTTTCTTTATTTTTCCGCCTACTCACTTGAGTTAAATGGCCGGACTTTATAGCCCTGTAATCGCATTTATTTTCTCCTACTCATTTGAGTAGGACTCGCTTTCATTTCAGTCCTACTCGTTTGAGTAGGACTTGCAATTTTCAGCTTTTATTTACCGCCCCCACTCGTTTGAGTGGGACTCGTAAATTTGAGAAATGCAAATTTCTTTCATGTGTAACTTAGTTTCTGTTTAATTTATAATTTGGCGTGTGCGTGAGTTCTTGTTTTTAGCTAACTTTTCAGTTTTCTAAATGTTGTTATTTGTTTTTATGTCCCTTTCTTATAAACGTTAAGTGTTTAATTTCGAACTCGCGCCTCACTAAATTATAAGCCGTCCCCATACCGATGTGTGGCTAATCGCTATTAGCCTCGGAATCGAAGAGCATTGGGACATTAAAATGATTTATAATAATTAAAACTCTTTATTT
The DNA here is from genome assembly GCA_039583875.1 of Platanthera guangdongensis. Taxonomy (NCBI): domain Eukaryota; kingdom Viridiplantae; phylum Streptophyta; class Magnoliopsida; order Asparagales; family Orchidaceae; genus Platanthera; species Platanthera guangdongensis. Next base: position 136,242,894 of record CM077152.1, read on the forward strand.
TCATTTTAATTTAAGCACTTAAGGTTTACCCCGGGTTTACGACGCGTAGGACCACATATCGATGTGTGGGCCCTATTTCCGTAGTCCATATGCTAGCTAGCTGAGAGGCCGTGCATATGGACCGATCACCCCTGGGTAAATAGAGTTGCGTGCATACCCTCGAAAGAGGACAAGCTTAATTCTACCGGATTGGGTTCCCCACCCAATAGCGGGGTTCTTAGCGTAAAGCGGGCGTTAAGAGGAATCCTTTGTCGGACTAACGTTCGGTCGAATAGTCTTAACGTTTAGGTGAGCGATATCCCTATAGCTAGGTGAGCTCACATTTGTGGAACCTCCACGGCCAAGTTGTCTTATTATTAATTTGAAAACTAAGTCTTTTTATTATTAAAAATTATTTTAGTCTTAATCCGATTCGATGCCGAGCGTTAACCCTTCATCGAATATTTTCTAAATCGTTTTTCTCGCTCCTTTGCTTTCCGTCTTTTATTAAGTAAAAAAAATCCACCTTCCTTTCAGTAAAATAATAGTCCTCCCGGAGGAGTAAGAATAGTCAACACGACCCCGAGAACAATACGACCTCGGTATTCCACCGAATATCGAGTACTACTTGCGATAGGTGCACTTGCCTCTATTAGCACGCCCGCGGCGATCGACTCACCGAACCAACCACAATAAGAGTTTGTTCGCGGGCGCATCACACTCGCCCAACTGAAGTTCGGCATCGCAGCCGACAAACCCACTCCACCTTGCGAAGCAGTGCCGTCGACCCGCATAGCTTTTACTAGTTTCATAGATCAAACATCCACAATCTCCCTAGTCCTCTATTTCCTCTTTTTTTCTATTTATAACTCTCATAACGATATTCTCTGTACTGTTGCCGTTCTACGCTAATTGCATTCCTCAAGAGACCGACACTCGGGGATTTATTCCCAAAACTTTATTACTTGTGCGACCGGTGCGCTTGCCGATTTACACGCATCAGTAGGCTCGCACGACCAAACACCTCGTGCACTCAGGGCACATTAACGGTGAATCCTGACACATCAGCGTCTTCACCACCACCCCCAAGATGGCAACCTCGTGAGCATTTTAGCCTTTCTGACCACTATCTATGTAACACCCTCATCCGTCGCATGGCATATAACAGAAGGTTCAGCTGAAACCCGATGCCATATACCACAGACAAACGGAAGGGTTACATAAGAATATTCAAACATTCTAATTAAGACTACTCGTCCTACACAGAGCATTCTAGCGAAAGCTTTTAAATAGTTGAAAGAACCCAAATCTTAAATCCAAAATCATGAATGTCCACATCCACACAACAGGAATGAAACCCAAATACACTGAAAAGGTACATGGCCTTATGGCCTTACAATAGTTCACTTAATAAATAGTGTCTTACATACATCGGCTCGCAGGCCGGGCACACATGACAAAATAAAAATAGCTATACTTTACGTCCTTCAAGGGCCAGCACGGCAACATAGGCTCCAGCCCGCTATTTTGCACTCGGCTCCACAGCACCTGCAAGCAACATTCCACCGCACGGTGGCAAACAGGCAACGGTCAGCTAAAGCCGACCAAATTATAACAACCCCGTCCCTTTATCGGGACGGCGGTGCTCCTTCCCTACATATCGTTAGCCCAGCTAAGCAATTATATAAAAACATACTTCGCTACAGGTGTAGGCTCGCACGACCAAACACCCCGTGCACTCATGGCACATTAACGGTGAATCCTAACACTTCAGCATCTTCACTACCACCCCCAGGATGGCAACAACATGAGCATTTTAGCCTTCCTGACCCTGTCTAGTCTAAGTCTCCCGACTATGCCAACGGCCAGTCCCCTTTTCGGGTCTCTCGCACTGAATGACATAGACCAGGTCTAATTCCACTTGCCCGTTGCTCAACCGCGTAGTTCACATTAAGACTTACGCACGTGGCATGCTTCTCTCGGATCCTAACATTTTTCCAAACAATCACATAACCCAGTTATGTTCAAGGCCGGTTCCCAGACCGCCAAGTTAGCAGAACAACGATTCTGCTCAGTTTTTCGGGTGCGCCTTGGAGCTAACCTCCAAGGATCCCTGCTGCAATCTATCGCGTAGAAAACTGAAAACCCAAAGCACGGAGTCTTCTCCGGCAAATCATAACAAATACAATATCACCGATCCAGACCAACATGTCCGGGTAGGCTTCACACACAATGCCTATGCCCGTACTTCGATTTCGGGCTCTATATGCAACACAAGGGGGACTATTCACATCAACCCCAAGGAACACCACACACTCACCGCACACACGCGGGAGCGGGATTCCCTATGAAGAAAGGAAGAGATTCACATGCTCAAGTGGAGAATCGTTACCCTAGTAGTCTGCTTTGGCGCCATGGAAAAACTACACGGATGGAAATCCTCGCAACGAACTTTCCTCCATGGATCCGCTCTCAGATCTCAAAACGGTTCTCCGATGTTCCGCCGGCGGCTGAAATCCTCCTTCTTATTCCTCCTCCTCTCTCTAACTCCTTGGAAAGAGAAAGCTTGGAGAGAAATGAAGGATTAACTCCGCTATTCCCGGCCTTAATAGAGCAGGAAAGCATCTGGGCCGTTGGATCTTATTTAAAGAAAACGAACGGCTCAGATCCGCTCCAAAAATCCCCAAACCTGGGCTAAACACGGCTTGGCACACGGTCGTGTCCCAGGTCATGTGCCTCGATCCAGGCACGATTGTCGAACACAGAGACTCATACGGGCTATGACACGCCCGTGTCTCACTCAACCCGCTCGTGCCGGATCCTCGACACGGCTGTGACTAGGGGGTGTGTCACATATAACCGCCAAGGCAACGAACATGACCCAACTGAACACGGGTAGGTACACGGGTATGAACACGCCCATGTCACTCGACAATCGTCGAGCAAAAATCGTCAATCGTCGAACAGAGAGGGTCACTCGACAATCGTCAAGTACCTTTTGTCGATCGTCGAACGCAGGGGGACACACCCTACCGACACGCCCGTGTCGCCTGGAGTGTTCCTCCCGAACACTTTTCGTCGAACTCAATCGGCTTGCACACAGGCACGGGTCAAGACACGCCCGTGTTATTCAGCCGTGTTTCGTGTCGTGTCCTTCTCGGGATGAAAACGGCCAAAACACCAGCCAGACACGGCCTTGGACACGCCCGTGTCCTAAGACGTGTACCCCTATACCGGCAGCAAAAATCCCTTTTTACGCGACCAACTCAAATATAATTTTCGGGGCGTTACAAATCTCCCCCCACTTAAAGAATTTTGTCCCGAAATTAAGTAAAGGTACACAAAACTAAAAGTTACCTGAATGTAACAACTCAGGGTATTCTTCCAACATAGTTTGCTCTCGCTCCCAAGAAACCTCCTCACGTCCGCAATTATTCCAACGGACTTTAACCATACAGATATCCTTGTTGCGGAGTCACTTTACTTCAACGTCTTCAATACGTACAGGCTTGACCTTTGTCGTCAACTCGTAATCAACTGGCACTTGATCAACCACAACTATCTATGAAGGCTCTTGCACCACCTTACGCAACATCGATACGTGGAACACATCATGTAGCCCACTCAATTCCACCGACTGCTTCAATCTATACGCTGCTTCGCCAACACGCTCCAGGATATCAAATGGTCCAAGGTATCTCGGACTCAGCTTCTTCAAGCGTCGAACCCGCGAGACACCCTTGAACGGTTTGATTTTCAAGTACACCCGGTCACCAACACTGAACTCCACGTTCCTATGTTTGGCATTTTAGTACTTTGACTGCCTGTCCTGGGCGATCTTCAACCGTTCCTGAATTGTCCGTATCACTGAAGTGGCATCTTCCACCACCTGATGTTTGTAAAGCTTCAACTCGCCCGTCTCCAACCAAGACAACGACGTGCGACACTTTCTCCTGTATAAGGCCTCGAAAGGCGCCATTCCAATACTTGCCTGAAAGTTGTTGTTGAACGCAAACTCCACCATGTACAGGTGATCTTACCACTGCATTCCAAAACCTAGGACGCACATGCGAAACATGTCCTCCAAAGTCCGGTTGACCCTCTTAGTCTGGCCATTCATCTTCGGGTAAAAGGCTGTGCTGAACTTTAGCTTAGTACCCAACATAATATGCACCAACTTCCAATCATTCGACGTGAAGCGTCCATCTCGATCACTAACAATAATGCGGGGCACATGATGCAACCGTACAATATTCTCCACATAGAGTTTGGCCAACCTTTCCACCAGATCTTCCTTCCTGATCGGGATGAAGTGCGACACCTTTGTTAACCTATCGACGACCACCCAGATGGCGTCGTTTCCCCTCTACAACTTCGGCAAACCATGCACAAAATCCATAGATATGTCGTCAAATTTCCAATCCGGGATAGGCAAGGACTTTAGGAAACCTCCGGGCTTTTGGCACTCTGCCTTAACTGAAAGATATGGTACCTAAACACCTAGAGGGGGGGGGGTGAATAGGTGACCAAAACCTTTTTAAAACTTTGTTGGCAGCACAACAGTTTATAACACAGATTTCTGAATAAGTTCTCACAGCAAACACAGCAATTCACAACACAGCACAATCACAGCACAGAATACACAAGATTTTATAGTGGTTCCCCAATCTTTGGGTACATCCACTTTCCCCCTTCGCCTATCTAGCAGTGTACTAGATTCGGCCAAACTTCTCCACTAGCTCAGAACCCAACTAGGTTCCTACACCTCAGGCCCAAAGCCTTACACTCAGCCACCAAGGCCTACACTCAGCCACCCAGGCCTACACTCAGCCAATTAAGGCCTACACTCAGAGTTCTTCAACTCCTACACTCAGGCAATGAAGCCCTACCCTCAGCCTTTATAATATAGGCTTACAATTCTCTCAGATCCAATGGATCCTACAAGTTAAAGTAGAAATACAATTGCTAACTCTATAACTCAGAAAATAAGAGAGGAGTTGAGAGTTTCTTGAAGAGTTCTTGGAAGAACTCAGTTAGATCCAAACTGACTTAGCTTCCTTCAAAGCTTCTTGAGTTAGAACTGAATTAGTCTGAATCTTCTGCAGTTGTTCCTTGACCTCTGCTTCTTGAGATCCAGATGTTTCTGAATCCTTCTTCTCAGCCTTAGTTCCAAAGACTGAATTCTTGATTGGAGCTCTCTCTCTCCAACTTCTTAGATCTGCAGTTGGACTGACAGATCTTCTTGTGTTGATCCTCTGTGTATCACTTCTTGATTTAATCTGATCAACTACTTTAAGTATTCTCTCAAGCTGTAACTCTTGTTTCTCAAGCACAACCTTTGTTTCTGTAAACTATGGATGCCTATTTATAGGCTTCCTTCATGGTAACCGGCTGGTCCGGTTCATAACAAACTTCTGATTTCTCTGACAGTTGCTGTAGACCGGCTGGATTGGCAGCTGTCATGTCAACCAGTCACTTCTTGAAATTTCCTAACTGTCAGATAGTGTCGAGACTTTCTGTTCTTAAGTGTCGACACTTATAGGCCAAGTGTCGACACATGTTGTGTAAGTGTCGACACAAGTCTACAAGGTGTCGACACAATTCCTTGTATGTCTCGACACAGATTCTTCTGCATGTGTCGACACTGAAATTGAGTGTCGACACAAATACTTGTACTTCATTCTTTAACTGTATTCTTCTAAGTGTCGACACATGTTCTTTGTGTCGACACATCTTCATGTGTTGAAACTGTCAAGTGTCGACACTGCTTCTTGGTGTCGACACAAGTCTTCACTTATGTTTCTTCAGCTGAGTGTCGACACATTCCTTTAGTGTCGACATTTGTACTTAGAATATTTTGTAACTTTTCTGTTCTTTGCTAAGTGTCGACACAGCTCCTTGTGTCGACACTTTCTTCAAGTGTAGAGTCTTCAACTAAGTGTCGACACATTGTGCTGAGTGTCGACACTTTCTTCAAGTGTTGACTCTCCTGGTTGTGTGTCGACACATTGTGCTGAGTGTCGACACTTTCTTCAAATACTGACTCTTCAGCATAGTGTCGACACATTGTGTTGAGTGTCGACACTTGTACTTAGATTCTGCAGACTTTTGCTAAGTGTCGACACATCTTCAAGTGTCGACACTTTCTGGTGTAGACTTAGCTCTTCTAGGTGTCGACACTTCTGCTAAGTGTCGACACTGCTTTTCTGCATACTTCTTCACTGAGTGTCGACACAGCTCCAAGTGTCGACACTTTCTGTCTGGTGTCGACTCTTCATCCCAGGTGTCGACACAATGACTCCAAGTGTTGACACTGCTTGTCTGGGTGTCGACACAAGCTTTCTCAAGTGTCGACACTTTCCCTCTGGGTGTCGACACATGGACTTAGAAACTTTTAGCTTCAGTCTAGTGAATACCTAACCTGCACAAGTAACTCAAACAAACATCAAATACATTATGATGCATATCATTGAGTTAGGTGAGGCTTCTTCAAATCAGGTACATTTGACCAATGTACCCAACAATCTCCCCCTATTTGGAGAAGTCATAACCCTTAGTCAATGATATACATCACTCATAATTAAAAATTAGAGAATGATGTAAAGCAGATATATATCAACAGGGTATACTTAAACATGTAATAAAGCACACATGTATACTCATTCAGCATTACAGAACAACCAAGAATTAGACACATTCTACTGAATCAATCATGAAATATATTTATCAAAAACTGTCCAAACATTGTGTTCAATACATTGTCAATGATTTACAAAAATATTTAGATGTAACAAATTACAACATTCTTCAGTCTAATCTTAATCTAATTCTGCTCTGGTTCTTTTATAACTATGCCTTTCCCAGCTTGTATTTTGGCTTTTACAGCAGCAGCAGCAGCAGCAGGCTCAGTATCAGCAACCTTCTTCCCTTTGGAGTCCTTCTTCTTAAGTTCTTCAGCCTTGATTTTCTGCCTTTCAAAATAATGATAGGGCTTAGGAAAGTACTTGCTAGGCTCCACAGCTGTAGGAGGTAGCTTTCCTAACTTAGCCTTCCTTCTATATTGGACAATGGATTCCTGCCTGATTTCATGCTTCCTCCATTCTGCTTCTGAGAACCATTTATTCCTCTCATGTGCATTGTCCTTGGCTGCTTTCCAGGCTGTGAGAATGATATTCCTAGAAGTAGGGCTCCACTGTTCAAAATCTGGTTTTTGCTCAGCAAGTTCCCTGAACTTCTTCTTTGACAGCCTTGTTTCTTCTTCTTTGTCCATAGCCTCTTGCATAGCTGCTGTAATAGGTTGAGTAACCTTTTCTAAATGGACATTGTCCTTGCCCCCAGATGGGCTATACATAGTGCTCACCTCTGCATGAATCATTTCAAAATCGGGAGGTGGATAAATGACTTGAGCTACTTCTTGTGGTTCACCTCCAAAGTAGGCAGGGTTCAGTCCAGATTCAGCAACTTCATTATCATCACACAGGGGAGGATATCCAAGTGTAGCCCTGATGGAATTTGATATCCATTTTGCATGTTCAGAACTGGCTTTGACTAACACCCTCTCCCCCTTTATGACTTCTTGTGCAACATGATCTCTTACATCATCTTTTTGGAATCTGATCTGACTGTCCAAATACCTTATGCCATCCTTAAAGAAAGGTCTAAGCTTTGTAAGCTGTTCAGAAATGACCTTCTGTGAATCTTTAATTGCAGTCTTTACAGCAGCAATTTCTTCCTGAAATACTTTATCAAATTCAGCCTTGGCAGCAGCAGAGGAGGTTGAAGGTTCATCAGACTTATTCTTTAGTTCAGTGACTATTGCATTGTGGGATGCAGTCAAATTATCATTCATTCTTAATTGATTTTCCAGCACATATCCCTGCTTCAATGCTATATCATCTACTTTGTCTTTGATCTGTTCTTGATGTTTAGCCAGGAATACCACTGCATTTCCACCCTTGTGGAAGCAATCATTCATTTCCTTCTTATTCAGGTTCATCTCAAACCTGATTGACTTGATATCTTGAGCTAAATCAAACTGTAAAGACTTGTGGCCTTCATCAATATATGTCTCTATAGCCCTCCTTTGCTCATCCAGCTTAACTTGCATTGCTACCATTAATCCACTGTAATCAGTGGATGGAGCTTGTTGGACTAGAGAGTGTTGAGCAACAGTTTGTAGAGCCTTCTTATAGCTCTGACTCCTTCTTTTGAATACAAAGAACTGCTTCTTCTTAGCTTGCTCAGCTTCATCATCCTCAGACTCTGAAGTACTTGCTATATCAACCCTGTCCTTAGGGCTTGATGGGTTTTCAGCTTGCACATCTAGTGCCTTCTCAGTATCTAGCCCTATAGGCTCATCCTGAACTTCCAAGTTCTCCCCCTCAGCAGCAGCACCCTTCTCTTCATCAGCAGCATTCTTGTCCATATCATAATCCTCTTGATCTAGATTCAGAAATAGATCTTCCATTGTGTATTCAGGAGGAGACTGTGCAGGAGATGTACTGGGTTCATCAACCACTTTATCAGGAATCATTACAGATGTGTCTGGAAGAACAACATCTGGTTCTTGGTTTGCTTGCTGAGTTTGCTGATGGACATCAGACAAATCAGAATCTATTACATAAAAATCTAAAGTATTGAGGTCAGAAAGTACCTCTTGGATGATTATTGTAGCTTGCTCACTTTCCAGTGTAGATGGTTCTTCTACACTTGGAAGCTCCCCCTAGCTTAGATACCTAGGGATGGGACTAGTGTGAGGCAGCTCCCCCTGAGTCTCAGCCACATCTTTAGCAGCAGGGGTCTTTTCTACTATCTCCTCCTCTTGATCATCAGGTGTGAACACTACCTGTTCTTCACTTCCAGAACTGCTTGAGGACACTTGGGCCACAACAGCAGTTTTTCTCTTCTTCCTTGGAGGGGAATCCTTCTTAGAAGCTGGCTTCTCTGGAGTAGGAACTTCCTTAGACAGTACTCTTTCCCATCTTGAAAGTATTCTCATATCCATCCTCCTCATATGGTTGATTTTGCTACCTGCAGCAGAGCTCATTACCTCTGGTATTGTACCAGCCAGGTAGAGACTAAGTATCCTGCCCAGATTGGGCTTCTTCAGACTTTCCTTTACTTTCTCATATACAACCATAGACCAGTCTGTTTTGAGATTGAAAATGATTCTAGTCATAATACTGAACATGGAGGCTGACACCCTGTCATGCCCTCCAAGTTTACTGAGGATAACTTTACCCACAATTTCTGATAGAAACTTTCCTTGGGTATTCATCCCTCTCCTGTTGAATACTGATCCTATCTTTAGCTTAGGATCTAGTCCACACCAGGTAAATGCTTCCCTGGTCTTAGATGTTGTCACTTCTTCTTCTTCCTGGACTTTAGGTAGCTGAAGTACCTTTCTCAGTGACTTGGGTGAAATCTTGACCTTGGTGCCATGCACCCTGGATTTGATTCTGTAGCCTGAATCATCTACAGATGCTCCAGTGAGGAATTCAATAACTTCCTTCTTCCAAATTTTGGTTGGTTCTGAAACCAAGAACTCCAATCCTGAATCGGTGACTAGGGTTATCACCGATTTGATTTCTTGATCACCGTCGTCGAATGCGCCACGCACCAGTTCATAGCCTTCGTTAACGTTCTCTTCCAACTTAGGAGCCATTAGGGTTTGGAGAATTAGTCTTTAGAGAAGAGAAATGTCGACACAAGAGTTTTGGTCTCGAAACTTTTGAAAGCGTGTCGACAAACAAAGACAGAACCCTATTTATACCTTTCTGGTTTGAAGACGAACAGGCGGGATGAATTTCTAAAGATGTGTCGACACTGTCAATAAGTGTCGACACTGACTTATAATGTCTCGACACACATGTGTCGACACAAGTTTATTCAACAGATTTTAAGTGTCGACACTTGGTTAAGTGTCGACACCACATTACTCGACATGTAGTCGAGACTTTACTTAGAAAATTCTGAGTAAAACTTAAGTGTCGACACCTTATTGGATGTGTCGACACCTACTCGACATGTGTCGACACTAACATTCTGAAGTGTCGACACCAGCTTCCTAGATGTGTCGACACCATTTTCCTGAAGTGTCGACACCTACTATTCTGTGTCGACATAGACTTGTCTATGTGTCGACACCTTTTTACTTAGCCAAATTTTAGTTCTGTAAACTTAGTCTAAGTTTATCATACCTAGTTCAATTTTGAACCTATTGAACTTAGCTTCTTCTAAGGGCTTAGTAAACATATCTGCTATCTGATTATCAGTTTTAACATATTCAAGTGCAATATCATTTCTTTCTACATGCTCCCTAAGAAAGTGATATTTAATCTCAATATGTTTAGTTCTACTATGTGATACAGGATTGTTAGCTATTGAAATAGCACTTGTAGAATCACAGTAAAGTGGAGTTCTACTTACCTGAAATCCAAAGTCTTCTAACTGATGTTGAATCCACAGAAGTTGAGCACAGCAACTTCCTGCAGCTATATATTCTGACTTAGCTGTGGAAATAGCCACACTAGTCTGCTTTTTGCTGCTCCATGAAATTATTCTTCCACCTAGGAATTGACAGGATCCAGTAGTGCTCTTTCTATCTTCTTTGCATCCTGCAAAGTCTGCATCTGAATAGCCTGTTAGATCAAAATCTCCATTCCTAGGGTACCAGAGGCCTAGATAGGGAGTGCCCTTTAGATATCTCAAGATTCTCTTGACTGCAGTCAAGTGAGACTCTTTGGGGCAGGCTTGATACCTGGCACAAACACATGTAGCATACATAATGTCAGGCCTACTTGCAGTCAAGTACAGTAGGGAGCCAACTATCCCTCTATACAAGGTTTCATCTACAGGTTTCCCTGCATCATCCTTGCTCAGAGACATACTTGACCCCATAGGAGTCTTCATGGTACTGGATGAATCCATACCATACTTCCTTATGAGTTCTAGGGTGAACTTGGACTGACATATGGATAGACCACTTCCAGTCTGTTTAACTTGGAGACCCAAGAAAAACTTCAGTTCTCCCATACTACTCATCTCAAATTGACTTTGCATAAGCTTTGCAAACTTTTTGCAAAGGCTACTTTCAGTAGACCCAAATATAATGTCATCTACATATATTTGGACAAGTATGACTTTGCCTCTAGATTCCCTAAGGAATAGAGTCTTATCTATTTTCCCCCTTGAGAACTTGTTCTCAATGAGGAAACTAGATAGGGTTTCATACCAAGCTCTAGGTGCTTGTTTTAACCCATATAATGCTTTCCTAAGTCTATAGACATAATGTGGAAGAGTAGGATCAACAAAACCTGAAGGCTGCTCCACATATACTTCTTCTTTCAAATTACCATTTAGGAATGCTGACTTCACATCCATTTGGTATACCTTGAATCCTTGATAAGTTGCATAGGCCAAGAACATCCTTATGGCCTCTAGTCTGGCTACTGGGGCAAAGGTTTGATCAAAATCAATACCTTCTTCTTGCTTATATCCTTTTGCAACCAGTCTTGCTTTATTCTTTATGATGACCCCTTGTTCATCTAACTTATTTCTGTAGATCCACTTAGTTCCTATAACATTATGGTCTTTAGGCTTTGGAACCAGCTCCCAAACCTTGCACCTTTTGAACTGATTAAGTTCTTCTTGCATAGCTTCAGTCCACTGTGGATCTTGTATAGCTTCTTCAAATTTCTTTGGTTCTATTTGAGACAGAAAACTTGAATATACTACAGCATTCTGATTTCTGCTCCTTGTCTGAACACCTTGTCTTGGATCTCCAATAATCAACTCTACTGGATGATTTCTTAGATGCCTGTTGGCTGGAGGCATCCTTACTTCTGGTTGTACTTCTTCAGCATCTTCATCATGCTGAGTTCCTTGTACTTCTTCAGCTCCTGGTACATGTAGTTCTCCCCCTGGACATAAGCCATCTTCTTCTACTTGCTGTCTTGCAGCAGGTACATCTTCTATGGTTAGCTTGTCCATCTTCTTAGTAAGACCTGTGGGGCTGCATACATTGCTAGACAACTCATTGTTAATTAGTTGTGTCTCATCAAAAACTACATGCACAGACTCCTCTACAACTTGAGTAGTCAAGTTGTAGACTCTATAAGCCTTACTATTATTGCTGTACCCAACAAACACTCCCTCTTGGGACTTGGCAGCAAACTTAGTTAGGTAAGACTTTCCATTGTTAAGTATGTAGCATTTACAACCAAAGATCCTAAAGTAGGATAAATTTGGTTTCCTGCCTTTCACAACTTCATAGGGGGTCTTATTTAACCTTTTAGTGATGGTAGCCCTATTTATCACATGGACATGCAGTGTTAACTGCTTCAGCCCAGAAATACTCTGGCAGTGATGAATCACTTAATAGTGTTCTACCAGCCTCTATCAAGGTCCTATTTTTCCTTTCAGCAATGCCATTTTGCTGAGGTGTTCTAGGTGAAGAGAATTCTTGAAATATCCCATAGTCTTCACACAGCTTTGTCATGCTTTCAGACTGAAACTCAGTACCATGGTCACTTCTAATTTTGACCACTGTACAGTTCAATTCATTCTGAATTTGCTTAACAAAACTATAGAAGACACTAGGTGTTTCAGATTTCTGCTTTAAGAAGAACACCCAGGAAAACCTTGAGTAGTCATCAACAACTACAAAGGTGTAGACCTTACAACCTAAGCTGTGAACTGGCATTGGACCAAAGAGATCCATATGCAAGAGGTATAAGCACCTCACAGCATCTTTGTTCTCAATGCTTTTAAAGGTGGATTTGGTCTGCTTGCCCTTTTGACAAGCTGAGCAAATGCCCTCTTTAACACACTTAACTTGAGGACCATTCCTCACTAACTCTTTGCTAAAGAGTTTGCAAATAGTCTTATAGTTAAGATGAGCTAGCCTCTTGTGCCACTTGACACAATGAGAGACTGTCTCATCAGCCACAAGACAAACAGGAGAACCATTGTTCTCAATCATGATGTCTAGACAGTAGACATTCCTCTTTCTATATCCTGTCAAAATGATCTCTTGATCACTTGACCTCTTGATATGACAACCATTTTTAACAAATGAGATGTCATACCCTACATCACTTAACTGACTTATACTAATGAGGTTGTGTTTCAACCCTTTAACATAAGCCACTTGAGTAATGGTAACAAGGTTTGAAGAGATGTTACCAAACCCTTTGATGATTCCTTTTTCAGAACCACCAAAGGTCACTTTAGGACCATTTTTGATTGGAATGTAGTCCTTCAGTAGTCCCCTTGTTCCAGTCATATGTCTGGAACATCCACTATCCAAGTACCATGTTGGGGTATGGCCACTTGGATTCACCTGCAAAACAAATTAATGAACCTTAGAACCCAAAGTAAACTTGGGTCCTTGGTGATTGTTAGTTTGCAACTTGACATAGCTACCTACTGGCTTTCCATCAGGTAACTTGCTACTCAACTTGGCACTGGCATTGTGCCAACAATCCAAGGCAAAGTGGCCAACCTTGCCACAGCACCAGCATTCAAACTTGTTGTACCTTTGCTTAGATACAACCTTTGCTGTCTTGACTACAGCAGGCTTGTTGAATGTTGGGGCTTTACCCTTGGACTTGAACTTGGACTGTACAGTCCCTGCAGGTCTAACAAAACCTAGTCCAGCTTTGCCTTTTTGATGAACAAATTCATCAATTAATGGTAATACTGATTTAGGTTTTGAAAACCTGGCAGCAAGTTCTTTTTCCTTCTGGAGATTGATCTCCAGTCTCTTAATTTGATCATTCTTAAATGTAATAGTACCCATCTGAATCACTGTAATGTGTTTCAGCCTGGCTACTTCATTCAGTTTTTGATCATACTGTTTTTCAAAATCTGTTGCAGCTGCCTTGAGATCAGCAATCTCCTTTGCCTGACTTTTGGCAAGGGACTTGCTTTTCTTATAGGCTTGCAACAGTACTTTATATTCATCTAAGAGCTGATGAATATCTCCCTCAGATTCAGAAACACTTCCATCACTTGATGAAGATGAATCTGACTCTGAACTAGAACTGAAATCTGAACTTTGAGTTGGACTTTGTACCTGACTAGGTCCTGGCTGCTCCAGGATTTTGGTACTTACAGTCAATGCCATCAGTCCTTGGCACTGACACTCTTCTTGTTCATAGATTGATTCCATGATCTGCATAAACTCTTCTTCTTCTTCAGCAAATAGCCCTATGTAGGCTTCAGCATCTGTCTCAGTATCTGAAGAAGAAATGTCTGAAAGAGTCTTCTCATTCTTTGCAACAAAGGACTTCTCCTTCTTTCCTTTGAAGTGAGTCTTCTTTTTGTCACTGGATTCTTTTCTTCTCTCAGGACAATCTGCAATTACATGACCCTGTCTATTGCAGCAGTAACACACTATCTTAGACCCAGTTGCCTTGCTAGTCTTTGTCTTTTTCTTGTCCTTCTTTGAAGGCTTCTTCTCCTGATACTGTACTTCTTTCCCTTTGGAAAATGAAGGTCTGGACCTCCACTGTTTCTTCTTCAGGAATTTCTGAAAATGTCTGGTGAATGCAGCAAAGTCTTCATCACTTTCACTGCTTGTAGACTTTGTGCTAACAGATTCATCAGATTCTGATTCAACTACCTCTGGAGGTGGAGTTGATGACTTAGTCCTGCCCTTTCTAGGTACTTCTGACTTGAAGGCAACTGTCCTTTCCCTGTGCTTAGTCCTTGTTGATTTTTCTTCCTCTTTTCTCATTGACAGCTGCATCTCATAAGACAACAACTTCCCAAACAGTGTGGGAGGAGGAATTTCTCCCAACTTTGCCATTTCTCTGATGGCACAGATCTTAGTGTCTCAATCTTTGGTTAGGGACCTTAAGAACTTATCATTCAATTCATAGTTAGTGAACTCTCTTCCATAGGACATGAGTTCATTAACAATTCTATAGAACTTTTTGTAGCATTCAGTGATGCTATCTCCTCTTCCTTGCCTAAAGCTCTCATACTCTTGATTAAGCAAGGACTTTCTATCTTGCCTTACTTCTTCAGAACCTTCCATATAGACTATAAGAGTGTCCCACATCTCTTTTGCTGTCTTACAGTGAATTAAGTTCTGGAAGGTGGCATCATCAATGGCACTTACTATTATGTTTTGTGCCCTTTTGTCCATAGTGGCTAGGACAATTTCATCCTTGGTCATCTCAGAGAAATCCTTTGGAGTCCTCTGATTTGCATCCAATACTGAGATCTTCATGGGCACATAGGGCCCCTCTTTGACTGTGATGTAGATTCTAGGGTCTGAGGACTCCATAAATAGCCTAACCCTTTCTTTCCAGATTCCAAAAATCTCCTTCCTGCATATGGGTAACTTCATGGAACCCAACTCTTTGTGATTCTCATAAGAACCCATGTTTCTTGAAGTTCTTGAATTTCTTGAATCTGTTTTCTGACTTAGACTGTTTCTGCCAAACAGGATCTCCTTAGACTGTTAGTCCTTGTTTTGAGGAACCTCCCTCTGATACCACTTGAAAGATATGGTACCTAAACACCTAGAGGGGGGGGGGTGAATAGGTGACCAAAACCTTTTTAAAACTTTGTTGGCAGCACAACAGTTTATAACACAGATTTCTGAATAAGTTCTCACAGCAAACACAGCAATTCACAACACAGCACAATCACAGCACAGAATACACAAGATTTTATAGTGGTTCCCCAATCTTTGGGTACATCCACTTTCCCCTTCGCCTATCTAGCAGTGTACTAGATTCGGCCAAACTTCTCCACTAGCTCAGAACCCAACTAGGTTCCTACACCTCAGGCCCAAAGCCTTACACTCAGCCACCAAGGCCTACACTCAGCCACCCAGGCCTACACTCAGCCAATTAAGGCCTACACTCAGAGTTCTTCAACTCCTACACTCAGGCAATCAAGCCCTACCCTCAGCCTTTATAATATAGGCTTACAATTCTCTCAGATCCAATGGATCCTACAAGTTAAAGTAGAAATACAATTGCTAACTCTACAACTCAGAAAATAAGAGAGGAGTTGAGAGTTTCTTGAAGAGTTCTTGGAAGAACTCAGTTAGATCCAAACTGACTTAGCTTCCTTCAAAGCTTCTTGAGTTAGAACTGAATTAGTCTGAATCTTCTGCAGTTGTTCCTTGACCTCTGCTTCTTGAGATCCAGATGTTTCTGAATCCTTCTTCTCAGCCTTAGTTCCAAAGACTGAATTCTTGATTGGAGCTCTCTCTCTCCAACTTCTTAGATCTGCAGTTGGACTGACAAATCTTCTTGTGTTGATCCTCTGTGTATCACTTCTTGATTTAATCTGATCAACTACTTTAAGTATTCTCTTAAGCTGTAACTCTTGTTTCTCAAGCACAACCTTTGTTTCTGTAAACTATGGATGCCTATTTATAGGCTTCCTTCATGGTAACCGGCTGGTCCGGTTCATAACAAACTTCTGATTTCTCTGACAGTTGCTGTAGACCGGCTGGATCGGCAGCTGTCATGTCAACCAGTCACTTCTTGAAATTTCCTAACTGTCAGATAGTGTCGAGACATTCTGTTCTTAAGTGTCGACACTTATAGGCCAAGTGTCGACACATGTTGTGTAAGTGTCGACACAAGTCTACAAGGTGTCGACACAATTCCTTGTATGTCTCGACACAGATTCTTCTGCATGTGTCGACACTGAAATTGAGTGTCGACACAAATACTTGTACTTCATTCTTTAACTGTATTCTTCTAAGTGTCGACACATGTTCTTTGTGTCGACACATCTTCATGTGTTGAAACTGTCAAGTGTCGACACTGCTTCTTGGTGTCGACACAAGTCTTCACTTATGTTTCTTCAGCTGAGTGTCGACACATTCCTTTAGTGTCGACATTTGTACTTAGAATATTTTGTAACTTTTCTGTTCTTTGCTAAGTGTCGACACAGCTCCTTGTGTCGACACTTTCTTCAAGTGTAGAGTCTTCAACTAAGTGTCGACACATTGTGCTGAGTGTCGACACTTTCTTCAAGTGTTGACTCTCCTGGTTGTGTGTCGACACATTGTGCTGAGTGTCGACACTTTCTTCAAATACTGACTCTTCAGCATAGTGTCGACACATTGTGTTGAGTGTCGACACTTGTACTTAGATTCTGCAGACTTTTGCTAAGTGTCGACACATCTTCAAGTGTCGACACTTT
Source organism: Platanthera guangdongensis (assembly GCA_039583875.1). Taxonomy (NCBI): domain Eukaryota; kingdom Viridiplantae; phylum Streptophyta; class Magnoliopsida; order Asparagales; family Orchidaceae; genus Platanthera; species Platanthera guangdongensis. Next base: position 136,260,051 of record CM077152.1, read on the forward strand.
CTGGTGTAGACTTAGCTCTTCTAGGTGTCGACACTTCTGCTAAGTGTCGACACTTCTTTTCTGCATACTTCTTCACTGAGTGTCGACACAGCTCTAAGTGTCGACACTTTCTGTCTGGTGTCGACTCTTCATCCCAGGTGTCGACACAATGACTCCAAGTGTTGACACTGCTTGTCTGGGTGTCGACACAAGCTTTCTCAAGTGTCGACACTTTCCCTCTGGGTGTCGACACATGGACTTAGAAACTTTTAGCTTCAGTCTAGTGAATACCTAACCTGCACAAGTAACTCAAACAAACATCAAATACATTATGATGCATATCATTGAGTTAGGTGAGGCTTCTTCAAATCAGGTACATTTGACCAATGTACCCAACATTAACCAAGCCACAAGTTTGGCACTTGGCCACATAAAGTGCTTCATCTTTCTTCAATCCTGGCCACCAAAACAATTTCTTCATATCTCTATACATCTTCGTGCTTCCCGGGTGGATCGAGTACTTAGTATGATGAGCCTCGTACATCAACTCCTCCTGAAGATTATCCGCACTAGGAACGCACAAGCGACCGTCCTTCCTTAGCAACCCATCCTCAACAGCAAACTGGGAATTTGACCCATTCAATGATTCATCCAAGATCTTCTTCATGCTGTTATCATGAATCATAGCCCGCCGAACTCTATCAGCTAGGTCACACTGCACCTCGGTCCAAAACAGTGTCGCCTCATAACTAGACTGCTTGTCAACGCAAGATATCTCCAAAGCCTCCAACTCTCGGACCAATATCTCATCATGTACCAATAACCAGTTGGCCCGTGCGGGAATCTTACGACTCAACGCATCCGCCACTAAATTAACTTTCCCTGGCCCATAATGTATCTTGAAGTTGTAGTCCCCTAGGAAATCCATCCAACTCCGCTGCCTCATGTTCAGATCCTTTTGATCTAACATGTACTTCAAGCTCTTATGATCAGTGTATATATCGACTTTTACACCATACAGATAGTGCCTCCACAGCTTTAAAGCAAATATCACGGCTGCTAACTCCAAGTCATGGACCAGATAATTTCTCTCGTGAGCCTTCAATTGTCGTGAACCATAGGCTATCACTCTCCCATGTTGTAGCAGAACACAACCCAAACCACTGCCCGAAGCATCACTATAGATTTTGAATCCTTCGGTTCAACCTGGGGAACATAAAATAGGCGCTATGGTCAACCGCATCTTCAACTCTTCAAAAGCCTATTCGCACTCCGAAGACCACACAAACTTCCGATTCTTCCTAGTCAAAGTCATGAGTGGTAGCACTATCCGCGAGAAGTTCTCTACGAAGCTCCTGTAGTAGCCAGCAAGGCCCAGAAAGCTCCGGATCTCTGTAACTGTAGTCAAAGCAGGACAGTCCTTTATCGCCACTATCTTCGCCGGATCCACAGCTATCCCTTCTCCACTAACAACATAACCAAGGAATGCTATCGAGGATAACCAGAATTCACACTTGGAGAACTTAACATACAGCTGGTTTCTCTTCAACGTCTCCAACACCAAGTGCAGGTGATTGTAGTGATCCTCTTCATACTGCGAGTACACCAGGATATCATCCATAAATACTATCAAAAAACGGTCCATGTACTCTCTAAACGTCCTGTTCATCAGATCCATAAACACGGATGGCGTATTGGTCAAACCAAACGGCATGACCTTGAACTCGTAATGCCCAAACCGCGTACTGAATGCTGTCTTTGGGATGTCTGTCTCCGTTATCCTCAACTGGTACTAACCGAACTTCAGATCTAACATTGAATATACCGTTGAACCAACCAACTAATCAAATAGATAGTCTATTCTTGGGATCAGATACTTATTCTTTTCCGTAAGCTTGTTCAATTACCGGTAGTCGATACAAAGCCGTAAGCTCCCATCTTTCTTCTTAACAAAGAGAACTGGTGCACTCCAAGGCGACGAACTTCGACGCACATAACCTTGCTCTAGCAACTATTGTAGTTGCACCTTCAACTCCGCCATCTCTTTTGACGCTATCCGATAGGGGGAGCATGACACCGGTTTGGCACCCGGTACCAGCTCTATAGTAAAGTCTATCTCCCGCTGAGGAGGAGCTCCTGGGAGATCTTCTAGAAACACATCGGGATACTCAGACACAACTGGGATGCTGTCCAAACTAGGTTTAGGCGTCGAAGTCTGCACTAATGTGACAAACAGCTCTGCCCCAGACCGAACTACCTTAATCACCTAAAGGGCCGACATCAAAATCTTCCCTCACCCCTTCATGCCCGCAAACGTAGTCTCCCGTTCAGTATTTAATCCCAACTTAACCTCCTTTCGGTTGCAATCAATGTAAGCTCGCTACTCCGAACGCTAGTTCATACGAAAGATTACATCGAACTCTACTAACAGTAGAATCAATGCTTGCAAATCAAACTCCTGATCCCAAATCCGAACCTTGACTACACAGACCTTATCTGTGCGCATTGAGCACCCATTAGGCAACAACACATCCAACTTGTCTTTTGCCATCGAGGGAGGCACCCCAATGCGCGTCACAAACCGTTCGGACAAGAAGGAATGCGGAGCTCCCGAATCAAACAAGGCTCTCGCCGGACAATCGAGAATCAAAACAAATCCTAACAACAACAGAAGTAAGCTAACACATAAAAGAGGTAACAACTACAAAAGTTAATCTGCTATAAATTAACTCATACCTGTCACCACGTCAGATTGCTTCATGGCCTCTTCCAGACCAAGATTATAAACTCTACGCTGGACTGGAGCATGATGGGATGCGGTTGACTCCACCGCCTTCCCTTTCTCCTCATGAGTCACTCCGGACTTCCTCTCGGACTTTGAACGTCCGCTCCAACACTCACGAGCAAAATAACCCGTATTCCCACAGTTGTAGCAAGCTCCTGGGACTCGACTTATGGTTGCCCCCGATGCACCAGCCGAAGGGGCTGAGTTCGAAATCCTCGGCTTCTTGTTCCATCTGCGGAATCCTGACTTTGTACTAGGCACTTTGAACTCTGCCTTCTTTTCTCCGGAGTCCTTCTTCTCTTGAACCCTCTTCGCAACCTTTTCCAAAGACCGGGCCGAGTTGACCAAGGCTAGGAAGCCCTGTGCCTTAGGCCCAGCAAGGAGTAACTGTAGGTCACCACGAAGACCCTCATAAAATCGGTTTGTCTTCCTCTCCTCTTCCGTAAACATAGCCCCAACATACCGACCCAACCGTGTAAACACGTGGAGGTACTCGTCCATGCTTCTGGATGCTTGAGTCAAACCAAGATATTGGTTCTCCATCTCAAGCTTCTGAGCAGAGGGTAGATATTTGGCTAGGAACAATCTTGAAAATTCCTCCATAGGCACATCAGCAAGCTGCCTACCCACAATGAGATGAAACTCCAACTCATCCCACCACAGCCTCGCTTCACCCGCTAAAAGAAAGGTTGCTATGGTGCTCTTCTGCCACTCCTCAGTTAATATGGCTGTCAAAACCCTCTTTATCGTAGAGAGACAGTCCTCAGCTTGAGGAGGTGTTCCAGTCCCGTAAAATACTGGGGGATAAAAGCCCATTACATGCTTAAGCTGCTTCTCCGTAGCTCTCCTCGGCTGTACTAGATCAACTGCTGCGTGCTCCACCACTCTCGACTCTGCCACCCTAACCGGTTCTTGCCCATTCGCAAGAGGTACGTGATGCATTTACCCTGCAGATTGGGCATTAATCATCGCAAATATGGCTTCAGCCACCATCCTAATGGATTTCGCTGAAGGAGGTGTAGTAGGCATGTCTCTCGGTGCACTATTTTCCGCCTATTGCAGACACTCTGATTGACCATCACCGCTCCTAGATGCCTATAGAAGCAAAGGCACACGATTAGACGACAACCAAATTGCTAAAAGCAATCATTGGAACACTCAGATTCCACAAAACAAGTGTATTTTTCATTCCTAAGTGGACATTCATGGGTTCTTTTTGATGTTATAACAATGACGCACACATGTGCTCACCACCCCTTAAAAGAATTCGCCCAGGAAATCAGTTAATCCTGACCGTAACCAGAAGTCTGATACCAAATTGTAATACCCCCCATCCGTCGCATGGCATATAACAGAAGGTCCAGTTGGAACCCAACGCCATATACCACAGACAGTCGGAAGGGTTACATAAGAATATTCAAACATTCCAATTAAAACTACTTGTCCTACACAGAGCATTCTAGCGGAAGCTTTTAAATAGTTGAAAGAAGCCAAATCTGAAATACAAAATCATGAATGTCCACATCCACACAATAGGAATGAAACCCAAATACACTGAAAAGGTACATGGACTTATGGCCTTACAATAGTTCACTTAATAAATAGTGTCTTACATACATCGGCTCGGAGGCTGGCCACACATGACAAAATAAAAACAGCTATACTTTACGTCCTTCGAGGGCCAGCACGGCAACATGGGCTCCAGTCTGCTATTTTGCACTCGGCTCCGCAGCACCTGCAAGCAACATTCCACCGCACGGTGGCAAACAGGCGACGGTCAGCTAAAGCCGACCAAATTATAATGACCCCGTCCCTTTCTCGGGATGGCGGTGCTCCTTCCCTGCATATCATTAGCCCAGCTAAGCAATTATATAAAAACATACTTCACCACAGGTGTAGGCTCGCACGGCCAAACACCCCGTGTACTCAGGGCACATTAATGGTGAATCCTGACACTTCAGCGTCTTCACCACCACCCCCGGGATGGCAACAACATGAGCATTTTAGCCTTCCTAACCCTGTCTAGTCTAAGGCTCCCGACTATGCCAACGGCCAGCCCCCTTTTCGGGTCTCTCGCACCGAACCACATAACCCGGGTCTAATTCCACTTGCCTGTTGCTCAACCGCGTAGTTCACAATAAGACGTACACACGAGCCAAGCTTCTCTCGGATCCGAACATTTTTCCAATCAATCACATAACCCAGTTATGTTCAAGGCCGGTTCCCAGACCGCCAAGTTAGCAGAATAACGATTCTGCTCAGTTTTTCGGGTGCTACTTGTAGCTAACCTCCAAGGATCCCTGCTGAAATCTACCGCGTAGAAACCCGAAAACCCAAAGCACGGAGTCTTCTCTAGCAAATCATAACAAATGCAACATCACCTATCCAGACCAACATGTTCGTGTAGGCTTCACACACAATGTCTATGCCCGTACTTCTATTCCGGAGTCTATATGCAACACAAGGGGGACTATTCACATCAACCCCAAGGAACACCAGGCACTCACCGCACACTCGCGGGAGCGGGATTCCCTATGCAGAAAGGAAGAGCTTCACATGCTCAAGTGGAAAATCGTTACCCTAGTAGTCCGCTTTGGCGCCATGGAAAAACTACACGGATGGAAATCTTCGCAATGAACTTTCCTCCACGGAACTGCTCTCAGATCTCAAAACGGTGCTCCGATGTTCCGCCGGCGGCCGAAATCCTCCTTCTTCTTCCTCCTCTCTCTAACTCCTTGGAAAGAGAAAGCTTGGAGAGAAATGAAGGATTAACTCCCCTATTCCCGGCCTTAACAGAGCAGTAAACGATCTAGGCCGTTGGATCTTATTTAAAGAAAACGAACGGCTCAGATCCGCTCCAAAAATCCCCAAACCTGGGCCGAACACAGCTTAGCACACGACCGTGTCCCAGGCCGTGTGCCTCGATCCAAGCACGATTGTCGAACACAGAGACTCACATGGGCTACGACACGCCCGTGTGTCACTCGACATGCCCGTGTCGGATCCTCAACACGCCCGTGACTAGGGGGCGTGTCACATATAACTGGCACGATAACGGAGATGACCCAACTGAACATGGGTATGAACATGCCCGTGTCACTCGATAATCGTCGAGCAAAAATCGTCGATCATCAAACACAGAGGGTCACTCAACAATCATCGAGTGGCTTTCACCGATCGTCGAACGCAGGGGGACACGCCCTACCGACACGCCTGTGTCGCCTGGCGTGCTCCTCCCGGACACTTTTCGTCGAACTCAATCGGCTTGCACACAGGCACGGGTCAAGACACGCTCGTGTTATTCAGCCGTGTTTCTAGCCGTGTCCTTCTCCAGATGAAAACGGCCAAAACACCAGCTAGACATGGCCTTGGACATGCCCGTGTCCTAGGCCGTGTACCCCTATACCGGCACCAAAAATCCCTTTTTACACGACCAACTAAAATACAATTTTCGAGGCATTACAGTCTAAGACTCCCGACTATGCCAATGGCCAGAACTAATTGATGTAGGGGTTGGAGAATTCCTTATGTTTAAATGTCATAGTTTAATGAGCGATGAAATTGTTGGATGGATCACACTTGAACAAATGGAGAAGTAAATTTCACTTGAATGAAACTACTTGGTAGAAATTAGTGAACGAACGTTTTGACGTGTCGATGTGATTTGAATGATTTCAATAAGAGTAATATTGAGGACGTAACGATAACATTAATATGTCGATTATTGATAAGATTGACTCGAATTAGTATACCCGATCGATGGTGATTGTTATAAATAAACGATCATTACTATTTAGATTATTGATTCATGTGCGCACAAATGATTGAACTTGACTAAAGCATCGTAATCGGTTATGTTAGAGTTATGTGAACATAGATTGTGGATAGTCTTATAAACCACATTGACTCGGGTAATGTTGAGACGCAACATAGACGGACGGTTGGGCTTGGTCCTCAGTGTTCATTTCCCGAGGCTCCTTCCGTACCGAGTGGACGGTTGGGCTTGGTCCTCATGCTTTCTCCGAGGCTCCTTCCGTGCCACGAAGATGTGGAATTGCATGCAGTTTGAGTCAACATACGGTGTCATAATCCTGGGTTAAGAATAGTGTGGCTAGTCTACGAGCTTGCCAGTCGTCACACCGACCGGAGTTGACAGATAGACTTTGGGCGGTTGGGCTTGTTCCTCGGTGTTTATGTCCCGGGGCTCCTTCCGTGCCAAGTGAACGGTTGGGCTTGGTCCTTGTGCTTTTTTTGAGGCTCCTTTCGGGTCACATAAGGCCAGTTCGGTGAATGGTTCTCGGTTCACATCAACCGGAGACTCCCGCTTGTTCGAAGTACGCATGGGGCTCCGCTATTGTGTTCTTAGCATTGAGGCCTACGAATGACTAAGCGAAGTAGTGTGGATACCCGCTTAGTAGTACAGAAGCCTGCTCTACTATCACCACCTGGCCACGACGGTTGACTCCTGAGAGGTTAGCTACCTACTTGAAAAGTGGGAACTACAAGACTGTGTCGACATAGCGGTTGCATGTGTATGATCATGGGTGAGTCATTGCATAGCATACATACCATTACATTACATTGCATAAACAAGACCCTCATCGAATAAGTTTGTATGGGCACTCCTATATGATGAGCTACTTTATGTTAAACCAATCCTTAACTTATAAGTTTGTGTGGGCATTCTTATAAGTTAATTTACTTTCCTGTTGTAGAACTCTATACTAGATGGATTGGTAAAACTTTTGTAGAATTGCTAGTGTAGACTGTGAAAGTGATGTGTTAGATCTGAAATACTCTAGCGGGGGGGGGGGGGGGGGGGTTAATAGAGTATCCTAAAATCCTTTAACAAACTTTACAGCTTTTGTTGTAATTGAGAAAGTGCATAAACAACTTAATAAAATATAAACACAACAATCCTAAAAAGCACAAACACAGTAATAATAAAAAGAAGGGTCAACCAGACAACACAAGAAATTTATAGTGGTTCCCCAACCTGGGTACATCCACTCTTCTACCACCCTGGTAGGAATCCACTCAAATTTTTGATCAGGTGTCTGACACCAATGAGCTTTTGATCAGGTGCTCAAAAACCAAACCTCATGTATTTTGGTCAGGTGACTTGCAACCAGGAATTACTTTTGAAGGGAGTTATAACCCTTTATACCGTGGGGGGTGGGGTTGAGAGATGATATTGTCTTCTCTTTCTCAATATACAACTGAGATGACTTGTGGATATGATTTTAGCAAATGGTTCCCCATGTGATGTAGAATGGTTCAGGGAAATCTGGAGCTTTGCTTTAGGGTGATAGGTCTTTAGTCTTTAAGCCTTGACTAGGAAAGCTCTTCAGGAACTTCTTGACAGATGGAATTGATGTTGTCATTTGAAGTGTCCTGAAGAGTTAAAGAATGAAGACTCTTGATTTTTGATTGATTGTTCTTCTTCTTCAGAAAGTAGATGTTCTTTTGGTCTATGGCTTCTTCTCTGTGTTGAGAGTTGTGAAAGAAAGAACTGCAGAGAGATTCTGGTTGCAGACTAACTGACTGTCTGTGTTCTATTGAGGAAAAGAGGGAAAATCTCTTTTATATTTCTTGTCAAAAATTGTCTTTCGAAATTTGAAATGCTCTACATTCAATGCTGACGGTCTTGAAAATAAACTGCATTGAATTATTTCCCCAACTGTCCCATGGAAAAATGGCAAGCAAGAATTCTGTAGAAGACCATAATCAATGCTCCTTTTAACAGTTATATTTAGAGAATATTTTAGCGTTAATTACACAGGAATTATTGCAGTGAGAAGGGGACAGAAGGATGGAAATGACTAAGTCTGGATTCGTCGAACAAATAACAGAAATCATCGAGCTGAGTTCAAAGTTCGTCGAGCTAAGAAGTTGTGTTCGTCGACCAGATGACTTCTGTTCGTCAAGCTGAGTTCCAAGATCGTCGAGCTAAAACAGAACTACATTTATTAGAAACATTGATAATTCTGTGTTTGGAGTTCGTCGAGCTGATAACTGGGAACTAATTTCATCGTGCTGAGAACTGATTTCATCGAGCTGAGAATCTAGAATTCGTCAACTAGAGATGATTCTGGACCTAGAAAATTGAGAGGCTTCTAGATTAATAAGTTGAAGTAGATAACCCATAATTCATTGACCAGAGAACTAAGTTCGTCGACTGGAGTCTAGAGAATAAAGTCTGTACTTAGAATGCTGAAGGTAGAGTCCAAAGATCATCGACCAAAGAATCAAGTTCGTCGAGCTCAGCTCAGAGAATTTTCTCTGAGATCGTCGAGCTGAGCACGACTATCATCGACCTGAGTTCGACAATCATCAAACTCATTTTACTGAGTCTTTGAAAAATCTCTAAGTCTTTAGTCTCTGGCAGTCTGATGATGGCTGGTCCATGTAGTGTTGATCCTAAGTACTTGGCCTAGACTCTAGGACATAACTATGACCCTGGCTATACATGAAGGGTCACAAGATCCTAACTTAGTGAACCTATCCTAAATCAAACAAGGATCAAATAATCTCCCCCTATTTGGGTGAGTCACTAATTACAGACTCAGACTAAACTGAAAATAAACAAAGCAAAAAAACATATATCTGGAAGAGAAAAATGATCAGATGCAGCAGATATATATATATATAAATAAGCTTTGTTCAGAAACAAGAAAGCAGTTATAAACATAATAGAAATTAAACAGTTTAGAACTCATTTCTTTTGCTTCTTTTCTTTTGGCTTTTCTTCTTTGCTCTTGTCTCCTGGCTTAGTAAAAACAATTTCTCTGTTTGGATCAGCAGCTTGCACTTTGGTCATGGTCGCAACCCCTATAATCTTCATAGATGTGGCTCTGGGGACTACTGCATTTGGGTGCAATTTCATATAATCATCAACATTGAAAAACTTGTTAGCTTTCTCATACCTCTTAAGCTCTTCTTTCCTGTACTTTGACATTGTTCTATATTCGGAGGGATCCTTTCCTTCAGTTCTGGCTTTGTTAATCATAGAAAGGCCAACAAGTTCTTTAAACCTGTCCATCCTAGCAGTTGTTGTTTCTGGAGCTTCAAAGGGTACAAGAGGAGAAAGCGGTCTGTTAGAGCTTTCAGCTTGTTGATGTTCAGGACGTTTTTGGTGTTTTTGTTGTTAATGTTGCTGCTGTTGTTGAGATTGGTGCTGCTTGCCAGAAGGATATTGTCTTTGATGGCTACTTTCTGAAGATGAGGACCTACCCTGATGTCTTTGATAAGTTTGAAATTGGGTAGTCCTTTGAGAAGTTGTGCCTGAAGCACTAGCAGCTGGTGGAGGAGGAGGAGGAGGGACCCTTCTGTATTTGTGAGTTGGAGGAGGGGAGTATCTTCTGCTTCTTTTCCTTTCTTTCTGTTCATTTTTAGATAACCACATCCAAGCTGGCATCCCTTTATATGGAGTTATCTTCTGAAGGATACAGTAGGGAGTGTCATTGGTTGGATTTGGTTTAAGAGCAGGAGTAGGAGGTGCTTTCCTCTTCTTAGACACTTTCTTCTTCTTTGGATCCTCATCAGAATCCTTATCCTCCTCATCATGATCATCGTCAGATCCCTGAGGATTATCATATAGATCATTTAAAGATTTCAGGGCCTCAGCAGAAATAACAGGTTTATCAGTCTGTGATAGAGCTGGAGGAGAAACATCAACAAGAACTGGAGAACTAACTCTGATAGTGCTTTCAGCAGCTGCCTTATTTTCTTCTTCAATGTCAGCCAAGTTCAAGTCATCAAGATCTGGCATTGGAGAGTCATCCATCACAAAATTGGGGGTAGAAATAATTTCTGAAGGGGATGGGATGACTACAGGTTCTGGAATAACAAAACTGTCTCTTAGTTGCTTGGCAACTTTAGGACTGATAGGGGAAGAATATGGAACAATAGCCAAAGATGGCTTAGTATAATCTGCTGGAGGGAAGCTCAAAAATGCAGTATCAAAACTTTTCAACAAATATTATAAATCCACTATGGGATTAATGATGAAATCAACAACAGTAATTATCTCTTATGGAGCTGACTCTTCTAGATCCATGTCAGTCTCAATAAAATGAATGAAATCAATAAAATGTATATCTTCTGCTATTGCTGCCTCTGCATCTGTTGGAGCTATAACTACTGTTGCTGTTACTGCTGTATCTGCTACTGGTTCTGCTGCAGCCTCTTCATCAAGCATCTCCCCCTGCCTTGTTTCAGTGTGAACTGGAGCCAGGACCCTGACTGAAGATGGGGCAGCAGTGAGGGCAGATATCTGGGTAGATAGGGTAGATATAGAGGTAACAAGAGGTGTAATGGCCTCTGCTATTATTATTTTGAGGAGGGGTGTGATGAGAGCGATGACAAATGAGATGGTGGAGGGATCCAGTGGTGGAGTTGCATTTGGTGTTTTAGATGGTGGTTGGGTGGAAACATTTGGAGGGATGGTAGTAGTTGATGAGGATGGAGGAGGAGCATCTTGCATGTGGACATCCTGTGTGGATGGATTTGGAGGAGGAGGAGAATTGGGAGGAGATTATAGTAGATTGAAAGATGGTATGGAGGACAAGTGGGGTGGAAGAGGAGATGAAGGTGGTGTTGGAGCTGGTGAAGAATGAGGAGATTGAGGAGGTGTTCCATGTGGAGATGGAGGAGGTGTAGGATGATGAGTATGTGTTGGGGAAATATGAATGGGGGAAGATGGAGGTGTGGAAGTTGGAATGATGGTGTGGGCTTTGTAAGGGATTTGGATGGCTGGAAGAGATGGTGGTGAGGGAATGCTCTCTTCAGCAGGGCGGGGAGTGGCTCTAACAGCCCTTGTGCTCTCAGAAGCTGTGGTGGAAGAGGTTGAAGCCTTAGAGGGCTTGGAGATTGTCCTCTCCCACCTACCAAATAATGCACAGGTTAGCCTTTTGCTGGCATTTATGAATATGGTCGGGGAGACAAGTGATTCAGCAGCCTTTTCCTTTAAGAAGATCCCTAGGATCCTTCCAAAACAAACTTCCTTTTTAGTGTTCTTTTTTCCTGATTAGATCAAAGATGATCTGAGCCCAAGCCACTTCCTTCTTATTAACCATTGCACACATAACCAGAAACTGATGCCTGGTTATATAATCATGTGCGGTGTGCTTTCCTAGCAAGACTTTCCCAACAATATCTGCCAGAAACATATATTCTGCAGATAAATGCTTCTTCAACAATTTATTTAGGTTATCTCCAGCATAACCCATCATGCTTAACATCAGATCATATTCCTCATTCTCAATTTCCAGTTCCTCTTCTCCATTACTCATTCCAAATATTTCAGTCAAAACGGTGGGAGATAGACAAATGGCGTTACCCGCAATTATTCCAATCATAGTATTCTCCTCTATAGTTGAAGATGTGTAGACCCATTCTCTAATCTCAGTTCCAGATATTTTAATCCTTGTTGTCATCAGATTCTTCAGTTGCTGCTCTCCAGAAGTTCCAGAATATGCAGAAATATCGGCTCCGAATGCTGAAAAGAATCAAAGTCGACATTGAAGCCGGTGTCGAACTTCATCACAGCCAATGTTCCCGCTGGAATCGCCATGAAATCACCTGCAAGTGAGAAAAAATGACAATCAAGTGCAAGGGAACAGAAAGCATGGGACGGAGGTCGAAGAAAACCTAGATATAAGGTTTTCCAGAATATGAATCGACAGACTCCGTGCCATGAAAATTAAAACATTCTTCGATGTGGGTTCGACCAAATAGTTTGGAGTTAAATGATTCGTCGAGCTCAGCCTGAAGATTTGAAGACATTTTGTCAAGCTCTATTTGACGAAAGATTTCTGAAGTGGATTTGTCGAGCTCTGTTCGGCGAAAACAACTTCACTCACATAGAGTTCGTCGACCTCCGTTCGACGAATATCTCCGGAACTTTCCCTAGTTCGTCGAGCTCCATTCGACGAACTCTGGAAAATTCGTCGAGTGCAGATTGAAACTAAACTAAGTCCTTTCCATTAATCATTCCAGGATGATTTATAAAGAATAGATGGTTTATTTCATCCAGAGGTTTGGTGAAGATGTCAGCTCTTGGTAAATCAGTGTAGATATAGACAAGTTTAATTTTGTTTTTGTCTACACACTCTCTTATGAAATGATGCCTAATGTCTATATGCTTAGTCCTACTGTGATGAACTGGATTCTGTGATATGGCAATAGCACTTGTGTTATCATATAATAAAGTTGAATTATTTAAGTTGAGACTATAGTCTAGTAATTGATTTTGAATCCACAGCATTTGGAACAACAGTTGCCAGCTGCAATATATTTTGCCTCAGCAGTTGAGGTAGACACAGATGACTGTTTCTTACAAAACCAGGACACTAATCTCATACCCAGGAACTAGCAGGTTCCTGAAGTACTTTTCCAGTCCACCCTGCATCCAGCAAAATCAGCATCTGAGTATCCAGTTAACTCAAATTCTGATTCAGTAGGATACCATAGGCCTAGACCTGGACAACTCTTTATATATCTCAAAATTCTTTTTAGGAAAATTAGATGAGATTCTTTATGGTTCACTTGGAACCTAGCACAAAGGCATGTGGCAAATATGATATTAGGTCTGCTAGCTGTAAGATATAATATGGACCCAACAATGCCCCTATATAATTTCAAGTCAACAGGTTTCCCATATGGATCAGAGTCTATTACACCATTTGTAGCCATAAGTGTTTTCTTTGCTGAGGCATCAAGCCATCCCAAACTTTTTGATAAGCTCTTTTGCATATTTAGCTTGGGAGATAAAGATGCCATCAAGGAGCTGCTTCACTTGGAGACCAAGGAAGTAGGAGAGCTCACCCATGCTACTCATTTCAAATTTGGAATGCATGAGGTCAGAGAACCTCTTGCATAATTTGGAATCAGTAGACCCAAATATGATGTCATCCACATATATTTGTACAAACAATGTTTGGTCCTTATGATGTGTTGGGTACATTGGTTAAATGTACCTGATTTGAAGAAGCCTCACCCAACTCAATGATATGCATCATAATGTATTTGATGTATGTTGAGTTTACTTGTGCAGGTTAAGTAATTACTGGACTGAAGCAAAAAGTTTCTAAGTCTATGTGTCGACACCCAGAGGGAAAGTGTCGACACTCAAGAAGACTTGTGTCGACACCCAGACAAGCAGTGTCGACACTTGGAGTCATTGTGTCGACACCTGGGATGCAGAGTCGACACCAGACACAAAGTGTCGACACAAGGAGCTGTGTCGACACTCAGTAAAGAAAAGTGCAGACAGAAAGTGTCGACACAAGGAGCTGTGTCGACACCCAGTGAAGCTGTGTCTACACCAGAAAGTGTCGACACTTGGAGCTGTGTCGACACTCAGCAAAAGTCAGCAGAGACTAAGTTAAAGTGTCGACACCATGAACAAAGTGTCGACACACAACAGAAGAGTCAACACATGAAGTAAGTGTCGACACCTAGAACAATGTGTCGACACTCAGCTGAAGACTCAACACATGAAGTAAGTGTCGACACCTAGAACAATGTGTCGACACTCAGCTGAAGACTCTACACTTGAAGAAAGTGTCGACACATGGAACTGTGTCGACACTTAGCAAAGAACAGAAATATCAACAAAATATTCTAAGTACAAGTGACGACACTAAGGGAATGTGTCGACACTCAGCTGAAGTCTCAACAGAAGAATCAAGTGTCGACACAAGGAGCTGTGTCGACACTCAGCAAGTATCAACATAGAAGACTATGTGTCGACACCAAGAAGCAGTGTCGACACTTAACAGATTCAACACAAGAAGTTGTGTCGACACAAAGGAGATGTGTCGACACTTAGAAGAATTCAGCAAGTTACAGAAGATCAAGTACTTGTGTCGACACTCAATTTCAGTGTCGACACATGCAGAAGAATCTGTGTCGAGACATAGAATCTACAACACAAGGAGTTGTGTCGACACCTTGTAGACTTGTGTCGACACTTACACAACTGGTGTCGACACTTGGTCTATAAGTGTTGACACTTAAAGATAGAAAGTCTCGACACTTTCAGACAGTTAGAGATTTTCAAGAATTGACTGGATGACTTGACAGCTGCCGTTCCAGCCGGTCTACAGCACCTGTCAGAGATGTCAGAATTCAGTTATGGACCGGACCAGCCGGTTACCATGGAGAAGGCCTATAAATAGGCACATACAGTTTACAGAAACTGTTGTTGTTATTGTGAAGGTGGATCAGATTGTTGTTGAACAAGTTATTAAAGTGGTTCACAGAGTTATTGATCAAGTATCAAATCAAGAAGATCTAGCTGTGCAGATCTAAGAAGTTGGAGAGAGAGGGCTCCATCCAAGAAATCAGCCTTTGGAACTAGGCTGAGAAGAAGGGTTCATATATATTCTGGATATTAAGAAGCAGAGATCAAGGATCAACTGCAGGAGGATTCATTCTTATTCAGTTCTACTCAAGAAGCTTTGAAGAAAGCTAAGTCAGATTGAATCCAGCTGAGTTCTTCCAAGAACTCATCAAGAAACTCACAACCTTCCTCTCTTGCCTTAGGGTTGTTGAGTTAATATTTGTAAAATCATTTTATCTTGTAGGATCCTTTGGATCTGAGTGAATTGTAAGCCTATAATTATAAAGGCTGAGGGTAGGGCTTGAGAGCCTGAGTGTAGGCCTTGTTGGCTGAGTGTAGGCCTTTGTGGCTGAGTGTAGGCCTTGTTGGCTGAGTGTAGGCCTTTGTGGCTGAGTGTAGGCTTTGGGATAAAGCTGAGTTGTAAGGCCTTGGGCCTGAGGTGTAGGAACCAGTTTGGGTTCTGAGACAGTGGTGAAGTTTGGCCGAATCTAGTACACTGCTAGATAGGCGAAGGGGGAAAGTGGATGTACCCAAATCTTGGGGAACCACTATAAAACACTGTGTCTGCTGTGCTGTGATTGTGATTTGCTGTGTATGCTTTGTGATTGCTGTGAAAAAGTAAAGTAGATTCTGTGATATAACTGTTTGCTGCCATTAAAGTTTAAAAAGGGATTAGGTCACCTATTCACCCCCCCCCTCTAGGTGTTGAGGTACTATATCTTTCAAGTGGTATCAGAGCGAGGTTCCTCAAAAAGGACTAACAGTCTGAGGAGATCCAGATTGGCAGATTCAGTCTAAGTCAAAATACAGATTCAAGAAAATCAAGAACCATGGGTTCCTCTGAAAATCACAAGGAATTGGGTTCCATGAAATTACCCATATGCAGGAAAGAGATATTTGGGATCTGGAAGGAAAGGGTTAGGCTGTTTATGGAAGCCTCAGACCCTAGGATATACATCAGAGTAAAGGAGGGGCCATATTTGCCCATGAAGATATCTGTTCTAGATGCAAATCAGAGAACCCCAAAGGATTTCTCTGAAATGACTAAGGATGAGATTGTCCTAGCTACCATGGACAAGAGGGCACAAAACATAATAGTGAGTGTCATTGATGATGCAACTTTTCAGAATCTTATACACTGTAAGACAGCCAAAGAGATGTGGGACACTCTTATTGTGTATATGGAGGGATTTGAAGAAGTTAGACAAGATAGAAAATCCTTGCTAAATCAGGAGTATGAGAGTTTTAGACAAGGAAAAGGTGATAGCATAACTGAGTGCTATAAGAAGTTCTACAGAATAGTGAATGAACTCATATCTTATGGAAGAGAGTTCAGTAACTATGAACTAAATGACAAGTTCCTAAGGTCCCTAACTAAAGATTGGGACACAAAGATTTGTGCCATTAGAGAAATGGCTAAGTTGGGAGAAATTCCTCCACCTACACTGTTTGGCAAGTTATTGTCTTATGAAATGCAATTGACAGTGAGGAAAGAGGAGGAGAAATCAACAAGAAATGAATACAAGGAAAGGACAGTAGCTTTCAAGACTGAAGCTTCCAGAAAGTGCATGAATAAGTCACCAACTCCACCTCCAAAGGTAGTTGAATCAGAGTCAGATGAGTCAGTCAGCACAAAATCTGAAAGCAGTGAAAGTGATGAAGACTTTGCTGCCTTCACTAGACACTTTCAGAAATTCTTGAAGAAGAAACAGTGGAGGACAAGGCCCTCTACTTCACAAGGAAAAGAAGACTTCTATCAGAACAAAAAAATCTTCAAAGAAGGACAGGAAGAGGACAAAATCTAGCAAGGCAACTGGTTCTAAGATAGTGTGCTATTGCTGCAATAAACAGGGCCATGTTATTGCAGATTGTCCTGAAAAGAGGAAAGAATCTAGTGACAGGAAAAAGACTTATTTCAAAGGCAAGAAACAAAAGTCTTTTGTTGCCAAGAAGGAGAAGACTCTATCAGATATCTCTTCTTCAGAAACTGAGTCTGAGGCTGAGGCCTACATAGGGCTTTTTGCTGAAGAAGAAGAGGAAGAATTCATGCATATTATGGAGTCTATTTATGAACAAGAAGACTGTCAATGCCAAGGGCTAATGGCTTTGACTAAGAGTGACAAAATCCTGGAGCAGCCAGGACCTAGTAAGGTACAAAGTTCAACTTTAAATTCAGTTTCTTGTGCCAGTACAGAATCAGATTCAACTTCATCAAGTGATGGAAGTGTATCTGAGTCTGAGGATGATATTCATCAGCTTATAGATGAATATAAAGTGTTGTTGCAAGCTTACAAGAAGAGCAAGTCCCTAGCCAAAAGTCAGGCAAAGGAAATTGCTGATCTTAAAGCTGCTGCAACAGATTCTGAGAAGCTATTTGATCAAAAGCTTAATGAGATAGCCAGGCTGAAACACATTACAGTGATTCAGATGGGGACTATCACCTTTAAAAATGATCAAATCAAGAGTCTGGAGATCAATCTTCAGAAAGAGAGAGAGCTTGTTGCTAGGTTTTCTAAACCTAAGTCAGTGCTACCTTTAATTGATGAATTTATTCATCATAAAGGCAAGGCTGGATTGGGTTTTATTAGACCTGCAAGGATTGAGCAGTCCAAGTCTAAGTCCAAGGGCAAAGCCCCAACATTCAACAAGTCTGCTGTAGATAAGACAGCAAAGGCAGTACCTAAGCAAAGGTACAATAAGTTTGAATGTTGGTGCTGTGGCAAAGTTGGCCATTTTGCAATGGACTGTTGGCACAATGTTAGTGCCAAAGTGAGTACCAAACTACCTGTTGGAAAGCCAGTAGGTAGCTTTGTCAGATTGCAAACTAACAAGTACCAAGGACCCAAGAATTCTTTGGGTTCTAAGGTTCATTAATCTGTTTTGCAGGTGAGTCCAAGTGGCCATACCCCAACATGGTACTTGGACAGTGGATGTTCCAGACATATGACTGGAACAAGAGGATTACTAAAGGACTACATTCCAATAAAAGATGGTCCAAAAGTCACCTTTGGTGGTTCTGAAAAAGGAATCATCAAAGGGTTTGGTAACATTTCTAGCAACTTGGTTACCATTACTCAAGTGGCTTATGTTAAAGGGTTGAAACACAACCTAATAAGTATAAGTCAATTAAGTGATGTAGGGTATGACATCTCATTTGTTAAAAATGGTTGTCATATCAAGAGGTCAAGTGATCAAGAGATCATTTTGACAGGTTATAGGAAGAGGAATGTCTACTGCCTAGACATTATGATTGAGAACAATGGTTCTCCAGTTTGTCTTGTAGCTGATGAGACAGTCTCTCATTATATCAAATGGCACAAGAGGCTTGCCCATCTTAACTACAAGACTATTGGCAAACTCTTTAGCAAAGAGTTAGTGAGGAATGGTCCTCAAGTTAAGTGTGTTAAAAATGGTATTTGCTCAGCTTGTCAAAAGGGCAAGCAGACTAAATCCACCTTTAGAAGCATAGAAAACAAAGATGCTGTGAGGTGTTTGTACCTCTTGCATATGGATCTCTTTGGTCGAATGCCAGTTCACAGCTTAGGTAGGAAGGTCTATACCCTTGTAGTAGTAGATGACTACTCAAGGTTTTCCTGGGTGTTCTTCCTAAGACAGAAATCTGAAACACCTAGTGTCTTCTATAGCTTTGTCAAGCAAATTCAGAATGAACTAAATAGTACAGTGGTCAATATAAGAAGTGACCATGGTACTGAATTTCAGTCTGATAGCATGACAAAACTATGTGAAGACTTTGGGATATTTCAAGAATTCTCTTCACCTAGAACACCTCTGCAAAATGGCATTGCTGAGAGGAAGAATAGGACCTTGATAGAGGCTGGTAGGACCCTATTAAGTGATACATCACTACCAGAATATTTCTGGGCTGAAGCAGTTAATACTGCATGCCATGTTATAAATAGGGCTACCATCACTAAAGGGCTCAACAAGACCCCCTATGAAGTTGTGAAAGGCAGGAAACCAAACCTATCCTATTTCAGGATCTTTGGTTGCAAATGCTTCATACTTAACAATGGGAAGTCTTACTTGACTAAGTTTGCTGCCAAGTCCCAAGAGGGAATTTTTGTTGGGTACAGCAATAACAGTAAGGCTTATAGAGTCTACAACTTGACTACACAAGTTGTAGAAGAATCAGTGCATGTAGTTTTTGATGAGACTAAACATATTAACAATGAGTTGTCTAGTACTGTATGCAGCCCCACAGGTTTAACAAAGAAGATGGACAAGCTTACTATAGAAGAAGTACCTGCTGCAAGACAGCAAGTAGAGGACATTAGCTGTTGTCCAGGGGGAGAACTACATGTGCCAATTGCTGAAGAAATACAAGAAGTACAGCATGATGGAGATGCTGAAGAGGTTCAACCAGAAGTAAGGATGCCTCCAGCCAATAGGCATCTTAGAGATCATCCAGTAGAGCAGATTATTGGAGATCCAAGACAAGGAGTACAAACCAGGAGCAGGAACCTAAATGCAGTAATCTACTCCAGCTTTCTGTCTCAAGTTGAACCTAAGAAGTTTGAAGAAGCAATACAAGATCCACAATGGACTGAAGCAATGCAAGAAGAGCTTAATCAGTTCAAGAGGTGCAAAGGTTGGGAACTTGTTCCTAGACCTAAAGACCACAATATAATTGGAACCAAGTGGATCTACAGGAATAAGATGGATGAACAAGGGGTCATCATTAAGAATAAAGCAAGATTGGTTGCTAAAGGATACTGGCAAGAAGAAGGTATTGATTTTGATCAAACCTTTGCTCCAGTAGCCAGACTGGAAGGCATAAGGATGTTCTTGGCCTATGCAACCTCTCAAGGATTCAAGGTTTACCAAATGGATGTCAAGTCAGCATTCCTTAATGGTAATCTTAAGGAAGAAGTCTATGTGGAACAGACTTCAGGTTTTGTTGATTCAACTCTACCTCATCATGTCTATAGACTTAGGAAAGCTTTATATGGGTTAAAGCAAGCCCCTAGGGCTTGGTATGAAACCCTATCTAGTTTCCTCATTGAGAACAAGTTCTCAAGGGGGAAAATAGATAAGACTCTATTCCTTAAGGAATCTAGAGGCAAAGTTATACTAGTCCAAATATATGTAGATGACATTATATTTGGGTCTACTGAAAGCAGCCTTTGCAAAACTTATGCAAGGTCAGTTTGAGATGAGTAGTATGGGAGAGCTGAAGTTTTTCTTGGGTCTCCAAGTTAAACAGACTGAAAGTGGTTTATCCATATGTCAGTCCAAGTTCACCCTAGAACTCATAAGGAAGTATGGTATGGATTCATCCAGTACCATGAAGACTCCTATGGGGTCAAGTATGTCTCTCAGCAAGGATGATGCAGGGAAACCTGTAGATGAAACCTTGTATAGAGGGATAGTTGGCTCCCTATTATACTTGACTGCTAGTAGAATAGATATCATGTATGCTACATGTGTCTGTGCAAGGTATCAAGCATGCCCTAAAGAGTCTCATTTGACAGCAGTCAAAATAATATTGAGATATCTAAAGGGCACTCCCTATCTAGGCCTCTGGTACCCTAGGAATGGAGATTTTGATCTAACAGGTTATTCAGATGCAGACTTTGCAGGATGCAAAGAAGATAGAAAAAGCACTACTGGAACCTGTCAATTCCTAGGTGGGAGACTAATTTCATGGAGTAGCAAGAAGCAAACCAGTGTGGCTATCTCCACTGCAGAGTCAGAGTATGTGGCTGCAGGAAGTTGCTGTGCTCAACTTCTGTGGATACAACATCAGCTAGAGGACTATGGATTTCAGGTAAGTAGAACTCCACTTTTCTGTGATTCTACTAGTGCTATTTCAATAGCTAATAACCCTGTATCCCATAGTAGAACAAAACATATTGAAATTAAATATCATTTTCTTAGGGAGCATGTAGAAAGAGAAGATATTTTATTAGAATATGTTAAAACTGATAATCAAGTAGCTGATATGTATACTAAGCCCCTAGAAGAAGCTAAGTTCAATAGATTCAAAATTGAAATAGGAATGATAAACTTAGAGTAAGTTTACAGAATTGAAAATGCCTAAGTAAAAAGGTGTCGACACATAGACAAGTCTATGTCGACACAGCATAGTGGTGTCGACACTTCAGGAAAATGGTGTCGACACATCTAGGAAGTCGGTGTCGACACTTCAGAATATTAGTGTCGACACATGTCAAGTAGGTGTCGACACATCCACAGTGGTGTCGACACTTAAGTTTTACTCAGAATTTTCTAAGTAAAGTCTCGACTATGTGTCGAGTTATGTTGTGTCGACATATAAACAAGTGTCGACACATATAATCTGTTGACTAAACTTGTGTCGACACATATGTGTCGAGACATTATAAGTCAGTGTCGATACTTATTGCCAGTGTCGACACATTTTAAGTTAGCTGTCCCGCCTGTTCATCTTCAAAATCAGAAAGGTATAAATAGGGCTTTGTCTTTGTTTGTCGACACGCTTTCAAAGTTTCGAGACCAAACTTCTGTGTCGACACCTCTCTTCTCTCAAGACAAATTCTACAAACCCTAATGGCGCCTAAGCTTGAGGAGAACGTCAACGAAGGATATGAGCTAGTGCGCGGTGCTTTCAGTGATGCAGATCAAGAAATCAAGTCTGTCGTAACCCTAGTCGTAGATTCAGGGTTAGAGTATTTAGTTTCTGAACCTACAAAGATATGGAAGAAAGAGGTTCTTGAATTCCTAAATGGAGCTGAAGTGGATGAATCTGGATATAGAATCAAATCCAGAGTTCATGGAACTAAGGTTAAGATATCGCCAAAGAGCTTGAGGAAGGTGCTTCAATTGCCAAGAACTCAAGATGAAGAAGAAGTTACTGCATCCAAGACCAGGGAAGCTCTAACCTGGTGTGGACTTGATCTTAAGATGAAGCTGGGCTCTGTGTTTAACAGGAAAGGCATGAACAACCAAGGCAAATTCATGTCTGAAATTGTTGGAAAAGTGTTACTCAGCAAGCCAGGAGGGCATGACAGAGTGTCTGCCTATATGTTTGGAATAATGACAAGGATAATCTTCACTCTGAAAACAGACTGGTTTATAGTAGTTTATGAGAAGATTAAGGAGAGCTTGAAGAAGCCCAACCTGGGCAGAATCATTAGTCTTTATCTTGCTGGTATAATACCTGAAGTAATGAGTACTGCTGCTGGAAGTAAAATAAACCACATGAGGAAAATGGACATGAGGTTGTTTTCAAGATGGGACAGGGTGTTGTCAAAAGAAATGCCAAACCCTGAGAAACTAGTTCCTGAGAAAGAAATTCCACCTAAGAAGAAAAGGAAGACTGCTCCAGTGGCACAAGAGTCCACTAGCAGTTCTGATAGTGAAGAACAGGTTGTATTCACTCCAGATGACCATGAGGAAGAGCCTGCAGTAAAGAATCCTGCTCCTCAAGAAGTTGCTGAGATCCAGGGGGAGCTACCTCAAGCTAGCCCCATACACAAGGATCAAAGCCAGGGGGAGCCTCCAGTTGTAGATCAACCCACTACACTGGAAAGTGAACAAGCCACCACCATCATACTAGAGGTAATCACTGAACTCAGCACTTTGAATTTTCCTATGGAAGATACTGATTTGTCTGATGATCATCAACAAATCCAGCTGGATAGCCAAGTCTCAGATGCTGCCAAAGAAGACACATCTGCAGTTGTTCAAGTGATTCCTGATCCAGTGGTTGAAGAGCAAAGAATTTCTCCAGCTCCATCACCACAAGAATACACTATGGAAGATTTATTCTTAAATCTAGACCAACATGATTTTGACATGAACAAGGATGCTGCTGAGAAAGAGAATGCTGCTGCTGAGGGGGAGCAAGTGCAAGTTTATGAAGAGACTGTGAGGCAAGAAACTGAGAAAGCTCCAGTTGCACAATCTGAGAAGCCTTCAAGCCCTAAGGAGAGGGTTGACATAGCATTGAAGCAAGGATATGTTCTTGAAAATCAACTAAGGATGAATGACAATTTAACTGCTTCACATAATGCTATTGTCACTGAATTGAAGAACAAGGCTTCTGAACCCTCTACTTCTACGGCTGCTATTAAAGCTGATTTTGATAAAGTATTTCAAGAAGAAATCTCTGCTGTTAAGACTGCTATCGAAGCATCCCAGAAGGTTATATCTGAACAACTTCAAAAGCTCAAACCTTTCTTTAAAGATGGAATCAGATACTTGGATAGTCAAATCAGATTTCAGAAGGATGATGTCAGAGATCATATGGCTAGAGAAGTCATAAAGGGGGAGAGAGTGTTAGTCAATGCAAGCTCTGACCATGCTAAGTGGATAACAAATTCCATCAGAGTTACACTTGGATATCCTCCTCTGTGTGATGACAATGATATTGCTGAATCTGGCATTAACCCTGCCTATCTTGGAGGTGAGCAACCAGAAGTAGCTCAAGTCATTTATCCACCTCCAGATTTTGAAATGATTCATGCTGAGGTACAGACCATGTACAGCCCATCTGGGGGCAAGAACAATGTCCATATTGAAAAGGTTGTTCAGCCTATATCAGAAGCCATGCAAGAGGCATTGCAGAAAGAGGAAGAGACAAGGTTGTCTAAGAAGAGGTTTAGGGAACAAGCAGAACAAAGGCCAGATTTTGAACAGTGGAGCCCTACCTCTAGAAACATAATATTAACTGCCTGGAAAGCTGCCAAGGATAACACTCATGACAGGAACAAATGGTTCTCTGAAGCTGAATGGAGAAAGCATGAATCTAGACAGGAGGCCATTATTCAATACAGAAGGAAGGCAAAGATGGGAAAGCTACCTCCTACAGCTCAGGAGCCTAGCAAGTACTTTCCAAAGCCATATCACTATTTTGAGAGGCAGAAGATCAAAGCTGAAGAGCTTAAAAAGAAAGATCTGAAAGGCAAGAAGAATGCTGATGCTGAAACTGTTGATGCTCCTGTCCAAGCTAAAGTCCAAGCTGGCAAATGAATAGTTATCAAGGAACCAGAACAGAAATAGATTAAGAATTTACTTGAAGATTATTTTGTAATCTTTTTAATGTAAAACATTTTTGTGAACTACTGAAAATGTATAAGACAAATGTTAGAACAATATATGATCAATATATTTCATGTTTGTTCTGTGAATGTGTCTATGTCTATTTCTTATTTGTTCTGAAATGATGAATTTGTATGCATGTGAAATTAATACATGTTTATGTTTACCCTGCTGAATATAATCCTGCTTTACATCATTTTGTAATTTTAATTATAAATGGTGTATATCATTGACTAAGGGTTATGACTTCTCCAAATAGGGGGAGATTGTTGGGTACATTGGTTAAATGTACCTGATTTGAAGAAGCCTCACCCAACTCAATGATATACATCATAATGTATTTGATGTATGTTGAGTTTACTTGTGCAGGTTAAGTAATTACTGGACTGAAGCAAAAAGTTTCTAAGTCCATGTGTCGACACCCAGAGGGAAAGTGTCGACACTCAAGAAGACTTGTGTCGACACCCAGACAAGCAGTGTCGACACTTGGAGTCATTGTGTCGACACCTGGGATGCAGAGTCGACACCAGACACAAAGTGTCGACACAAGGAGCTGTGTCGACACTCAGTGAAGAAAAGTGCAGACAGAAAGTGTCGACACAAGGAGCTGTGTCGACACCCAGTGAAGCTGTGTCTACACCAGAAAGTGTCGACACTTGGAGCTGTGTCGACACTCAGCAAAAGTCAGCAGAGACTAAGTTAAAGTGTCGACACCAAGAACAAAGTGTCGACACACAACAGAAGAGTCAACACATGAAGTAAGTGTCGACACCTAGAACAATGTGTCGACACTCAGCTGAAGACTCAACACATGAAGTAAGTGTCGACACCTAGAACAATGTGTCGACACTCAGCTGAAGAATCTACACTTGAAGAAAGTGTCGACACATGGAGCTGTGTAGACACTTAGAAAAGAACAGAAATATCAACAAAATATTCTAAGTACAAGTGTCGACACTAAGGGAATGTGTCGACACTCAGCTGAAGTCTCAACAGAAGAATCAAGTGTCGACACAAGGAGCTGTGTCGACACTCAGCAAGTATCAACATAGAAGACTATGTGTCGACACCAAGAAGCAGTGTCGACACTTAACAGATTCAACACAAGAAGTTGTGTCGACACAAAGGAGATGTGTCGACACTTAGAAGAATTCAGCAAGTTACAGAAGATCAAGTACTTGTGTCGACACTCAATTTCAGTGTCGACACATGCAGAAGAATCTGTGTCGAGACATAGAATCTACAACACAAGAAGTTGTGTCGACACCTTGTAGACTTGTGTCGACACTTACACAACTGGTGTCGACACTTGGTCTATAAGTATCGACACTTAAAGACAGAAAGTCTCTACACTTTCAGACAGTTAGAGATTTTCAAGAATTGACTGGATGACTTGACAGCTGCCGTTCCAGCCGGTCTACAGCACCTGTCAGAGATGTCAGAATTCAGTTATGGACCGGACCAGCCAGTTACCATGGAGAAGGCCTATAAATAGGCACATACCGTTTACAGAAACTGTTGTTGTTGTTGTGAAGGTGGATCAGATTGTTGTTGAACAAGTTATTAAAGTGGTTCACAGAGTTATTGATCAAGTATCAAATCAAGAAGATCTAGCTGTGCAGATCTAAGAAGTTGGAGAGAGAGGGCTCCATCCAAGAAATCAGCCTTTGGAACTAGGCTGACAAGAAGGGTTCAGATATATTCTGGATCTTAAGAAGCAGAGATCAAGGATCAACTGCAGGAGGATTCATTCTTATTCAGTTCTACTCAAGAAGCTTTGAAGAAAGCTAAGTCAGATTGAATCCAGCTGAGTTCTTCCAAGAAGCTCATCAAGAAACTCACAACCTTCCTCTCTTGTCTTAGGGTTGTTGAGTTAATATTTGTAAATTCATTTTATCTTGTAGGATCCTTTGGATCTGAGTGAATTGTAATCCTATAATTATAAAGACTGAGGGTAGGGCTTGAGAGCCTGAGTGTAGGAGATTGATATCTCTGAGTGTAGGCCTTGTTGGCTGAGTGTAGGCCTTTGTGGCTGAGTGTAGGCCTTGTTGGCTGAGTGTAGGCCTTTGTGGCTGAGTGTAGGCTTTGGGATAAAGCTAAGTTCTAAGGCCTTGGGCCTGAGGTGTAGGAACCAGTTTGGGTTCTGAGACAGTGGTGAAGTTTGGCCGAATCTAGTACACTGCTAGATAGGCGAAGGGGGAAAGTGGATGTACCCAAATCTTGGGGAACCACTATAAAACACTATGTTTGTTGTGCTGTGATTGTGATTTGTTGTGTATGCTTTGTGATTGCTGTGAAAAAGTAAAGTAGATTCTGTGATATAACTGTTTGCTGTCATTAAAGTTTAAAAAGGGATTAGGTCACCTATTCACCCCCCCCTCTAGGTGTTTAGGTACTATATCTTTCATGATGTTTAGTGAAAAGTGTCTTATCTAGTATGCCTCTAATGAACTTATGCTCTATCAAAAAGCTAGCTAAAGTCTCATACCAAGCTCTTGGAGATTGCTTTAGACCATAAAGAGCGTTATGCAATTTAAAAACATAATATGGGTGAGTTGGAAAGACAAAACCTGGAGGTTATTCAACATAAACCTCTTCTTTTAATACTCCATTCAAAAAAGAACTCTTCACATCCATCTGATAGACCTTGAATTTCTTGAAGGCTGCATAGGTAAGGAATATTCTGATTGCCTCAAATCTTGCCACAGGTGCAAAAGTTTGGTCATAATATATTCCTTCCTCTTGATTATATCCTTGAGCAAAAAGCCTAGCCTTGTTTCTCACAATCACTCCTTGGGCATCCAACTTGTTTCTATAAACCCATTTGGTTCCAATTACAGGTTAGTTTTGGGGTCTTGGAACCAAATCTCAAACTCTACATCTCTCAAATTAGTTTAATTCCTCCTGCATTGCAATGATCTAGTGGGGATCTTGCTCTGCATCATGGATGGATAGAGGTTCAACCTGAGAGAGAAAACAGGCATGCATCAAATCTTGGTTGTGTTGATGTCTTGTCTGTACACCTGCTGATATGTCTCCAATCACTTGAGATCTGGGGTGATTTCTAAGTGTAACAAGATCGGTGGGTGGAGTTGGTTCTGCAACAGCATTAGGAACTAATTCCTCTTGTGGAATTATGTTTGCTGTTGGGGGAAGATCAATTCCTTCAGTGCCTTCATCTTCACTTTCTTCAATGACTTGTGGAGAAGGATGTGCTGGAACCTCTTGGGTGAGGTTTAGTCCATCCAAATGCTCACACAAGTGAGGTACCTGCAAGGTGCTTTTGGTAGAAATCACTTTCTCGTTGCAAGACATGTTAGCTTCATCAAATGTAACATGAATAAATTCTTCAATTTTTAGTGATGATTTATTAAAAACACTATAGGTTTTGCTTACTTGGGAATATCCTAGAAAGATTCCCTCTTCAGCCTTAGCCTCAAACTTTCTAATGTATTTTTTGTTGTTGTTGTGAATATAACATATACATCCAAATATTTTAAAATAGTAGATTTTAGGTTGCTTCCCTTTAGGTAATTCATAGGGAGTCCTATTCTTTAGTTTATGTATCAGGCTTCTGTTTAGGACATAATTTGCAGTGTTTACAGTCTCTGCCAAAAAGGTTAATGGCATGTAAGCATCTACAAGTAATGTACCTGCAGCTTCAATTAGTGTCCTATTTTTCCTTTCAGCAACCCCATTTTGTTGGGGAGTTCTAGGAGCTGAGAAGCAATGTCTGATACCTTCCTTCTCACAGAACTCAGCATAAGAAGAGACTCAAACTCTGTGCCATGATCACTTCTGATCAATGCAACATAAGTAGAGAACTCAATCTATATGTGAAAGATATGGTACCTAAACACCTAGAGGGGGGGGGGTGAATAGGTGACCTAATCCTTTTCTAACTTTGTTGGCAGCCAAATAGTTATATCACAGATTTCTAACTACTTTTGCACAGCAAACAACAATAACAAAATATACACAGCTAATCCACAGCACAATCACAGCACAGCACACAGTGTTTTATAGTGGTTCCCCAAGATATGGGTACATCCACTTTCCCCCTTCGCCTATCTAGCAGTGTACTAGATTCGGCCAAACTTCACCACTGTCTCAGAACCCAAATTGGTTCCTACACCTCAGGCCCAAAGCCTTACAACTCAGCTTTATTCTAAAGCCTACACTCAGCCAATCAAGGCCTACACTCAGCCAACCAAGGCCTACACTCAGCCAACAAGGCCTACACTCAGAGATCTCTATCTCCTACACTCAGGCTATCAAGCCCTACCCTCAGCCTTTATAAATACAGGCTTACAAATCACTCAGATCCAAAGGATCCTACAAGTTAAAATGTATTACAAATAATAACTCTACAACTCAGAAATAAAAGAGGGGAGTTGAGAGTTTCTTGATGAGTTCTTGGAAGAACTCAGCTGGATTCACCCTGACTTAGCTTTCTTCAAAGCTTCTTGAGTAGAACTGAATAAGATTGAATCCTCCTGCAGTTGTTCCTTGAACTCTGCCACTTAAGATCCAGAATGTATCTGAATCCTTCTTCTCAGCCTAGTTCCAGAGGCTGATTTCTTGGATGGAGCCCTCTCTCTCCAACTTCTTAGATCTGCACTTGAACTGCAAGATCTTCTTGATTTGATAACTTGTTCTTCAGCAATGTGATCCACTTGATCAACAATCTGAATCACTGAACAACTCTTCAATTCTGAACCACAGTTTCTGTAAACTGTAGGTGCCTATTTATAGGCCTTCTTCATGGTAACCGGCTGGTCCGGTCCATAACTGACTCCTGATATCTCTGACAGGTACTGTAGACTGGCTGGAACGACATCTGTCAAATCATCCAGTCATTTCTTGAAAATCTCTAACTGTCTGATAGTGTCGAGACTTTCTGTCTTTAAGTGTCGACACTTATAGTCCAAGTGTCGACACATGCTGTGTAAGTGTCGACACAAGTCTACAAGGTGTCGACACAACTTCTTGTATGTCTCGACACAGATTCTTCTTCATGTGTCGACACTGAAATTGAGTGTCGACACAAGTACTTGTTCTTCTAGCTTTTGCTGAATTCTTCTAAGTGTCGACACATCTCCTTTGTGTCGACACATCTTCTTGTGTTGAATCTGTTAAGTGTCGACACTACTTCTTGGTGTCGACATAAGTCTTTAATGTTGATTCTTGCTGAGTGTCGACACAGCTCCTTGTGTCGACACACCTTCTTCTTGTTGAGACTTCAGCTGAGTGTCGACACATTCCCATAGTGTCGACACTTGTACTTAGAATAATTTGTTGTTCTTTGTGTTCTTTGCTAAGTGTCGACACAGCTTCATGTGTCGACACTTTCTTCCAGTGTTGAATCTTCAGCTGTGTGTCGACACATTGTTCTGGGTGTCGACACATACTTCAAATGCTGACTCTTCTGTTGAGTGTCGACACATTGTGCTGGGTGTCGACACTTACTTCAAATGCTGACTCTTCTGTTGAGTGTCGACACATTGTGTTGAGTGTCGACACATGTACTTAGCCTCTGCAGACTTTTGCTGAGTGTCGACACAGCTCTAAGTGTCGACACTTTCTGGTGTAGACACAGCTTCACTGGGTGTCGACACAGCTCCTTGTGTCGACACTTTCTGTCTGCACTTTTCTTCACTGAGTGTCGACACAGCTCCAAGTGTCGACACTTTTTGTCTGGTGTCGACTCTGCATCCCAGGTGTCGACACAATGACTCCAAGTGTCGACACTGTTTGTCTGGGTGTCGACACAAGTCTTCTTAAGTGTTGACACTTTCCCTCTGGGTGTCGACACATGGACTTAGAAACTTTTTGCTTCAGTCCAGTACTTTCTTAACCTGCACAAGTAACTCAAACATACATCAAATACATTATGATGTATATCATTGAGTTGGGTGAGGCTTCTTCAAATCAGGTACATTTGACCAATGTACCCAACAATCTCCCCCTATTTGGAAAAGTTATAACCCTTAGTCAATGATATACACCATCCATAATTAAAATTACAAAATGATGTACAACAGATTATATTCAGCAGGGTAAACATAAACATGTAGAAATTCACACATGTATACACATTCATCATTGCAAAACAATCAAGAAATAGACACATTTACAGAACAATCATGAAATATATTTATCATATATTGTTCTAACATTGTTCCTTATACATTTTTAGCAGTTTACAAAAATGTTTAACATTAAAAAGATTGCAACATAATCTTCAGGTAAAATCTTAATCTATTTCTGATCAGGTTCCTTGATAACTATTCCCTTGCCAGCTTGAACTTGAGCTTTGACAGGGGCATCAACAGTTGAAGCATCAGCAGGCTTCTTGCCTTTTAAGTCCTTCTTCAGCTCTTCTGCCTTGATTTTCTGCCTCTCAAAATAGTGGTATGGCTTAGGAAAGTACTTGCTAGGCTCCACTACAGTAGGAGGTAGCTTTCCCATCTTTGCCTTCCTTCTATACTGAACTATGGCTTCTTGTCTGATCTCATGTTTCCTCCATTCAGCTTCAGAAAACCATTTGTTCCTGTCATTCATGTTGTCTTTGGCAGCTTTCCAGGCAGTTAAAATTATATTTCTAGAGGTAGGGCTCCACTGTTCAAAGTCTGGCCTTTGTTCTGCTTGTTCCCTAAACCTCTTCTTTGACAACCTTGCCTCTTCTTCTTTCTCTAATGCCTCTTGCATAGCTGCAGAAATAGGTTGAACAACCTTTTCCAGAACAACATTTGACTTCCCTATAGTTGGGCTATACATCTGGTGAATATCAGCTTGGACCATGTCAAAATCTGGTGGAGGATATATGACCTGAGCTACCTCTGGTTGCTCACCTCCAAGATATGCACTTTGAATCCCAGATTCAGCAATATTATCATCATCACAGAGTGGAGGATAGCCCAGTGTAGCTCTGATGGAGTTAGATATCCATTTGGCATGGTCAGAGCTAGCTTTGACTAATACTCTCTCCCCCTTTATGACTTCTCTGGCCATATGATCTCTGACATCATCCTTTTGAAATCTTATTTGACTGTCCAAATATCTGATTCCCTCTTTAAAGAATGGTTTTAGCTTTTGCAGTTGTTCAGAGATAGCTTTCTAAGAATCTTGAATGGCAGTCTTGACAGCAGTAATCTCAGCTTGGAATACTTTATCAAAGTCAGCCTTAACTGCAGCAGCAGCAGATGTAGAAGGTTCAGCAGTTTTATTCTTCAATTCAGTGACTATAGCATTGTGAGATTGTGTGAGATTGTCATTCATTCTTAACTGATTTTCAAGCACATATCCTTGTTTCAATGCTATATCATCTACTTGGGCTTTGATCTTCTCCTGGTGTGTTGCTAGATAGACAACTGCATTTCCACCCTTGTGGAAGCAGTCAGTCATCTCCTTCTTGTTCAGGTTCATCTCAAACCTTATTGACTTTATATCTTGAGCAAGATCAAACTGTAATGACTTCTGTCCTTCATCTACATACTTCTCTATGGCCTGCCTTTGCTCATCAAATTTTATCTGTAGGGCAACCATTAAAGCACTATAATCAGCAGTTGGAGCTTGCTGAACTATAGGCTGTGGGGCAATGGATTGCAAAGCTTTCTTATAACTCTGACTTCTCCTCTTGAAGACATAGAGTTTCTTCTTCTTAGCCTTTACAGCCTCATCTTCTTCAGATTCTGAAGTGCTGGCTATTTCAACCCTTTCCTTAGGGCTTGGAGGTTTGTCAGCTTGCACATCAGGTGCCTTCACAGTTTCTGGCCTTAAAGGCTCTTCCAGAACTGTCATTTGCTCCCCCTCAGCAGCAGCAGTCTCTTCTTCAGCAGCATCAATTTCTTTGTCAAAATCTGCTTGATCCAGATTTAGGAACAAGTCTTCCATTGTGAATTCTTGTGATGAAGGAGCTGGAGAAGTTCTTGGTTCTTCAACCACAGGATCAGGAATTACTTCAACAGCAGATGTGTCCTCTCTAACAACATCTGGAACTTGACTAGGCAGCTGTGTTTGCTGAGGAACATCAGACAAATCAGCATCTTCTATAAGATATTCTAAAGTTTTTAGGTCAGTGAGTACCTCTTGGATGATGATGGTGGCTTGCTCACTGTCCAGTGTAGATGGTTCTTCTACAACTGGAGGCTCCCCCTGGCTTTGATCCCTATGGATGGGGCTAGCTTGAGGCAGCTCCCCCTGGATCTCAGCTATATCTTGAGCAGCAGGGGTCTTCTCTGCAGCCACTTCCTCTTGATCATCAGGAGTGAAAACAACTTGTTCTTCACTCCCTGAACTGCTGGAGGACTCCTGTGCCACAGGAGCTGTCTTTCTCTTTTTCTTAGGAGGAATCTCCTTCTCAGTAATTGTCTTCTCAGGAGTTGATATGTCCTTGGACAACACCCTGTCCCATCTGGAAAATATCCTTTGATCCATCTTCCTCATGTGGTTGATCTTGCTTCCTGCAGCTGAACTCATGACTTCTGGTATGGTACCAGCTAGGTAGAGACTAAGTATTCTGCCCAGGTTGGGCTTCTTCAGACTCTCCTTGATCTTGTCAAACACTATCATTGACCAATCAGTTTTAATAGTGAAGATAATTCTTGTCATAATTTCAAACATGTAGGCAGACACTCTGTCATGCCCTCCAGTCTTGCTGAGTAAGACTTTTCCTACAATTTCAGACATGAACTTTCCTTGGTTATTCATGCCTTTTCTGTTGAATACAGATCCTATCTTCATCTTAGGATCAAGACCACACCAGGTTAAAGCTTCCCTGGTCTTTGAAGCAGTAACCTCTTCTTCATCTTGAATTTTGGGTAGCTGGAGCACCTTCCTCAGATTCTTTGGTGAAACCTTGACCTTAGTCCCATGAACTCTGGATTTGATTCTGAATCCAGATTCATCGACTGCAGCTCCATTAAGGAATTCAAGCACTTCCTTCTTCCAAATCCTTGTAGGTTCAGACAAAAGATATTCTAGTCCAGAATCGGTGACTAGGGTTACTACAGCCTGAATTTCTGCATCTGCTTCGTCGAACGCGCCGCGCACTAGCTCATAGCCCTCGTTAACGTTCTCCTCAAGCTTAGGAGCCATTAGGGTTTGGAGAATCTGTCTTTAGAAAAGAGAGGTGTCGACACTGTAGTGTTGGTCTCGAAACTTTGAAAGCGTGTCGACAAACAAAGACAGAACCCTATTTATACCTTTCTGATTTTGAAGATGAACAGGCGTGACAGCTAGCTTAAAATGTGTCGACACTGGCAATAAGTGTCGACACTGACTTATAATGTCTCGACACATATGTGTCGACACAAGGCTAGTCAACAGATATTATGTGTCGACACATGTTTATGTGTCGACACCACTCTACTCGACGAATAGTCGAGACTTTACTTAGAAAATTCTGAGTAAAACATAAGTGTCGACACCACATTGGATGTGTCGACACCTACTTGACATGTGTCGACACTAACATTCTAGATGTGTCGACACCTTTTTCCTGAAGTGTCGACACCACTATTCTGTGTCGACATAGACTTGTCTATGTGTCGACACCTTTTTACTTAGCCAATTTTCATTCTGTAAACTTATTCTAAGTTTATCATTCCTAGTTCAATTTTGAATCTATTGAACTTAGCTTCTTCTAGGGGCTTAGTATACATATCAGCTAGTTGTTCATCTGTTTTAACATATTCAAGTACAATATCATTTCTTTCTACATGCTCCCTAAGAAAGTGATATTTAATTTCAATATGTTTTGTTCTACTATGGGATACAGGGTTATTAGCTATTGAAATAGCACTAGTAGAATCACAGAAAAGTGGAGTTCTACTTACCTGAAATCCATAGTCCTCTAGCTGATGTTGAATCCATAGAAGTTGAGCACAGCAACTTCCTGCAGCCACATACTCTGACTCTGCTGTGGAGATAGCCACACTGGTTTGTTTCTTGCTACTCCATGAAATTAGTCTCCCACCTAGGAATTGACAGGTTCCAGTAGTGCTTTTTCTATCTTCTTTGCATCCTGCAAAGTCTGCATCTGAATAACCTGTTAGATCAAAATCTCCATTCCTAGGGTACCAGAGGCCTAGATAGGGAGTGCCCTTTAGATATCTCAATATTCTTTTGACTGCAGTCAAATGAGACTCTTTAGGGCAGGCTTGATACCTTGCACAAACACATGTAGCATACATGATGTCTGGTCTACTAGCAGTCAAGTATAATAGGGAGCCAACTATCCCTCTATACAAGGTTTCATCTATAGGTTTCCCTGCATCATCCTTGCTAAGAGACATACTTGACCCCATAGGAGTCTTCATGGTGCTGGATGAATCCATACCATATTTCCTTATGAGTTCTAGGGTGAACTTGGACTGACATATGGATAAACCACTTTCAGTCTGTTTAACTTGGAGACCCAAGAAAAACTTCAGCTCTCCCATACTACTCATCTCAAACTGACTTTGCATAAGCTTTGCAAACTTTTTGCAAAGGCTACTTTCAGTAGACCCAAATATAATGTCATCTACATATATTTGGACAAGTATGACTTTGCCTCTAGATTCCCTAAGGAATAGAGTCTTATCTATTTTCCCTCTTGAGAACTTGTTCTCAATGAGAAAACTAGATAGGGTTTCATACCAAGCCCTAGGGGCTTGCTTTAACCCATATAAAGCTTTCCTAAGTCTATAGACATAATGAGGTAGAGTTGGATCAACAAAACCTGAAGGCTGCTCCACATAGACTTCTTCTTTCAAATTACCATTTAGGAATGCTGACTTGACATCCATTTGGTACACCTTGAATCCTTGATAGGTTGCATAGGCCAAGAACATTCTTATGGCTTCCAGTCTGGCTACTGGAGCAAAGGTTTGATCAAAATCAATACCTTCTTCTTGCCTATATCCTTTAGCAACCAGTCTAGCTTTATTCTTAATGATGACACCTTGTTCATCCATCTTATTCCTGTAGATCCACTTAGTTCCTATTACATTGTGGTCTTTAGGTTTAGGAACCAATTCCCAGACCTTGCACCTCTTGAACTGATTAAGCTCTTCTTGCATTGCTTCAGTCCATTGTGGATCTTGTATTGCTTCTTCAAACTTCTTAGGTTCAACTTGTGACAGAAAGCTGGAATAGATTGCAGCATTCTGATTTCTGCTCCTTGTTTGAACTCCTTGTCTTGGATCTCCAATAATCAGCTCTACTGGATGATCTCTAAGATGCCTGTGGGCTGGAGTCATCCTCACTTCTGGTTGAACCACTTCAGCATCTGCATCATGCTGTATACCTTGGATTTCTTCAGCAATTGGCACATGTAGTTCTCCCCCTGGACAGCAGCTACTCTCCTCTCCTTGCTGTCTTGCAGCAGGCACTTCTTCTATAGTAAGCTTGTCCATTTTCTTTGTCAAACCTGTGGGGCTGCATACATTGCTAGACAACTCATTATTAATAAGTTTAGTCTCATCAAAAACTACATGCACTGATTCTTCTACAACTTGTGTAGTCAAGTTGTAGACTCTATAAGCCTTACTATTATTGCTGTACCCAACAAAAATTCCCTCTTGGGACTTGGCAGCAAACTTAGTTAAGTAAGACTTCCCATTGTTAAGTATGAAGCATTTGCAACCAAAGATCCTGAAGTAGGATAGGTTTGGTTTCCTGCCTTTCACTACTTCATAGGGGGTCTTGTTAAGCCTTTTAGTGATGGTAGCCCTATTTATAACATGGCATGCAGTGTTAACTGCTTCAGCCCAGAAATACTCAGGCAGTGATGTATCACTCAATAGGGTTCTACCAGCCTCTATCAAGGTTCTGTTCTTCCTCTCAGCAATGCCATTTTGCTGAGGTGTTCTAGGTGAAGAGAATTCTTGAAATATCCCAAAGTCTTCACACAGTTTTGTCATGCTTTCAGACTGAAATTCAGTACCATGGTCACTTCTAATTTTGACCACTGTACTATTTAGTTCATTCTGAATTTGCTTGACAAAGCTATAGAAGACACTAGGTGTTTCAGATTTCAGTCTTAAGAAGAACACCCAGGAAAACCTTGAGTAGTCATCTACAACTACAAAGGTATAGACCTTCCTACCTAAGCTGTGAACTGGCATTGGACCAAAGAGATCCAAATGCAAGAGTTACAAACACCTCACAGCATCTTTGTTTTCTATGCTTTTAAAGGTGGATTTAGTCTGCTTGCCCTTTTGACAAGCTGAGCAAATACCATCTTTGACACACTTAACTTGAGGACCATTCCACACTAACTCTTTGCTAAAGAGTTTGCTAATAGTCTTGTAGTTAAGATGGGCAAGCCTCTTGTGCCATTTGACACAATGAGAGACTGTCTCATCAGCTACAAGACAAACTGGAGAACCATTGTTCTCAACCATAATGTCTAGGCAGTAGACATTCCTCTTCCTATATCCTGTCAAAATGATCTCTTGATCACTTGACCTCTTGATATGACAACCATTTTTAGCAAATGAGATGTCATACCCTACATCACTTAATTGACTTATACTTATTAGGTTGTGTTTCAACCCTTTAACATAAGCCACTTGAGTAATGGTAACCAAGTTTGTAGAAATGTTACCAAACCCTTTGATGATTCCTTTTTCAGAACCACCAAAGGTAACCTTTGGACCATCTTTTATTGGTATGTAGTCCTTTAGTAGTCCCCTTGTTCCAGTCATGTGTCTGGAACATCCACTGTCCAAGTACCATGTTGGGGTGTGGCCACTTGGACTTACCTGCAAAACAGATTAATTGACCTTAGAACCCAAAGAATTCTTGGGTCCTTGGTATTTGTTAGTCTGCAATCTGACAAAGCTCCCTGCAGGCTTTCCAACAAGTAGCTTGCTACTCACCTTGGCACTGGCATTGTGCCAACAGTCCACTGCAAAGTGGCCAATTTTGCCACAGCACCAACATTCAAACTTGTTGTACCTTTGCTTAGGTACAGCCTTTGCTGTATTATCTACAGCAATCTGGTTGAATGCTGGGGCTTTGCCCTTGGACTTAAACTTGGACTGCTCAGTCCTTGCAGGTCTAATAAAGCCCAGTCCAGCCTTGCCTTTTTGATGAACAAATTCATCAATTAAAGGTAACACTGACTTAGGTTTAGAAAACCTAGCAACTAAGTCCTTCTCCTTCTAAAGATTGATCTCGAGACTCTTAATTTGATCATTCTTAAATGATATAATACCCATCTGAATCACTGTTATGTGTTTCAGCCTAGCTATCTCATTCAACTTTTGATCAAACAGCTTCTCAAAATCTGTTGCACCAGCTTTAAGTTCAGCAATTTCCTTTGCCTGACTTTTGGCTAGGGATTTGCTTTTCTTGTAAGCTTGCAACAACACCTTATATTCATCTATAAGTTGATGAATATCATCCTCAGACTCAGATACACTTTCATCACTTGATGAAGATGAATCTGATTCTGAACTAGAACAAGAAACTGAATTTAAACTTGAACTTTGTACCTGACTGGGTCCTGGCTGCTCCAGGATTTTGGCACTCTTTGTCAAAGCCATTAGCCCTTGGCATTGACTGTCTTCTTGTTCATAAATAGACTCCATTAACTGCATGAATTCTTCCTCTTCTTCTTCAGCAAACAGCCCTATGTAGGCTTCAGCCTCAGACTCAGTTTCTGAAGAAGAAATGTCTGATAGAGTCTTCTCCTTCTTGGCAATAAAAGACTTCTCTTTCTTTCCTTTGAAGTGAGCCTTTTTTCCTGTCACCAGATTCCTTTCTCTTCTCTGGACAATCTGCAATAACATGGCCCTGTCTATTGCAGCAATAGCACACTATCTTTGAATTAGTTGCCTTGCTAGATTTTGTCCTTTTCTTATCATTCTTTGAAGACCTCTTTTTCTGATAAGAGTCTTCCTTTCCATGTGATGTAGAAGGCCTTGACCTCCACTGTTTCTTTTTCAAAAACTTCTGAAAGTGTCTAGTGAAAGCAGCAAAGTCTTCATCACTTGCACTGCTTTCTGACTTGGAGCTGACTGTTTCATCTGACTTGGAGCTGACTGTTTCATCTGACTCTGATTCAGCACTCTTTGGAGGTGGAGTTGGTGATTTATGCCTGCACTTCCTGGGGACATCTGCCTTGAAAGCAACTGATCTTTCCTTGTGCTCAATCCTTGTTGATTTCTCCTCATCTTTCCTCACTGTCAACTGCATCTCATATGACAATAACTTGCCAAACAGTGTAGGAGGAGGAATTTCCCCCAACTTAGCCATTTCTCTTATGGCACAGATCTTTGTGTCCCAATCTTTGGTTAGGGACCTTAAGAACTTATCATTTAGTTCATAGTTATTGAACTCTCTTCCATAAGACATGAGTTCATTAACTATTCTGTAGAACTTCTTGTAGCACTCAGTTATGCTATCACCTTTACCTTGTCTAAAGCTCTCATACTCCTGGTTTATCAAGGATTTTCTATCTTGTGTTACTTCTTCAGATCCTTCATATACACTATAAGAGTGTCCCACATCTCTTTAGTTGTCTTACAGTGTATAAGATTCTGAAATGTTGCATCATCTATGGCACTTACAATAATGTTTTGTGCCCTCTTGTCCATTGTAGCTAGGACAATCTCATCCTTAGTCATCTCAGAGAAATCCTTTGGAGTTCTCTGATTTGCATCCAAAACTGAAATCTTCATTGGCACATAAGGCCCTTCCTTTACTGTGATGTAGATTAAAGTGTCAGAGGCTTCCATAAATAGCCTTACCCTTTCTTTCCAGATCCCAAAAATCTCTTTCCTGCATATGGGTAATTTCATGGAACCCAATTCCTTGTGATTCTCAGAAGAACCCATGTTTCTTGATTTTCTTGAATTTCTTGAAACTGTGTACACTTATACTGAATCTGCCAAACAGGATCTCCTCATACTGTTAGTCCTTTTTGAGGAACCTCGCTTTGATACCACTTGAAAGATATGGTACCTAAACACCTAGAGGGGGGGGGGGTGAATAGGTGACCTAATCCTTTTCTAACTTTGTTGGCAGCCAAACTGTTATATCACAGATTTCTAACTACTTTTGCACAGCAAACAGCAATAACAAAACATACACAGCTAATCCACAGCACAATCACAGCACAGCACACAGTGTTTTATAGTGGTTCCCCAAGATATGGGTACATCCACTTTCCCCCTTCGCCTATCTAGCAGTGTACTAGATTCGGCCAAACTTCACCACTGTCTCAGAACCCAAATTGGTTCCTACACCTCAGGCCCAAAGCCTTACAACTCAGCTTTATCCCAAAGCCTACACTCAGCCAATCAAGGCCTACACTCAGCCAACCAAGGTCTACACTCAGCCAACAAGGCCTACACTCAGAGATCTCTATCTCCTACACTCAGGCTATCAAGCCCTACCCTCAGCCTTTATAAATACAGGCTTACAAATCACTCAGATCCAAAGGATCCTACAAGTTAAAATGTATTACAAATAATAACTCTACAACTTAGAAATAAAAGAGGGGAGTTGAGAGTTTCTTGATGAGTTCTTGGAAGAACTCAGCTGGATTCACCCTGACTTAGCTTTCTTCAAAGCTTCTTGAGTAGAACTGAATAAGACTGAATCCTCCTGCAGTTGTTCCTTGAACTCTGCCACTTAAGATCCAGAATGTATCTGAATCCTTCTTCTCAGCCTAGTTCCAGAGGCTGATTTCTTGGATGGAGCCCTCTCTCTCCAACTTCTTAGATCTGCACTTGAACTGCAAGATCTTCTTGATTTGATAACTTGTTCTTCAGCAATGTGATCCACTTGAACAACAATCTGAATCACTAAACAACTCTTCAATTCTGAACCACAGTTTCTGTAAACTGTAGGTGCCTATTTATAGGCCTTCTTCATGGTAACCGGCTGGTCCGGTCCATAACTGACTTCTGATATCTCTGACAGGTGCTGTAGACTGGCTGGAACGACATCTGTCAAATCATCCAGTCATTTCTTGAAAATCTCTAACTGTCTGATAGTGTCGAGACTTTCTGTCTTTAAGTGTCGACACTTATAGTCCAAGTGTTGACACATGCTGTGTAAGTGTCGACACAAGTCTACAAGGTGTCGACACAACTTCTTGTATGTCTCGACACAGATTCTTCTTCATGTGTCGACACTGAAATTGAGTGTCGACACAAGTACTTGTTCTTCTAGCTTTTGCTGAATTCTTCTAAGTGTCGACACATCTCCTTTGTGTCGACACATCTTCTTGTGTTGAATCTGTTAAGTGTCGACACTACTTCTTGGTGTCGACATAAGTCTTCAATGTTGATTCTTGCTGAGTGTCGACACAGCTCCTTGTGTCGACACACCTTCTTCTTGTTGAGACTTCAGCTGAGTGTCGACACATTCCCATAGTGTCGACACTTGTACTTAGAATAATTTGTTGTTCTTTGTGTTCTTTGCTAAGTGTCGACACAGCTTCATGTGTCGACACTTTCTTCCAGTGTTGAATCTTCAGCTGTGTGTCGACACATTGTTCTGGGTGTCAACACATACTTCAAATGCTGACTCTTCTGTTGAGTGTCGACACATTGTGCTGGGTGTCGACACTTACTTCAAATGCTGACTCTTCTGTTGAGTGTCGACACATTGTGTTGAGTGTCGACACATGTACTTAGTCTCTGCAGACTTTTGCTGAGTGTCGACACAGCTCTAAGTGTCGACACTTTCTGGTGTAGACACAACTTCACTGGGTGTCGACACAGCTCCTTGTGTCGACACTTTCTGTCTGCACTTTTCTTCACTGAGTGTCGAAACAGCTTCAAGTGTCGACACTTTCTGTCTGTTGTCGACTCTGCATCCCAGGTGTCGACACAATGACTCCAAGTGTCGACACTGTTTGTCTGGGTGTCGACACAAGTCTTCTTAAGTGTCGACACTTTCCCTCTGGGTGTCGACACATGGACTTAGAAACTTTTTGCTTCAGTCTAGTACTTTCTTAACCTGCACAAGTAACTCAAACATACATCAAATACATTATGATGTATATCATTGAGTTGGGTGAGGCTTCTTCAAATCAGGTACATTTGACCAATGTACCCAACAGTATGGTCCTGAGAAAATCTGTAAGAACCTTAAAGGTATCTGACTTAGATCTAAAAAAGGACACCCAAGTGAACGTTGAGAAGTCATCCACTATAACTAAGGTGTAGGATTTCCATCCTAGGCTTTGTACAGCAATGGGTCCAAAGAGATCCATGTGTAGCAAGTACAATATCCTAGGTGAATCACTTTTATTAATAGATTTAAAACTAGATTTAGTTTGCTCGCCTAGTTGACAAGCCCTGCAGAGACCTTCCTTCTTGTACAGACCAGAAGGTAGACCTCTCAAAAGATTGTGTTTTGATAGCCTAGTAATATTTTTCAAGTTTACATAACCTAGTCTTTTATGCAATAAATCATTCTGATTACTAGTTATATTAAGTAAGCAGATATCAGAATTGGCAGAAAGAAAATCCACTAAGTATATGTTTCATTGTCTATTTCCAATTAAAATAGTTTGTTTTTCTTTATTAGTAGTAGTGCAAGAAGATGAGTTAAAGTGTACCTGATAACATTCATCACATAACTGGCTTATAGAGATGAGGTTATGCTTGAGTCCTCTGACATAAGTCACTTTCTTGAATATGACTGCTCCAATCTTCACTTCTCCAAAACCTTCAGACTGGCCACATTTTGAATCACCAAAGAAAACCTTTGGTCCTAGCTTGGACTTATAGTTGTGTAAGATGTCCTTGCTGCTAGTCATGTGCTTGGAGCAACCACTGTCCAGATACCATGTTTGATAATTTACTGGACAACTCTTCACCTGCAATGAAAGACAATTAATTATTCTTGACCCAGGTTACCTTGGGTCCTTTGTATTATTGATATGAAAAGCTAGATATAACAGAGAATTCTGGTTGAGATTTATATCCTACAGGGTAATATCTTCTAGATGGTATTGCCCAATCATCTACATGGTTAAATGGTGTTCTAAATTTATTAGAGTTGTTGTTATAATTAACATTCCTGTTAAGTTTTTTTGGGTTCGATGAATTTCTGTGAGTTCGTCGACTAGAGTTCGACGAATTGGGTTGAGATCGTCGATCTCTGCCCAGAGAATGAACATATTCATTTTCTGTGCCCCACCTTCGTCGACCTCTGCTCGTCGAACCATACAGAGTTCGTCGATCGCAGTTAGACGAATAATTATAGCTATAGCTTGTGTTCAGCGTTCGTCGAGTGGGGTTCGACAAACTGGCAACATTTCGTCGATCTGAGTTCGACGAATTCTGCTGAACCTTATTTTTAGTAGTTTTCTGATTTTTGTTGTTCTGACCTATTGATTTTGTGATTTGATCTAAGGTTGGTTTATTGTTTATTTTCTCTTTCCCTTTTGTAGAAACAAATTTAATGGGGGTAGTCAGAATATTTTTCTTGAGGATGGGGGGGCAAACTTGATGAAGCATCCAAGCACAACTTGCCATTAAGCCTGGAATTTACAGTACTTGTGATGTCCATCAACTTGAGGCTTCTCCCATTGAGAGTTTCCTCAATTTGTTTAGCCTCACATAACTCAGTTTTTAATAATATGGTTTGTTCATTAGCTAGGGTTAATTCATCCTTTAACTTATTGTTTTCAGAATTAACATTTTCTAGGTTTCCTAATTTTTCCCTAAGAGTCTTGATTTCCATTTTTGAGTTAATTAAATCTATGCACATGGTTTTCAATTCAGATTTAAATGAATCAGAACTGTAATCAAAAGAGGATAATACCTTGTCAGCCTCAGAATCTGAAACTACTTCATTTTCTGAATCTTCTTCTTCTGAATGGCTTCTGGAGGCATCAATGGCCATTAGGCAGACTTCTTTGGCACTTGCCTCTTCTTCATCTTCACTGGAGCTGGAAGATGTTGA
Organism: Platanthera guangdongensis; assembly: GCA_039583875.1. Classification (NCBI taxonomy): domain Eukaryota; kingdom Viridiplantae; phylum Streptophyta; class Magnoliopsida; order Asparagales; family Orchidaceae; genus Platanthera; species Platanthera guangdongensis. Next base: position 136,303,124 of record CM077152.1, read on the forward strand.
TTCATCCTCAGTCTCACTCCAGGATTCAGCCACAAAGCCTTTCTCCTTCTTCTTGTATTTGCTGGAGGGAGGCCTGTTGTTGTGCTGTCTTCTTATGTCCTTCTCTATTCTCTTCTCCATTTTCTGATTCTCTGGACACTCAGAGATGAAGTGTTCAGGTTTCCTGCAACCAAAACACACCACTTCTTTAGTTGGTGTTTTGTCATACCTTGGTTTGTCATCCTGCCTTGATGACTTTCTCCTGAGGTCTTTCCTTGCTAGTTTGTAGAATCTTTTGGCAAAAAGACTCATCAGCTCTTCATTTATGGTTGAAGTCTATCTCCTCAGCAGCCTTGAAAGCAATGTTGTGCTCTTTTCTTGCTGGAGGAGGTGTTTTCTGCTCAGCTGCCTCTCTGGATTTGATCGGCTGTTCATAGGACTTATGCTTTCCTAAAAGAGATTCAGTGGAAATCTCATCTAGGCTTCTGGCCTCCTTGATGGGCCAGATTCTTGAATCCCATGATCTTGGGAAGCACATAAGGATCTTATCATTCACCTCAGTTAGGGTTATGTCCTTGTCCAAGTTTTTTAGCTCATTTATGATTGAACTTAACCTGTTTTACATATCATCTACTGTCTCAGCGTCCTCCTTCTTGAAATTCTCATATAGGGATATGAGATTGGATCTCCTGTCCTTTATTTCATCTACTGATCCATCCACCATTTGATTTAGGGAGTCCCAAATGGCTTTGGCTGAGGTGCATTCAGCCACTGTTTGGAAGATATCATCTGACATTATTTGTGCTAGTATGTTCATTGCCTTGGCATCATCAATTTTAGCCTTCTTCTAGGCTTCAGTCCACTCAGGTGGTGGTACTGCACTTGTGCTTGAAGCTGTTATAGATGTGGAGGCAGTGAATTGAGGAGGACCTGTCAAAATAGAATTAAAGATATCCTCATCAATTGAGTTCATGTACAATTTGATTCTTGCCTTCCAAATGCCAAACTTATTCAGATTGCATACTGGAGGTATGGTGCTTGTATAGTCCTTGTTCTGTGCCATGCTGTGTGACTATAAATCTACTGGAAATGAAAAGACAGATCTAACTCAGGATCTTTGGTTCAAGGGTTAGCTTGTACAACCAAGGGAATCCTGCTCTGATACTAATTGAAAGTGATGTGTTAGATCTGAAATAATCTAGTGGGGTGAATAGAGTATCCTAAAATCCTTTAACAAACTTTACAGCTTTTGCTGTAATTGAGAAATTGCATAAACAACTTAATAAAATATAAACACCACAATCCTAAAAAAGCACAAACACAGCAAGAACAAAAAGAAGGTGCAACCAATCAACACAAGAAATTTATAGTGGTTCCCCAACCTGGGTACATCCACTCTTCTACCACCCTGGTAGGAATCCACTCAGATTTTTGATCAAAGGTGTCTGACACCAATGAGATTTTGATCAGGTGCTCAAAAACCAAATCTCAAGTCTTTTGGTCAGGTGACCTACAAACAGGAATAACGTTTGAAGGGAATTATAACCCTTTATACAGTGGGGGCGGGGGGTGCGAGATGATATTGTCTTCTCTTTCTCAATATACAACTGAGAAGACTTGTGGATATGATTTTAGCAAATGGCTGCCCCTGTGATGTAGAATGGTTCAGGGAAATTTGGAGCATTGCTTCAGGGTGATAGGTCTTCAATCTTTAAACCCTGACCAGGAAAGATCTTCAGGAACTTCTTGACAGATGGAATTGATGTTGTCCTTTGAAGTGTCCTGAAGAGTTGAAGAATGAAGACTCTTGATTTTTGTTTGATTGCTCTTCTTCTTCCGATAGCACATGTTCTTATGGTCTAGGGCTTCTTCTCTGTGTTGAGAGTTGTGAAAGAAAGAACTGCAGAGAGATTCTCATTGCAGCCTGACTGACTGTCTGTGTTCTATTGAGGAAAAGAGGGAAAATCTCTTTTATATTTCTTGTCAAAAATTATCTTTCGAAATTTGAAATCCTCTGCAATCAATGCTGACGGTCTTTAAAATAAACTGCATTGAATTATTTCCCCAACTGTCCCATGGAAAAATGGCAAGCAATAATCCTGGAGAAGACCATAATCGATGCTCCTTTTAACGGTTATATTTAGAGAATATTTGAGCATTAATTATACATGAATTATTACAGTGAGAAGGAGACAGAAGGATAGAAATGACTAAGTCTGGATTCGTCGAATAGAGAACAAAAATCGTCGAGCTGAGTTCACAGTTCGTCGAGCTGAGAAGTTGTGTTCGTCGACCAGATGACTTCTGTTTGTCGAGCTGAGTTCCAAGATCGTCGAGCTAAAATAGAACTGCATTGATTAGAAACTTTGACCATTCTTTGTATGGAGTTCGTCGAGCTGATAACTGGGAACTGATTTCGTCGTGCTGAGAACTGATTTTGTCGAGCAGAGAATCTTGAATTTCGTCGACTAGAGATGATTCTGGACTTAGAAAACTGGAGGCTTCTGGATTAATAAGTTGAAGTAGATAACCCAGAATTCGTCGACCAAGAACTAAGTTCGTTGACTGGAGTCTAGAGAATAAAGTCTGGACTTAGAATGCTGAAGGTAGAGTCCAAAGATCGTCGACCAAATAATCAAGTTCGTCGAGCTCAGCTCAGAGAATTTTCTCTGAGATCGTCGAGCTGAGCACGACTATCGTCGACCTTAGTTCGATGAACGTCAAACTCATTTTACTGAGTCTTTGAAAAATCTCTAAGTCTTGAGTCTCTAGCAGTGTTATGATGGCTGATCCATGCAGTGTTGATCCTAAAGACTTGGCCTATACTCTAGGACACAACTATGACCCTGGCTATACATGATGGGTCACAAGATCCTAACTTAGTGAACCATACCCAAATCAATCTGGGGATCCAACAGACTGATATTAATCATGTTATACATTTCCTCTATTACTGCTCACATTACATGTACTTATTCCACCTGCTTGTACCTACTTATATTACTTACTATATATTGTACCCTAATTCCTTTCCCCGCCCGGTGCCGAGGAGTCGTCAGGGGAGCGGATGTGAAGCCACTTAGTATTTTTGACTAACGGTTTCTACGTCTTCATTTTTAGGAGGAAACCCCGCAGGTAGAGCAGCCGCAGACTATGCATCAGGACAGCCAGGCCAGGATGATAGGTCCTGAAGGGACGGTGTCATCGCTACCGTCAGTTACCGATGTGAGTTTGAGAGTTTTGATATAGCCCTTTTGGGCATGTTTAGCTGTACTCTGATACTTTAAAAGCTCGTTGTAGCTTCTTGTCTTGATGTACTTTGGACTTATTATGCTTATGTGTGGATTGGCTTCTTGATTATATTTTGGTTGGGTTGGAATTTATTGATATTGGTTATAGCCGGCAGAATAGGCATCTTGTGGTAAAGGTTAGCCTCGTGTGCTAATGCTACCGCAAGGCGGCTGTTCTGCGCATAAGACCCCCTTCGTGCCGTATTTTGTGTTCCGGGAGGTGCAAATGGTATCAACTTGCCACGATCCTAAACTAAATAAGTCATTCAACAATGGTACCACCCCCGTTCGATTAGTCAATTTGGGGATAAACTGACTTAGCATAAGCAGTGGTGTGCCCATATATATTTCACACTAAGTATGTCCAACTTTGACCTTAAGATTAGCCAACCTGACCATAGGTTTGTACTCTACGTGTAGATTCCAGTGCACGTTGAGCCAATGGGGGGCACTCCTGACCCTTCCGTACCTACTTAGTTCCAACAATCTGAATTGGAACAGACGCTCACGGCCATCCTGGATGCCTTTAGGTCGCAGCAGACCCCAGTACAACAACAGGATACGGGCTCAAACTGGTTGAGCACGTTCTGTGCTCTCTCCCCTCCCGCCTACCTCGGGACAGAGTCGGCCGTGCACACAGAAGAATGCCTCGATACTGTGTAGGAGCTATTCGAAGGAATCCGTTGCCCAGCCAATATGGCTGTCACATTGGCAGTGTCCGTCCTAGAACTTCACGCCAAGAGGTGGTGGAAGTCCCTTATGGGCTCCACCTTTCAATGGTGAGTTTATACGGAGATAAGCTGGAGCGAGTTCTCAGGAGTCCTCTTAGAGCACTTCATTCCCTCGACCGCTCGAGATGATCTCGAAGAGAGATTTCTACTACTGAAGCAAGGATCGAAGTCAGTTACGGAGTATCTGCGAGAGTTCCAACATCTCGCGAGATTTGCGGACTCATATGAATTGGATGACAGAGGTTACGCTAAGCAGTTCTACAAAGGGCTGCGGGACCCCTGAGGCAGGCCCTTTTGTTTATAGCGGACTCCAACTTGGCGGGAATAATTGACATGACAAAGAGACTAGAAGCAGACCACATGGGAAGTAGTAAGAGGCATGCTAAGGGTGTGATGGAATCCGGTCCAAGTAATAGAAGGAGACACTACTATATAGGAGGAAGAGGACATCAGAGAGGTGGCGGACGTTTCCACCGAAACTTTAGAGTGGAGCATCCGGTTCAGCAGCCCCCCGCGTTGCCTCCACCGCCACAGCCTCAACAATTTCAGCAACCAGAGGGGCGTTATTGGCGGGTGTGCTTCGAATGCAATCAACTGGGGCACATCCGACGTTACTGCCCGCAGTTATTTGGGAATGCTCCTCATGCTCTCCCTCCGACAGCTCGTCGAGGGCGGGGACACATGCATGGTCGAGGACAAGGACTACGAGGAGGAAACCCTGGACAGACTCGGGATCAAGTGTTCGCTCTGGACATGACACAAGAATGGAACCCTCAGGAGGTGATTGTAGGTATGTTGCAGTTAGTTATCATATTTTCATTGTCAAACATTAAATTGCTTAAGACGTACTAGATATCTAGCATTGAATATTGTATTGGTACTTACGCACCGTGGTGGTTGGCGGGAAACCGACCTATACATTGTTCGATACTGCTGCCTCACACTCTTTTGTGTCTGAGGACTTCGTTAAAGATGTAGAAGAAGTGCAATACTTCACTGGTATTGCTCGACGAGTATGACTCCCAGATGGCTCTGAGATGACTACAACCTCCAAATGCGAGTTAGAGATATTCATTGGGGGAAAGGACTTTGATACCCCTGCCACAGTCTTGAGGATGCCAGAATTTGACCTCATTCTTGGCATGGCGTGGTTGGACTGGCACTTCGCAAGGATTGACTGCGCGGAGAAACAAATTTACTTGTGACACGGAGACACCGATGTCATCTTTCAAGGTATTAGATTCGCACCCCGTATGCTGTTATCTTCAATTCGGGCTGTAAAAGCCCATATGAAGGGGGAAGAAGTTTTCATGATTTGTTTCGAGTTGAAGGAGATAGCGTTGGATATGAATGATATACGGGTAGTGGGGGACTTCCCCGAGGTATTTCCTGAGAAACTGCCATTATTACCCCCGCATAGAGAAGTTAACTTTCAAATTAATCTAGTACCGGGTGCAAAGCCCGTCTCCAGGACCCCTTACCGGATGGCCCCGAAGGAACTCACAATGTTTAGAGTCCAGTTACAAGAATTGCTAGAGTTATGGTTTGTTCGCCCAGTTCGCGACCCTGGGGAGCCCCTGTATTGTTCGTCAAGAAAAAAGATGGAACCTTGCGATTATGCATAGACTATCGGGAGCTCAAGCGACTGACGTTTCGAAACACTTATCCTCTACCCCGGATCGACGAGCTGTTCGATCAAGTAGTAGGAGCGCATTGGTTTTCCAAGCTGGATTTGCGCTCGGGGTATTATCAGTTGAGGATACAGGAAGGGGACATCCAGAAAATAGCTTTTAGCTCAAGATACGGACTGTACGAGTTCACTGTAATGCCGTTTGGGCTCTCAAATGCCCCTTCATCTTTCATGAGCCTGATGAACATGGTGTTCGAGCCTTATTTGGACATCTTCGTCATCATTTTCATCGATGACATTCTAGTCTACTCAAAGACATAGGAGGAGCATATCGAGCATCTAACCTTGGTACTGAAGAAGCTAAAAGAGCATGCCTTATTTGCCAAGTTCAGCAAGTGCAAATTCTGGCTTAAAGAGGATGCTTTCTTGGGCCATGTGATCAGTGGGGCTGGACTAGCTGTGGATCCAGCCAAGGTGCATGCCATGAGCGAGTGGTCACCCTCCAAGTCAGCGGCCGATGTGTGGAGCTTCCTTGGATTTGTCGGGTACTATCGCAAGTTCGTAAAAGGATTCTCAAAGATCACCCTTCCTCTTACTACCTTAACAAAGAAAGGTGTTGTAACGTCCCGATTCGCACTAGGCCCCTCGTGCATGTTTTTGAGTCAGGAGAGCTCACTTGGGATCAAAGAAGTGCTGGCAGCGGGGCTACACTTGTAATTGGTATGAGAAATCAGTCCAAAATAGGACATGGGTTGTGACACGAGCGTGTCCCTACCCGTGTGGGTAGAGGTGAGGAACGAAAACCGAAAACCGACTAAACCGACCAAACCGACCGAACCGCACCGACTTTGAAACCGAGCCGCCCGGTCTGGTGTCGGTTTGGTTTGGAGCTTTTGAAAACCGAAGGCTTATCGGTTCGGGTCGGTTTTCAAGTTGTGAAAACCGACTAAACCGAACCGAACCGAGCACTTCACCACTGTTTTGGGGTATATTTGATCGAGCAACTTTCAGATTATCTTTGGGTCTACAACCAAGTTCACTTTTCCCATCTCCGTGCTTGGTGAGATTTTTCTGACCCTTCTCCTTAGGTTTAAAGAGTTTTTCAGATCCTAAGTAATTCTGTTGGGAAAAAGTTTTATTAACAGTTTTATTATTTGGGATGTTATGTATATTAAATTGATTTAATAACGACAATGATTATCAATCGTGATACTCCAATTGCTCTGATTGCTTATTGTTGGATCTATTAGTATTAAATTTGTCCAAATTATTATAGAGAATTGCGAGATGTCATAAAAAAGGTTTGCCTCAATATACCCAAACTCCGCATGTCTAAAAATGCACGAATATAATAATTGTCTGTGTGTGATGTCAATTTAATAAACATTCTCTCTGACTTATACTCAAAAATATTGTATGTTATTTATTTAATATAAATCTTTAGTTGATAAAGATTATGAAATTATTAAAGGGAAGATGACCAATCCAAAAAAAGCACTTGAATATGTTTGTTCGCAGAAAACCGACACCGAACCGCAAAAAACCGACTAAAAACCGAACCGACTTTGAACCGAACAGAATGGGTTCGGTTCGGGTCGGTTTGGACAAACCAAAAACCGAGGCATGTTGGTTCGGTTTCGGTTTGGGTCCAAACCGCCCCAAACCGAACCGCTCGCACCCCTACGTGTGGGAGAGGCCAGTTCTCGAGTTGATGACTCCAGTATGTCCAGAGAAGGACACGGGTACTGACACGGGCGCGTCACTACCCATGTGCATGATGACACGGTAGGGACACTGCGTGTTACTCCCCGGGTATGTACAACCGGTGTTCCCGTGAAGGACACGGGTAGAGATACGAGCATGTCCCTACTTGTGTCTATCCAACCGACTCTCGAGTCGACGCCTCGAGTTGTCCCAGAGAAGTACACGGGTAGTGATACGGGCGTGTCACTACCCGTGTGAAGATGACACGGGTAGAGACACAGGCGTGTCCCTACCCGTGTGTGTCAAGTAGAGCTCGACGAAGTGTGCCCCGAGGAGGAAATGGGCAGAGACATGGGCATATCCGTACCCATGTGGGTCAAGTGAAACTCGACGAAGCGTGTCCTTAGAAGGACACAGCCGTGTCATGTGGATACGGGTAGGGATACGCCCGTGTACCTACCCGTGTTTGTGTATTGAACTGACATTGGAACAATCGACGACGCTTCGCCCGAGCAGGACACGGGTAAGGACACGGGTGTGTCCCTACCCGTGTCACGTTTCACTTATAAGGGATGTGAAAACCCTAGCCATTTTCACTCCTCATTCCAACCCTTTTCCTGATAGAACTTCTGTAGAGAGGGAGAAGGTGCTGGAGCAAGTCCAAGAGGAGAAGAACCGCCGCCGCCGAGAAGAGTAACAAGATCCTTGGCCGGAAATGGTGGAAACACCGGAAATGAGGTGAGCTTCATCCCCTCTCCCTTGGTGTTAGATCTATAGTTATATCTAGGTGATATGTCGACTCAAAAGAGTCTAGACTTGCGAGATGATGATTTCCCTAGGTAAAGGCCGTTCTAGGGCTTGTGCTCTATGGATAGTGGTGTCTTCAACCTCTCCATCCTTCTATGTGAAGATGGGGGATAGTTTCGTGAAGGGAAATGGCCTTGTGAGGGTTAATAATGGAGGAGGAAATTCTAGAGATGATTTTGGGAATCGCCTTGAGGAGGAAGATGAACCGATGCCGTTCATTCCACATCAAGATGCGTATAGAAACATGTGTTCTGCGCGCAGCGATATTCGTGGTCATATTCAAGTGTGATACGCCCAGATCTAGGCTTTCTACTAAACATGAAAGTTGTAGCCACTGTCAATACCTTTCCAACGCGGGTTGCACGTCATCATCGGATTTCTGTAGCCTCGGGAATCGCCGGTCGAAGTTGCTAAGAGGATGGTGTTCTGTACCTAAATTCTGGGTTGGGTATAACATTGGATTTGAATTCGGTGGAGACATTGTAACTAATTGATGTAGGCTCTGGAGAATTCCTTTATGTTTAAACATCATAATTTAATGAGCGATGAAATTGTTGAATGAACGTTTTGATGTGCTGATGAGATTAGAATGATATCTTATGGATAACATTGAGTACGTAACGATAGCGGTTATACGATGATTAATGATAAGATTGACTTGAATTTGTATACCGATTGGTGGTAAATGTTATGAACAAACAATCGTTGCTATTTTAGTTAATGATTCATGTGTGCACAATTGATTGAACTTGGTTAAAACATACTAATCGGTTATGTTAGAGTTATGTGAACCTAGTCTGTGTATAGTCTTATTAACCGCCTTGATTTGGGTAATGTGGAGAAGCAACATAGACGGACGGTTGGGCTTCATCCTCGGTGTTCATTTCCCGGGTCTCCTTCCATGCCGAGGGGACGGTTGTGCTTGGTCCTTGTGCTTTGTAGAGACATTGTACCTAATCAACATAGGGGCTGGAGAATTCCTTTGTGTTTAAATGTAAAAAGATAGTGAGTAATGAAATTGTTGGATGGTTCACATGTAAATAAACTGAGAAGTAGATTGTACTTGAACAAATTTATTTGGTATTAATTAGTGAACGAATGTTTTGACGTGTTGATGGGATTAGAATGATTTCAATATGAATAATAATGAGGGCATAACGATATCGGTAATATGTCGATAAATGATAAGATTAACGCGAATTTGTATACCGATCGGTGGCAAATATTATGAACAAACGATCGTTGCTATTTAAGTTAATGATTCATGTGCGCACAAATGATTGAACTTGGTTAAAGCACGCTAATCGGTTATGTTAGAGTTATGTGAACCTAGGCTGTGTATAGTCTTATTGACCGCCTTGATTTGGGTAATGTGGAGAAGCAACATAGATGGACGGTTGGGCTTCGTCCTCGATGTTCATTTCCATGGGCTCCTTCCATGCTGAGTGGACGGTTGGGCTTGGTCCTCGTGCTTTGTAGAGACCTTGTACCTAATCAACGTAGGGGCTGGAGAATTCCTCTGTGTTTAAATGTCATAGGATAGTGAGTAGTGAAATTGTTGGACAGTTCACATGTAAATAAATGGAGAAGTGGATTGTACTTGAACAAATATATTTGGTAGTAATTAGTGAACGAATGTTTTGACGTGTCGATGAGATTAGAATGATTTCAATATGAGTAATAATGAGGACATAACGATATCGGTAATATGTCGATAAATGATAAGATTGACGCAAATTTGTATACCAATCGGTGGTAACTGTTATGAACAAACGATTGTTGCTATTTAAGTTAATGATTCATGGGCGCACAATTGATTGAACTTGGTTAAAGCATGCTAATCGGTTATGTTAGAGTTATGTGAACCTAGGCTGTGTATAGTCTTATTGACCGCCTTGATTTGGGTAATGTGGAGAAGCAACATAGACAGACGGTTGGGCTTGGTCCTCGGTGTTCATTTCCCGGGGCTCCTTCCGTGGCGAGTGGACGGTTGGGATTGGTCCTCGTGCTTTATCCGAGGCTCCTTCCATGCCACGATAATTTGGAATTGCATGCGGTGTGAGTCGATATGCGGTGTCGCAATCCTGGGTTAAGGATAGTGTGGTAGGTCTACGGGCTCGCTAGTCGTCACACCGACGGGAGTTGACATTTAAACCTTGGGCGGTTGGCCTTGGTCCTCAGTGTTGATGTCCCGGGGCTCCTTCCGTACCAGGTGAACGGTTGGGCTTGGTCCTCATGTTTTCTTCCGAGGCTCCTTGATGAGTCCAATTTTTACATTGATTTTTGGACTCATCTGGGTCAGTTTTATAGTCTTAGCACTACACTTGAGAGCCATAACTGTTTATATTTGCTTACGTGCCAATTTCATGATTAAATGCACTTCAGGCCCGTTTCTGTGTGCTTTATTTATTTATGTGTTTTGTTGTTCTTTAGCCTTGTCTTGTGAATGTGGTGTGCACGTTTGGTGGCCTATCTGCCTCTTCTGTTGGTGCATGGTTCGTGTGCATGCTCCGGAACCGCTCGGGAGACCCCGACGATGCAGGAATACTGCGAACGACCACTAGACTTACTGCTCACGTCCACTGGTCGTGCGCCACCGATCGTGCGCATTATATTCTCATTTTTCCTTATTCTGCCCGGGTAATCGCACGAGCACTGGCTGTAGTGCGCACGACCACTGGTCGTGCGCCACTGCTCGTGCGCATTTACCCCTTGCTTTCTGCAATTTTGTCCCTGCCAATCGCACGATCAGTGGATTTAGTGCGCACGACCACTGGTCGTGCGCCACTGATCGTGCGCATATATGTTGATGTTTCTATCCAGGTTGCAGGTCTAATTGGAAATGGCGCACGATCATCGACCGACAGTGCGCACGACCACTGGTCGTACACCACTGATCGTGCGCTCTGCTTTTGCTGCCTCCGTATTTAAGGCCCTGCTCCACGATTTAGGTCAACGCCCGTCATTTGCTGCGATCGGGGAGTGCGCGAGAAGCGTCATTTCCCTTCTCCAGCTGCTCCATCACCTCCACCTTTATCGGGAGTCCATAGCCCGCTATTCCGAAGCTTTCCAAACTCTCCGGCGAAGCTCCCGGCCATTGACGACCTCAACTCCAAGCTTTCCACTGGAGTTGGAGAAGAAAAACAACCAAGAGAATGGACTCAAAGGCCTTTGAGGAGACAACACGTTGGTACCGGAAGCCTCCTCGAACTGAGACCGGAAGCGGATTGAAAACCCGCTATTCCGGCCACGACTCGCGGTGGATCTTCACTCTCTTTTGGTTTACTCCTCTTCCCCTTCCTCTGTAGTTTGGAATGATATAACATTTTTAATGAACTACATGCTCTATTATATATCTAATGGGATGTTTGTAGTTTTCTTATGCTTGTGAGTATTGTTTGTGAGTGCGCCTCACCCACTCCACATCCACTTCATACCCGTGTCTCACCCGATTGCACTCCGCACAAGAACACTTCCATCCATTAGCTTTCCGTCCACTCGCCCAACCAAAGTTCGGCATCACGGCCGATACACTCACTTCACCTTGCGAAGCGGTGCCTTCGACCCGCATAGCTTTTATTAGTTTATTAGATCAAATAACCACAATCTCTCAAGTACCCTTTTTACTCTTTTTCTAATTATAACCCTCATAACAATATTTTCTGAACTGTTGCCGCTCCATGCTAATTGCATTCCTCAAGAGACCGACACTCGGGGTCTATTCCCAAACTTTATTACATGTGCGACCTGTGCGCTTGCCGATTTACACGCATCAAGTTTTTGGCACCGTTGCCGGGGAATGCAACTATAGAGCGACTCAGGATGACTTAAAATATTGTTATAAGAGTTAGTATTTTTTCACTGCTGTTTCCTTCTATTGTGTTAGCCGCAGTGAATGCAGGGCCGAGCTACAAGAGATTTTGTCGCCTACGACCCAGAGATTGAACGTACTATCCTAGCGCGAAGATGCGTCGCAGCCATCACTTTTGCCCCAATGGGAGACCAGCTGAATATTGATGCAGGCAACCGAGTTGGAGGGATACATCATGGCGACAGAAATGGCGACGAAAATGAAGTGAACCCTCCCCAGGTCCGCACCATGAGGGATTATACTACACCTACTGTCGGGAGCATATACCCCAGTTTCGGACCTGCTATCACCAACCAACAGTTCGAGATTAATCCAGCTATTCTGAATATCATTCGGAACAATGCTCAGTTCTCCGGAATGGCCACTGAAGACGCCCATCTTCACCTTGCAGAATTCTCCGAAATTTGCGCCACGTTCAGCTACGCTGGAATCCCATACGAAACAGTCAAGCTCTGCCTCTTCCCTTTTTCATTAAGGGACAAAGCCAAGACATGGCCACCACCTGGGAGGCTTTGAATACAAAATTCCTAGCTAATTTCCATCCGGTAGATCGGATCGTGAGCATAAGGCGTGCAATAGCCAACTTCCGGCAAGCCGATCAAGAAAGTTTAGCCGAAGTTTGGGAGCATTTTAACGAGCCGCTGAGGAAGTGCCCAAATCATGGATTCCAAACGTGGAACCTCGTCGAAAGTTTCTACTTCTCTATTGATCCCCACCACAGAGCCATGATCGATGCCTCCTCCGGAGGAACAATCATGAACCTTGATCCAGATGATGCTCTGAGAATCTTACAAGACACCGCCACCCACAGTTCTTACTGGACCGCTGGAAGAAACATCCCACGAAGCACAAGTGGAGTATTTACCGTGGATATCCCCAAGCATGCTATCGCCGCCCCAGTGATGGAAATCTCATGCCAAGTGTGCGGAAGCACCGACCACCACAGCTTCAAATGCTTAGGAGTTGAGATACCAGACGAATCTTCTTTTATGAATGAGTCAGTTAATTTTGTAGCCAATCAAAACAGGGGAGTGCCTTATGGGAACACATACAACCCGGGGGTGAGAATCCACCCCAACTTTTCTTGGAACCCAAATGCTTCTGACCAAAGATGGCAACCGGGGCAGCATCAAAACGATGCCTATGCCTCCGGAAGCCAACCACGGCCACCTCAACCGAATTATTCCCAAGGGCCTCCCATCGTTAAGAAAAGTTCTTTGGAAGAAATGTTCGAGAAATTCGTTGAAATTTCCCAAACCAACATGACAAATCAAGCCGCCTCGATGCGCAAACTGGAGGCACAATTGGGCCAATTGGCCCAAGTGGTTTCCGAGCGCACCCAAGGCACCTTACATAGTAACACCGAAAAGAACCCCCATGAACAAGGTAAAAGCCTTGGGGAGGAAAATTTGGGAAACCGCAACGAACTCGTCATCAATTGTAAAATAAACAACATCGAAACCCCAACATTGTTTGATTCCGGGGGGTCCAGCAACATCCTCACTTTGCAAGATGTTGTGAAGATGCACCTACAAGTCGACATTGAAAATCGAAATTCGCTTATTTTAGCGAATGGCAATTTGGTTGACACCGAGGGAGGTGTTCGGGAAATCGAAATCGAGGTTAACGGAAAAAGTATAACCACTGACTTCCAGGTTTTGGGACCAAGGGAAAATAACTCTATTCCTATATTAGGAGTCCCATTCCTGACAGCTAGTGGCACATCCCTCGACTATTCCAAAGGCCTCATCACTTGGCCAACCGAAGATTCCGCACTCGATAACACATCCAGACATTCCTCTCCGATCCAAAATAACAATTTTCTGAGTGTCACAGATACCAAGATAGATTCAGGATGACCAACATTGGGAGAAACACATCTGGACGCTAAGACAAAGAAAGGACTCTCCCAGGAGATAGATGAGACTCAAGAGCTACTGGTCAAAAAAGAGATTGAGTGCACCAAAGCCACGGCTGCCTTTCTACTTCTAGCCAACTATGTTGTTGAGCATGGCGAACCGAGTTTTATTCTGGAGAAATCCTTAGACACTAATTTGTATAACATTGTTGATAACTCTGTTAAGTGATCTGTAGCTTGGGCAGATCCGGTCGCCATCACGGTGCCGGACAGGATGCCACAAACTATGACAACAGGAAACGCCACAGCCTACATCCATTGGAAGTCTCCCACGGTGGAGAAACTGAAAGAGGCAAAGCTTTTACGCGACGTGTGCTACGCTGCCTTCCGGCGTGAGAAAGAGTGCAATCGAAGTAAAGGGAAAACGCCTACCCACAATGCAAAAAGACTATCTGCTGTCCTCTCGCACCCCACCGGAGAGACTTACCACAAATCTGTTTATAGCTGATTGCACCACCATCATTCCACTTTCCCTCCTCTTTCTATTTTCTCGCTGCTTTTGGAACACTGGTTTGCTCTGCTTTTAATTTTTTCCATTTTCTACTGCAAAGAACTCTTTATTATAACTGCTAATATAGGTATTTGGTCCACCTTAAGGACGGTAAACAAAAGGGCTTTCGGGAGACAACCCAAGTTGGACCGTTTGGTCCTATGCTGTGTTTCGAGTTCTTTTTATTTATTTATATATATATATATGTGTCCATGTTTTGTTTGGCGTGCATATTTCAATCGCAGGTGCAGGAAATTTTGAGGCGCGGCAACTTGGCCACACTTGTACATCTCATTGCACGACTGGTATGCTCACTTTTGAGCATATGTACTTCCTACCCTAGCTATTTCTCCCATTTGGAATGCTTATTTTTACTAGTTGTCGAATTTAAGTCTGGGGGGGAGAACATGTCTGTGGTCACTACACAACACATTTTGTTGCATACCAGTTTCTTGTTTAGTTATTTCATGATCTCTTTCGCACACACTGAATCACCCACACGAGTGCACTCTTATCCACGCACACAGCCCGAGTCAAATGTATTGTTTTTGTGTAAACTTTAAAATAGTGGTGCTGGCTTTGGATTTCAGGATAGAGTAGTTCGAAACTCATGTAGTGCTCCTAATCGAGTACTCATGGTTTGTGTAGAACTAGTATAGATTTAATTTTTCTTTATGCTTGTAGATTTATATTTTTCTGCATATGTAAATATTGTTTGTACTACTCAAAATCTGAATCTGGAGTAATCGAACGATAATGTAGGAATGTGTGTAGCCGCAACTAGACTCATATTGCTCGAGTCGAGAGGAAGGATCATCTTTCTCGGTGGCTAAGAACTTGTCCTAAGCTACTCTCGAAGCATTGGTGCCCGGTTAGTCAAGCATGAGCATGACGTAGGCCCTCATTTTGGCTAGTTTGAGCCTTGTTTAGCCTTTCCTACCCGTTAACCGTTGCATGCCAAATTTGTGCCTACCCCTTCTTTGATCCAGCTCCACTCACATTCACCAAGGCCTGAAGCTAAACCCACCCTCGCAATCAAATGCTTGAGCTTATTTCTATTTACTATTTTTCTGATGTTGTGATATGTGGAAATCGTTTAATGTGGTGCTGAATTCATAAACGTTTTGATTGCTACATTTGGGGATTGCAAGCGCAGAAAAGAAAAAAGCAGAAAAGCGAAAAAGAAAAAGAAAAAGAAAAATCTGAACGATTTGCTTTGAGAATTCTATCCCCATCCTATTTATTGATTTTGGTCGGGTTAGGCTGTGTACACGCCCGATTTTCAAGCTCAGTCTTGGGGTGTGTTACCCGTACATTTCTAAGTGGTTGTATTGGTTTAGGTTTTTATTCGCTTGCTTTGGTTGCGTGTAGCCTTCATGTTTATCATTGACTACCAAACCTTAGCCTAAGCCTCATTCTCTCCTACAAGTCCTACTGATTCACGCTTGAGTCTAACCCGCACCGTGGAGAGAGTGTGAACGTGCAAGCGTATGGTCCCCGTCATTGGTGGATTCCTTTGGAGGTGATCCTGAGCCCCGATCTTTGGCAATGCTCACCTTAGTGGCCTGCCTACTTTCTTCCTGCACATGATCGCAAGATTCTCCAGAATTCTAATTTTGAGCAAATACAATATTTATTTACGCCTGTCGAATAGTTTAAACTACGTAGTATAATTAAAAAGTCTTTCTATTATATCTTCTATTCCCATGATGTATTTGATTTCTTGTCTTACTTTTTTTGAAATTTCTGAGCTAGCTAGCTATTTTCTAGTCCACGGTGTGATGATTTTCTCGGGACGTGCAAATGGTTAAGTCTGGGGGTGTGATGAGTCCAATTTTTACACTGATTTTTGGACTCATCTGGGTCAGTTTTATCGTCTTAGCACTACACTTGAGAGCCATAACTGCTTATATTTGCTTATGTGCTTATTTCATGATTAAGTACACTTTAGGCCCGTTTCTGTGTGCTTTATTTGTTTCTATGTTTTTGTTGTTCTTTAGCCTTGCCTTGGGAATGTGGTGTGCACGTTTGGTGGCCTATCTGCCTCTTCTACTGGTGTAGGGTTCGTGTGCGTGCTCCGGAACCGCTCGGGAGACCCCGACGATGCAGGAATACTGCGCACGACCACTGGACCACTGGTCGTGCGCACTGGTCGTAGTGCGCATGACCACTAGTCGTGCGCCACTGCTCGTGCGCGTTTACCACTTGCTTTTTGTAATTCTGTCCCTGCCAATCGCACGATCATTGGATTTAGTGTGCATGAACCACTGGTCGTGCGCCACTGATCTTGCGCATATATGTCGATGTTTCTATACAGGTTGTAGGTGTAATTGGAAATGGCGCACGATCATCGACCGACAGTGCACACGACCACTGGTCGTGCGCCACTGATCGTGTGCTCTGCTTTTGTTGCCTCCGTATTTAAGGCCCTGCTCCGCGATTTAGGTCAACGCCCGTCATTTGCTGTGATCGGGGAGTGCGCGGGAAGTGCCATTTCACTTCTCCAACTGCTCCATCACCTCCACCTTCATCGGGAGTCCATAGCCGGCTATTCCGAAGCTTCCCAAACTCTCCGGGGAAGCTCCCGGCCATTGACGACCTCAACACCATGCTTTCCACTGTAGTTGGAGAAGAAAGACAACCTAGAGAATGGACTCAAAGGCCTTCGAGGTGACAGCTCGTTGGTACCAGAAGCCTCCTCAGACTGAGCCCGGAAGCAGATTGATAACCCACTATTCCGGTCACGACCTGCGGTGGATCTTCACTTTCTTTTAGTTTACTCCTCTTCCCCTTCCTCTGTAGTTTGGAATGATATAACATTATAATGAACTACATGCTCTATTGTATGTCTAATGGGATGTTTGTAGTTTTCTTATTCTTGTGAGTAGTGTTTGTGAATGCGCCTCGCCCACTCCACATCCACTTCATACCCGTGTCTCACCCGATTGCACTCCGCACAAGCACACTTCCATCCATTAGCTTTCCGTCCACTCGCCCAACCGAAGTTCGGCATCGCGGCCGATACACTCACTTCACCTTGCGAAGTGGTGCCTTCGACCCGCATAGATTTTATTAGTTTATTAGATCAAACAACCACAATCTCTCAAGTCCCTTTTTACTGCTTTTCTAATTATAACCCTCACAACAATATTTTCTGAACTATTGCCGCTCTATGCTAATTGCATTCCTCAATAGACCGACACTCGGGGATCTATTCCCAAACTTTATTACTTGTGCGACCGGTGCGCTTGCAGATTTACACACATCACTCCTTCCGGGTCACACAAAGCTAGTTCGGGCCTTGGTTCTCGGTGCACATCTACCCGAGACTCCTGTTGGGCCATAGTACGCATGGGCTCCACTGTTGTGTTCTTAGCATTGAGGCGTACGTAGGCCTAAGTGAAGTAGTGTGGATGCCGGCTTAGTAGTAGAGAAGCCCGATCTACTGTCGCCGCCTGGCTACCGCGGTTGATGCCTGACAGGTTAGCTACCTGCTCGAATAGTGTGAACTATAAGTCTTTGTCGACATAGCGGTTGCATGTGCGTGATCATGGGTGAGTCATTGCATTGCATACATACCATTACATTACATTGCATAAACAAGATCCTCATCGTATAAGTTTGTATGGGCATCCTTATAAGTTAAGTTACTTTCAACGCTGCACCAGTAGATCAGTGGCGCACCTGGATAGAAACATTGACATATATCACTCACACCGCATGCTTGTATGGGCATCCTTATAAGTTAAGTTACTTTCATGTTGTAGTTACTTATACTTGATGGTTTGTTATAGCTCATGTAGAACTAATAGATTAAATGTTGTTAATCATATTGTACTTATTCCACCTGCTTGTACCTGCTTATATTACTTATTACATATATTGTACCCTTGTTCCTTTCTTCGCCCGGTGCCGAGGAGTCACCGGGGGAGCGGATGTGAAGCCACTTAGTCTTTTGACTAACAGTTGCTACGTCTTCCTTTTTAGGAGGTCACCCCGCAGGTAGAGGAGCTGCAGATTATGTAGCTGGATAGCCAGGCCAGGATGACAGGGCCTGAAGGGACGGTACCGTCGCTACCGTCAATCACCGATGTGAGTGTTGAGAGTTTTGATGTAGCCCTTTGGGCGTATATTTGTTGTACTTTGATGTTTTAGAAGCTTGTTGTAGCTTCTATTTTTATTGTACTTTGGACTTATTATGCTTATGTGTGGATTGACTTCTTGATACTATGTTTTGGTTGGGTTGACATATATTGATATTGGTTGTAGCCGGTAGAATAGGCGTCTTGTGGTACAGGTTAGCCCGTATGCCAATGCTACCACAAGGCGGCTGTTCTGGGAATAAGACCCCATTCGTGCCGTGTTTTAGGATCTGGGAGGGGGTATTACAAATGGTATCAACTTGCCACGATCATCAACTAAAGAAGTCATTCAACAATGGTACCACCCCCGTTCGATTAGTCAATTTGGGGCAATTTGAGTTAGCGGAGCAGTGGTGTGCCCATATGTAATTCACACTAGGTATGTCCAACTTTGACCTTAATATTAGCCAACCTGACCATACGTTTGTATTCTACATTTAAATTCTAGTGTACGATGAGCCGATGGGGGGCACTCTTGCCCTTTCCATACCCACTCAGTTCCAACAATCAGAGTTTGGATAGACGCTCACGGCCATCTTGGATGCCTTTACATCGCAGCAGACCACAGTACAATAACAGGCTCGAAGCTCAAACTGGCTGAGCACTTTCCAGGCTCTCTCCCCTCCCGCCTACCTTGGGACAGAGTCAGCTGTGCGCACTAAGGAATGGCTCGACACGGTGCAGGAGTTATTGGTTGGGATCCATTGCCCAACCAACATGGCTGTAACGTTGGCGGTGTCTATCCTGGAACTACATGCCAAGAGGTGGTGGAAGTCCCTCATGGGCTCCACCTTTCAAGGGCGGGATTACATGGAGATAAGCTGGAGCGAGTTCTCGGGAGTCTTCTTGGAGCACTTCATTCCCTTGACAACTCGAGATGAACTCGAAGAGTGGTTCCTATTGCTAAAGCAAGGATCAAAATCGGTTACGGAATATCAGCGAGAGTTCCAACATCTCGCGAGGTTCTCAGACTCATATGAATTGGATGATAGAGGATATGCCAAGCACTTCTACCAAGGGTTGCGGGATCCCCTGAGGCAGACCCTTTTGTTTATAGTGGACTCTAGCTTGACGGAGATAATCGACATAGCAAAGAGATTAGAGGTGGACCACTTGGGAAGTGGTAAGAGGCCTATGGAGGGCGTGATGGAAGCTGGCCCAAGTAACAGAAGGAGATAGGACTATAGAGGAGGAAGAGGACACAAAGGGGTGGCGGACGTTTTCACCGAAATTTTAGAGTGGTGCGTCCAGGCCCACAGCCGCCCGCATTGCCTCCGCCTCCACAGCCTCAACAGTTCCAACAACGAGAGGGGCGTTATGGGCTGGTGTGCTTCGAATGCAATCAACCGGGACACATCCAACGTTACTGCCCGCAGTTGTTTGGTAATGCTCCTCTTGCTCTCCCTCCGGCAACTCTATGAGGGTGGGGACACATGCGTGGTCGAGGACGAGGACCACGAGGAGGAAACCCCAGACCGGCTCGGGATCAAGTGTTCGCGCTGGACATGGCGCAGGAGAGAAATCCTCAGGATGTGATCGCAAGTATGTGTCAGTTAGTTTTCACATTTTCATTTTTAAACTTAAGTTGCTTAAGTCGTACTAGATATCTAGCGTTGAGTTTTGTTATTGGTACTTAGGCACTATGGAAGTCGGGTGGAAAACGGCCTATACGCTGTTCGATACTGGTGCCTCGCACTCTTTCATGAGGAGGAATTCATTAAAGTTGTAGAAGAGGTGCAATACTTCACTGGTATTGCTCGATGAGTATGCCTCCAAGATGGCTCTTAGATGACCGCAATCGCTAAGTTCGAGTTGGAGATATTCATTTGGGGAAAGGCCTTTGATACACCTGCCAAAGTCTTGAGGATGCCAGAGTTTGATCTCATTCTAGGGATGGCGTGGTTAGACTGGCACTTTGCAAGGATTGATTGCGCGGAGAAGCGAATCTACTTGAGACATGGAGACACTGATGTCATCTTTCAAGGTATTAGATTCTCACCACGCATGTTATTATCTTCGATTCATGTTGTAAAAGCCCGTATGAAGGGGGAAGAAGTTTTCAAGGTTTGTTAAGAGTTGAAGGAGAGAGCGTTGGATATGAAAGATGTACGGGTAGTGCGGGACTTCCCCGAGGTTTTTCCTGAGAAACTGCCAGGATTACCCCCACATAGAGAAGTTGACTTTCAAATTAATCTAGTACCGGGTGCCAAGCCAGTATCCAGGGCCCCTTACCGTATGGCCCCAAAGGAACTCGCAGTGTTTAGAGTTCAACTTCAAGAACTGGTTGAGTCTGGGTTTGTTCGCCCCAGTTCGTCACCCTGGGGAGCCCCTGTATTGTTTGTCAAGAAGAAGGATGGAACCTTACGGTTATGCATAGACTATCGGGAGCTCAATCAACTGACGGTGCGGAACACTTATCCGCTACACTGGATCGACGAGCTATTGATCAACTGGTAGGAGCGTATTGGTTTTCTAAGTTGGATTTGCGCTCGGGATATTATCAGTTGAGGATACAACAAGGGGACATCCAGAAAATGGCTTTTAGTTCAAGATATGGACTGTATGAGTTCACTATAATGTCGTTTGGGCTCACAAATGCCCCTTCGGCCTTCATGAGCCTGATGAACAAGGTGTTTGAGCCTTATTTGGACATCTTCATCATCTTCTTCATCGACGACATCCTAGTCTACTCAAAGACGGAGGAGGAGCATATCGAACACCGGACCTTGGTACTGAAGAAATTGAAGGAGCACGCCTTCTTCAGCAAGTTCATCAAGTGCGAATTCTGGCTTAAGGAGGTTGCTTTCTTGGGCCATGTGATCAGCGGGGCTGGGCTAGCGGTGGATCGGGCCAAGGTGTGTGGCGTGAAGGAGTGGTCACCTTTGAAGTCAGCAGTTGATGTGCGGAGCTTCCTTGGACTTGTCGGGTACTATCGCAAGTTCGTAAAAGGATTCTCAAAGATCGCCCTTCCTCTTACTACCTTGACGAAGAAAGGTGTGCCATATAAGTGGACACCCCAGTGTGAAGCAGTGTTCTAAGAGTTGAAGGACAAGCTTACATCTGCACCCATCCTAGCACTTCTGTCTGGGAAGGAAGGATTTCAAGTTTACACCGATGCATCTTAACAAGGAATGGGAGCAGTACTGATGCAACACGGTCATGTAATTGCATATGCCTCAAGGCAGTTAAAGAAGCATAGACTCAATTATCCGGTTCATGATTTGGAATTGGGGGCAGTGTTGTTCGCCCTCAAAGTTTGGAGGCATTACCTATATGGAGTTCATTGCGGTATATTTTCGTATCATAAAAATTTAAAGTATATTCACACTCAAAATGAACTTAATTTGAGACAACAGCGGTGGTTTGAGTTTCTGTGCGATTATGAGTTCACCCTGAACTACCACCCCGGAAAGGCGAACTCGGTGGATGATGCATTGAGCAAAAAAGTACCGGACTGGAGCTCAGATTCTCGGTTGATGCGCATGGAGTTAGCTCGAGTGCTCGAGGAGATGGAAATTACTTTGGTGTATAAGGTTCCTTCGGAAAAATATATGGAGTACTTGGCAACCATGAGCATAGTTTGCGATATTCGGGACCGAATCCGGGCTGAGCAAGGAAGGGATACGACCCTGGCCTTGGCAATCAAGTCAATCGAAGATGGGGCTACTAACGAGTGTACATTAAAGGATGACCTCGTATACTTCCGCAGTCGGCTCTACATTCCCAAGGGCGGTAAAATCTGGGAGGATATCTTGAGAGAGGCTCATTGCTCTCAGTATTCAATGCACCCAGGTATTGCCAAGGTGTACGCCGGCTTGCGGAAGACCTTGTGTTGGCAGAGAATGAAGAAATATGTCAGATACTTTGTTACACATTGCGAAGCCTGTCAAAGGGTGAAGGCAGAATGCCAGAGCCCCGATGGTTTATTACAGTCTTTTCCCATCTCCGAGTGGAAGTTTTATGATATATCCATGAACTTCGTTCATGGGTTACCTCTCTCACGCTCAGGGAATGATTCAGTGTGGATGATCATTGATCGCTTGACAAAAGTAGCCAGGTTCATCCCTATGAAGAAAGAAGCTCACGTGGATGTCATGGTACGCCTCTTTGTTGAGCAGTTTGTACGGTACCATGGCATGCCAAAGACAATCGTTTCTGACCGGGATGGTCAGTTTACCTCCAAGGAGTGGAAGGATATACAGGCCTATTTGGGCTCACGCCTTACCCTTAGCACCGCGTTTCATTGTCAGACGGACGGGCAATCTGAGAGAACCATCAGGACATTGGAGGACCTATTGAGGTTGTGTGTGTTGGATAGAGGAGAGCCGTGGGAAAGGATCTTACCCCTGGTAGAATTCTCCTACAACAACAACCATCAAGCTAGCATCGACATGGCGCCCCGTGAAGCCCTTTACGAAGAAGGTGTAGAACACCCTTGTCTTGGGTGCAAGATGAAGACCCGAAGACTATGGGAATTGAGTATATTGATGATAGTGATGCGGTGGTTAGACTAATACAAGATCGCATGTTGGAGGCTCAAAGTCGGCAGGCAAAGTATTATTATGCAAAGCACCGGATGGTGGAGTTTCAAGTGGGTGATAAAGCATTTCTGAAAATCCAGCCAATGCATGGAGTGTCACGGGTGCGTGGGGTGAAAAAGCTCAGCCCAAGGTATGTTGGGCCCTACACTATATTGGAAAGGATTTGCCCTTTGGCCTATCGTTTGGAGTTACCGCCAGAGCTAGAGAACCTCCACGACATGTTCCATGTGTCGTCTCTTCGAAAGGCGTTGTTACGGCCCGATCAATATATCCTCACCACTGATGGTGCAGTGGAGACTGATAGGTCTGTGCGACTAGAGCCGGTGCGGATCGTAGACAATGAGATAAGAATTTTGCGCCACAAAAGTGTTCCTTTGGTGAAGGTGTTGTGGTCTAATCATGGAAAGAAAGAGTATACATGGGAGCCGATGGACTTGGTGCAAAAACGCTACCCAGAATTATTTCCTCAAGGTAATTTTGTTTAAAAGCATATTTTATCTTCTGTTATGTTTTTTTCCCATATCCTTAGCCTGATTTCGGGGTCAAAATCTTTTATTTTTTTATAGGATTTGTAACGTCCTGATTCGCACTAGGTCCCTCGTGCGCGTTTTTGAGTCAGGAGATCTAACTTGGGCTCAGAGAAGTGCTGGCAGCGGGGCTGCACTTGTAATTGGGAGTAGAAATAAGTCCAGAATAGAACACGGGTAGAGTCCCTAGCCGTGTGGGAGAGGCCAGTTCTCGAGTCGACGACTCGAGTATGTCCAGAGAAGGACACGGGTAGTGACACGAGCGTGTCACTACCCGTGTGCATGATGACATGGTATGGATACGACGTGTCCCTACCCGTTTATGTACAACCGGTGTTCCCATGAAGGATATGGGTAGAGACACGGGCGTGTCCCTACCCGTATCTATCCAACCGACTCTCGAGTCGACGCCTCGAGTTGTCCCAGAGAAGGATACGGGTAGTGACACGGGCGTGTCACTACCTGTTTGAAGATGACACGTGTAGAGACACGAGCATGTCCCTACCCTTGTGTGTCGAGTAGAGCTTGACGAAGTGTGCCCCGAGGAGGACACGGGTAGAGACAGGGGTGTGTCCCTACCCGTATGTGTCAAGTGAAACTCGACGAAGCATGTCCTGAGAAGGACACGGCCAGAGAACACATCTGCGTCATGTGGACACGGGTAGGGACACGCCCTTGTCCCTACCCGTGTTTGTGTATTGAACCGACATTGGAACCGTCGACAACTCTTCACCCGAGCAGGACAAGGGTAAGGACACGGGCGTGTCCCTACCCGTATCACGTTTCACTTATAAGGGATGTGAAAACCCTAGTCATTTTCACTCCTCATTCCAACCCTTTTTCCTGCGAGAATTGTTGTAGATAGGGAGAAGTTGCTGGAGCAAATCCAAGAGGAGAAGAACCGCCGCCGCTGAGGATAAGAAGATACCGCTGAGAAGAGTCACAAGATCCTTGGCCGAAAATGGTGGAAACGCCGGAAATGAGGTTTGCTTCCTCCCATCTCCCTTGTTGCTAGATCTGTAGTTATATCTAGGTGACATGTCGACTCAAAAGAGTCTAGACTTGCGAGATGATGATTTCTCTAGGTAAAGGACGTTTTAGGGCTTGTGCTCTATGGATAGTGGTGTTTTCAACCTCTCCATCCTTCTATGTGAAGATGGGGGATGGTTTCGTGAAGAGAAATGGCCTTATGAGGGTGCATAAGGGAGGAGGAAATTTTGGAGGTGATTTTGGGAATCGGCTTGGGGAGGAAGATCAACCGATGCCGTTCATTCCGCCTCAAGATGCATTCAAAAACCTGTGTTCTGCGCACAGCGATCTTCGTGGCCGTTTTCAATTATGATACGTCCAGATCTGGGCTTTCCACTAAACACGAAAGTTGTAGCCACTGTCAATACCTTTCCAACGAGTGATTGCATGCCTTCATCGGATTTCTGTAGCCTCAGGAATCTCCGGTCGAAGGTGCTTTGCGGATGGTCTTCTGTACCTAAATTCTGGGTTGGGTATAGTATTGGATTTGAATTCGGTGGAGACATTGTAACTAATTGATGTAGGGGCTGGAGAATTCCTTTATGTTTAAACATCATAATTTAACGAGTGATGAAATTGTTGAATGAACCCCACGTAAACAAATGGAGGAGTGAACAGTACTTGAACCAATCTTTTGGGGTAGAAATTGTGAACAAACGTTTTGATGTGTTGATGAGATTAGAATGATTTCATTATGGGTAACATTGAGTACATAACAATAGCGGTAATATGTAGATTAATGATAATATTGACTTGAATTTGTATACCGATCCGTGGTAAATGTTATGAACAAACGATCATTGCTATTTAAGTTAAAGATTCATGTGCGCACAATTTATTGAACTTGGTTAAAGCATGCTAATCGGTTATGTCAGAGTTATGCGAACCTAGGCTGTGTATAGTATTATTGATCGCCTTAATTTGGGTAATGTGGAGAAGCAACATATACGGACGGTTGGGCTTGGTCCTCTGTGTTCATTTCCCGGGGCTCCTTCCATGCCGAGTGGATGGTTGGGCTTGGTCCTCGTGCTTTGTAGAGACATTGTACCTAATCAACGTAGGGGCTGGAGAATTCCTTTGTGTTTAAATTTCATAAGATAGTGAGTAATTATATTGTTGGATGGTTCACATGTAAACAAATGGAGAAGTAGATTGTACTTGAACAAATCTATTTGGTAGTAATTAGTGAACGAACGTTTTGACGTGTTGATGAGATTAGAATGATTTCAATATGAGTAATAATGAGGACATAACGATATCGATAATATGTCGATAAATGATAAGATTGACGCGAATTTGTATACTGATCGGTGGTAAATGTAATGAACAAACGATCATTGCTATTTAGGTTAATGATTCATGTGCGCATAATTGATTGAACTTGGTTAAAGCATGCTAATCGGTTATGTTAGAGTTATGTAAACCTAGGTTGTGTATTGTCTTATTGACCTCCTTGATTTGGGTAATGTGGAGAAGCAACATAGACGAACTGTTGGGCTTGGTCCTCGATGTTCATTTCCCAGGGCTCCTTCCATGCCGAGTGGACGGTTGGGCTTGGTCCTCATGCTTTCTCCAAGGCTCCTTCCGTGCCACGATAATGTGGAATTGCATGCGGTGTGAGTCGACATGCGGTGTCGTAATACTAGGTTAAGGATAGTGTGGCAGGTCTACGGGCTCGGCAGTCGTCTCACCGACGTGAGTTGACAGTTAGACCTTAGGCGGTTGGGCTTGGTCCTCTGTGTTAATGTCCCTAGGCTCCTCCCGTGCCAGGTGAACGGTTGGGCTTGGTCCTCGTGCTTTCTTCCGAGGCTCCTTCCGGGTCACACAAGGCCAGTTTGTGGCTTGGTTCTCGGTGCACATCTACCCGAGACTCCCTCTGGGCCATAGTATGCATGGGCTCCGCTATTGTGTTCTTAGCGTTGAGGGGTACAGAGGCCTAAGTGAAGCAGTGTGGATGACCGCTTGGTAGTAGAGAAGCTAGCTCTACTATCGCCTCCTGGCCACGGCGGTTGATGCCTGAGAGGTTAGCTACCTGCTCGGATAGTGGGAACTACAAGTCTGTGTCGACATAGCAGTTGCATGTGCGTGATCATGGGTGAGTCATTGCATTGCATACATACCATGACATTATATTGCACAAACAAGATCCTCATCGTATAAGTTTGTATGGGCACTCCTATAAGATGAGTTACTTTATGTTAAACTGATCCTTAACTTATAAGCTTGTATGGGCATCCTTATAAGTTAAGTTACTTTCCTATTGTAGTTACCTATACTTGATGGTTTGTTATAGCTCTTGTAGAACTACTAGATTAAATGCTATTAATCATATTGTACTTATTCCACCTGCTTGTACCTGCTTATATTACTTATTATATATATTTTACCCTTATTCCTTTCTCCACCCGGTGACGAGGAGTCGCCGGGGGAGCAGATGTGAAGCCACTTAGTCTTTAGACTAACGGTTGCTATGTCTTCCTTTCTAGGAGGTCACCCCGCAGGTAGAGGAGTCGCAGATTATGCAGTAGGACAGCCAGGCCAGGACGACAGGGCCTGAAGGGGTGGTGTCGTCGCTACCGTCGATCACCGATGTGAGTGTTGAGAGTTTTTGATGTAGCCCTTTGGGCGTATATTTGTTGTACTCTGATCTTTTAGAAGCTTGTTGTAGCTTCTATTATTTTTGTAATTTGGACTTATTATGCTTATGTGTGGATTGACTTCTTGATACTATGTTTTGGTTGGGTTAGCATATATTGATATTGGCTGTAGCCGACAGAATAGGCATCTTGTGGTACAGATTAGCCCGTGTGCTAATGCTACCGCAAGGTGGCTGTTCTGGGCATAAGACACCCTTCGTGCCATGTTTTGGGATCCGGGATGGGGGTCTTACAGGTGTGCCTTATGAGTGGACACCCCAGTGTGAGGCTGCATTCCAAGAGTTGAAAGATAGACTTACTTCCGCCCCTATCCTAGCACTTCCGTCTGGGAAGGAAGGATTTCAAGTTTACACCGATGCATCTTATCAATGGATGGGAGCGATACTGATGCAGCACGGCCATGTAATTGCCTATGCCTCAAGGCAGCTAAAGAAGCATGAACTCAATTATCCAGTTCATGATTTAGAATTGGGGGCAGTGGTGTTCGCCCTCAAAGTTTGGAGGCACTACCTATATGGAGTTCATTGCGAGATATTTTTCAGACCATAAAAATTTAAAGTATGTGCACACTCAGAAGGAACTTAATTTGAGAGAACGGAGGTGGTTAGAGTTCTTGTGCGATTATGAGTTCACCTTGAACTACCACACCGGAAAAGAGAACTTGGTGGCTGATGCAATGAGTAGAAAAGTACCGGACATGATCTCAGAGTCTCGGCTGGTGAGTATTGAGTTAGCTCGGATGCTCGAGGAGATGGAGATTACTTTGGTATATAAGGTTCCTTCGGAAGAGTATACAGAGTACTTGGCGACCATGAGCATAGTTTGCGATATTCGGGACCGAATCCGGGCGGAGAAAGGGAAAGATGCTACTCTGGCCCTCGTGATAAAGTCCATTGAGGGTGGATCCACCAAGGAGTATACGTTAAAAGATGGCCTCGTTCATTTTCATGGCCGGCTCTACATTCCCAAGGGAGGCAAAATTCGGGAGGATATCTTGAGAGAGGCGCATTGCTCTCAGTATTCAGTACATCCAGGTATTTCCAAGATGTACGCTGTAAGACCCCATTTTTTTTTTGCAACATCCACCGGGGTCTTAGGCCCAGAACCGCCGTTTTTGCGGTGAAATCATCCACCGGGATGGTCGGTACCACAAAACGCCGATCCTGCCGGCCATCTCAATCACCATCGACAGAATGTATAATGAATGAAAGTGTAAGCATCCAAGTCCACAATAGTATAAAGGAGGAAATCATGCAATAAATCAAGTCAACACTAGAAGAAAGTCTAGGTACCAACACCAGAAAGTAAATACGGGCTTATGCCCGGTACATGATAACCTCACTACAATCCACTCATAAAAGTAAAACTACTAATACTCGGCTCCACTCACGGATCCGGATGCCTGTCCACCCGAGTTACACTGGCCCATCTCCATCTGCACCGTACCCTGCTGGTGTTGCGTCTCCTGCGGCTGTTCCATGTCTCCCATCCGGAGCACCTAAAATATGGTGGTCAAACGACCGTCAGTCAAACTAGACTCAGTCAACAATCCCCCACCCCTCTACCTGTGGCTCCTAGGCACCGGGCGGAAAAGGGTGAAAAGGAGGACCAAAAGCAAGGCGTAATCAAGCAGGTGACATCTACCCTAAGGATTAAAATAATAAAGTATGGCAGGGGTAACACAAAAATTAAACATGAGTGAACAAGTATGCATCAAAAGTAAACAGAAAGGAGTAGCAAAAAAAAAACAGTAAGAAGTGAAAGTAAGAGCAACAAGAAATATAACCATTGATTTATAGGAATTACCCCTATAGACCAAGGGGTCGTTTTGCAGGGCCTATCATATAAAACGTCCCATACCATTTTATACGATAGGTGTCAGGGGTTAAATGAAATGACTATGCTATGACGTGCAAGTATGCTATGGTATGTACATGCGAATGCAACTCACACACACGACTCTATGCGCACAGACCTTTAGTTCCCCTTTTTGGAGTTAGCTAAACTCTCAGGAGCCTCCGCCGTGGCAAAACGGAGACAGTGGGTTGGGCCTCTCCACTCTTAGATTGGTAAACACACTACACAATCTAGCCCCTCTCGTACATTCCCGTACTATTCCTAGCAAACCAGCTAGTCTCCCCGAGTCAACGTACCGACGACGGTGTGTTCGATCGTCCAGTACCGAGGACCCACCACTGTTATGCACATGCAACCATGATAGTTTGTTTCTAATTAAAATACCGAGCCCAGTTAACTCTACCAGTAAGCCCTTAGGCCACGGGCCTACGCTATCCTTTCACTACTAATTTATCTCCCTACGTGTACAAGTGTGAGTGTAAGGTGAAACTATTATTAGGGTTACTCTTGCTCATATTATTCCTAAGGTTTAAGGTTAACCCTGGACTTCCCGAAGTCTACCCGGTGAGGGGCTCGCAGCGGTACTAGGAACTACAATGGGATGAAGCCCAAAGTTCTCTTGCCAAGGCACTTAATGTTATTAATTTCTACCCTTGATCAAACCTCTCTTTTATTTCAGTGTGAATACCCTAAGTGTGTTTGAGCCCTCCGAGTTAACTTATCTCTGACCTATCCACTATATGCAAACTATGCTAAGTTACATGGTGCTCTCATTAGGGGGTACCCTAATTACTCTTCCTGTAGATCCATAATAATTACTGGGAGTCTATCATGACCTATTAAGACTAAATCCAGAGTCTCATAATTTTCCTAATTAAGTGGGCACTTAATTTAATTAATCCTAGACTCCAAATGCACTACTTTGAACATGAAGTGCTCTCTAAAGTCAGGAACAAATCACAACAAAATTATGATAAATACTAAGTGACATTTAAACAGTAAATCCAAGGTTTGAGAATTTTCATAGGTGATTAGACCTACCTTTCGTAATTTAGAACTTACGGTCAATAATATCATCGACAGATGAAAAGGCCAGCAATATTATTCTAAAAATTATAATAAAACTCCAGTAGGACTATCATGGCCTAAAAACACCCTAGAAGTAGTCTCATAATTTTTATTGTGAATAGTAGCCCCTACTTTAATTTATAACCATTAATTCCATAATCTTTGGTTAATGAAGCAAGTACTGTAAAAACTCATCTAATAATTATAATAAAATTCCACAAGTCTTATTAATATCTAAAATCCACAGTAACCAAGTTTTACAATTTTTATCACACATGAAGGGCTCTAAATCTAATTAAATGTAAACTTCCAAATTTACAGACTTGTGAAGTAAGTACTGGTTTTATCCATCTAAAAATCATGGAAAAATTACAGGACAATAATAATGGTCAAAAGCACTCTCTGACCTAATTTCATAATTTTTTTGATAATATTGTGGCTCTGTTTCTATTTTTGATCATAAACCACAAATCATAATTTAATAAAGCAAGTACTTGAAACAGACATCTAAAAATTTAAACAAAAATACAGAGGGCTCTACATTATATATAATGTCCTATTCCAAGGTTTCACAATTTTCCAATAAACAAAAACTTCACTTTCAACATAGTAAATTTTAAGGGCACGTCTATGGTTGAAAAGGAAGTACTGATTTTAATGGCCCAAAGAATCCACCAAAATTAATTTAGGAATATTTCTACCAGAGAACTGCCCCTGCCAAATTTCAAGTGATTTTCAAGTGATTTGGTAGCCTAATACTCCAAATTAGGTTTGGTGCCCTAAACTACGGTTAGGGTTTTGAGGGGGTTTAAGGCTTCCAAATTCCCTAAAATTTTAACCAGAGTACTATACTAACATTATGGTCCTCTCCACCAAATTTTATGTTATTCCAAGGTCATTTGACCCCATGACCTTCAAACCCTAAAAATCCCCATTAAGGGACCTACCCTAGGGTTCTAGGGCTACCCTACTCTTAACCACCCCAAATTACTTTGGAGGGTGTGCCATACCATATAAGAGTCAGTGGACAAAATATCAGCCTCTGTTGAGGTGATTTGACCACTCAAAACCCCAAGGGGTGCTTTGACCTAATTAACCCTAGAAGGGTCAACCTGGGGTTGGATAAAACCTACTCAAAACATCTTCAAAGGAGATGAAATTTTTATCAGAGCCCTAACATGCTTTGTAAGACCACCCACCAAAATTTGGGGGGAGTTTGAGGTGTTTATGATACCTAATTAATTTATACTTGGTTTATTAAATTTGTCTAAAAACTATAGAAAAATATTTCCCAAAAATTCTGATTTTTGTATATGTCCTAGATATAGTTAAAAATAGCCCATTCCCCAAATTTCAGATTATTTGGATGTCTGGTTTGGAGTGGGCACTTAAATTAAGCTCTGGACAGCCCTTTGGGTAGACCTCACCAAATTGAGTGCTGCGGTTCTAACCAGGACTCCAAATTGAGTGAAATCAATTTTAATTTAAAATAGACATCAAGGGCTACATTTTATATGTTGACCACCTTTTCTGTAGTGGGGCATAAGTATTTTTAAAAAGTAATTCTATACACTGCAATTATAATCACAGAAAAAAAACAATAAATAGAATAAGTTTTGCACGAATCTTGAAGCAGCATCCAAGGGCTGCTGCTCATCTTCAAGCTCCAGCCAAGGGACGAGATTATCCCGACCTGGAGCTCATTCCAGCCCACTTTCCGGCCACCCCGACCACCTCCCTGGCCGGCCACCACCACCACCACCACCTCCGTTGAGGTGGTGGCTAGCGTTTGGCGGCGACCATGCCGCCGGAGGCGGCGGTTTCCGGCGAACTCAACACCACCATTTTCCATGAAAAATCCGAAAATTCAAGCTCTCAATCAGGCTCAATTGAGCTCGATTTCTCTACCTAAATCGATCTAGATCTAGCACTAGGAGAGGGGAAGAGGATCGGACCTCATTTGGGGCGTTCCTTTGCTCCATTCGCCGGCCGCCATTACTCCTCCTCGAAGCTTTGGGTGCCATCCGATTTCTTGCAAGGAGACCTCCAAACTCTCGGGAAATGGGGGGTTTCACTGCTCAGAGGCTTGTGAAGGTGATAGGGGGGTTAATTGTGGGTGGTAGTGGTTTTAATCACATATGCCATTAATGGCCTCTTCACCTCCCCTCCCATGGCCGACCCTATACATCCCCCCTGCCCTAATTGCACCTAGAAACGGCTGGAATCTTCTCAAATTCATCAGAGAAGATGAATGAGAGTGTAATGGAGGGATGCCAAGGGGTGTGTCACCTTAATGGCCATGAATGGCCACTTTCTCTCTCCTCAAAATTGGGGAAAACCCCCATTTCTCTCTCCTCATCACCATGAACGAATTTCCACTCCCTCCCATGTTTAATATCAGCCTAATAGGCTGGTTGACCACTCAAATTGGGCCTAGCCCAAAGCGATTTGGCTAGGTCCAAGTAATATGACCTAGTTAGCCCTAGTTTCACTTTTGGTCAAACTGGGCCCTAGGGTTGACCGAACCATGAAAGTTTTTGTGCCATTGGGTCCCTTATGAGGTTATGACTCCATGAGTGTGGTCAACTTGAAGTTGTGGTGGTCAATAGGGGTGTTTAATGGAAAATCACCGTTTTGACCTAGTAGGGGTATTTTGGTCATTTTGCCATGTGGTGACCCTAGGATGGTGCTTTTTGGTCTAATTAGTCTTTTATGATGTGTTAGACCTAAAAGTGAAGCTACTTCCACATGTGATGGTCAGTTGGGCCATTTGATGGGGAATTGACCATTTTGCCCTAATTAGGGTTAGGGTTGACCTTGGGTCAACTTGGCCTGTTTGGCTGGCCCCAATGGGTCTTCTGGACTCCTTGATGGCCTAGGGGTGTTGGGGTGGGGTTAAGGAGTCGAGTTGGAGCCCTAAAGTCAAGCCCTAAGTTGGGTATTTAAGGTTTACTATTTGCAGACCAAGGTGTTTTATCACCTTTTTGCCTAGGTCTACAAGGGTTTGTAAGCTCCCTGGATTTTGTCATGACTTAGTCATGACAAAATTACTCTCGGGGGTCTGGATGTTTGGTGGATGTTACAAATCCCAACACATAAAAATAAAAATTTCGTCCCCGAAATTCAGGTTAGGCCTGCGGGGTTTCTACCAAGGTAATAAATTGTAACATCCCAAAATTAGATTAGAGTTTACCTGAGGTGAAGAGCTCCGGGTATCTTTGGCGCATTAAGTCCTGAGGCTCCCAAGTGTGCTCCTCATGGCCGTGATTTCTCCACAGAACCTTGACCAGTGGGACCTTCTTGCGGCGCAAGGCCCGCATACCCGTATCGTCAATCCGGACCGGCTCCATGTGTACTGACCGGTCAGATGCTACTGGCCCATCCGTGGCGTATATCTGCTGCTCTGGCCGTAATAGGGCCCTCCTGAGGGAGGAGACGTGGAAGACGTCGTGCAAGCCCTCCAGCTCTGGTGGCAGCTCCAGCCTATATACCAAGGGACCGATCCGCTCTAGGATCCTGTAGGGCCCCATGTACCTCGGGCCGAGCTTCTTCCTCCGTCCACGAACTCGAGAGACTCCGTGCATCGGTCGTATCTTCAAAAACACTCTGTCTCCTACCTGAAACTCCACCTGACGATGTCGTGCGTCATAGTATTTGGCCTGTCTGCTCTGCGCCTCTAACATCCGATCTCGAATCAGTCTCACCTGGGCCTCGGTGTCCTCCACAAATTCCGAGCCCAGGACCTTCAGATCCTCATCTTGTAACCATGACAGGGGAGTCCTGCACCTCCGTCCATATAGGGCCTCGTAGGGGGCCATACCTATACTGGCCTGATGACTGTTGTTGTATGAGAACTCTACCAGTGGCAGCATCTTCTCCCATGGCTCTCCTTGGTCTAGAATGCACAAACGTAGTAGGTCTTCCAATGTCCGATTTGTGCGCTCTGTCTGCCCGTCCGTCTGAGGGTGGAAGGCTGTGCTAAAAGTCAATCGGGTGCCCAAGTATGCCTGAACTGATCGCCACTCCGTGGATGTAAACCGCCCATCACGATCTGACAATATCGTCCTGGGCACGCCATGATAACGAATGAACTGCTCCACAAACTTCCACACCAGTACTCCTACTGAATCGTCCTTCCTGATCGGTATAAATCGAGCCACCTTCGTCAACCGATCAACGATTACCCAGATCGAGTCATTCCCTGTCCGAGACCGGGGAAGCCCATGTATGAAGTCCATGGCTATGTCATCAAACTTCCACTCCGGCACCGGGAGTGGCTTCAATAATCCTGCGGGGTTCCTGCACTCCGCCTTCACTAGCTGACATGCCTCACAATGGGTCACGAAGTAAGAGACATCCTTCTTCATGCCCGGCCAGAACATAGTCTTCTTCAAATCAACCGTCATCTTTGTGATCCCCGGGTGCACAGAATACCGGCTGCAGTGCGCCTCCGTCATAATATCCTCCGGGATCTGGCCTCCCTCCGGTATATACACCCGTCCTCTGAAGCACACCAGGTCGTCGCTCAGTGTGTAATCTCCTGCAGTGCCTGCCTCCAGGGCTTGGAAGATGGGCTCTAACTTGGCATCCTGCCTCTGTCCTTCTCTGACTCGGTCTCTGATGTCATCGATAATGCCCATCGCGGCCAAGTACTCCTCATAGAGCTCAGGATCGTCAGACGACACCAGAGTAATGTGCATGTCCTCTAGTCTCTGCAGCAGCTCCATAGACATCAACTGAGGCTCTGCTCCTGCTGTGGCGGCTCTCCTACTCAGTGCATCCGCTACCACGTTCGCCTTCCCCGGGTGGTAGTGCATCTCATACTGATAGTCAGATAGAAACTCCACCCACCGCCTCTGCCTGATGTTCAGTTCCTTCTGCGTGTCCATGTACTTAAGGTTCATATGATCGGAGTATATATCACAGTGGACTCCATAAAGGTAG
Organism: Platanthera guangdongensis; assembly: GCA_039583875.1. NCBI lineage: Eukaryota > Viridiplantae > Streptophyta > Magnoliopsida > Asparagales > Orchidaceae > Platanthera > Platanthera guangdongensis. Next base: position 136,338,309 of record CM077152.1, read on the forward strand.
TGTCGCCATATCTTCAGTGCGAATACAACTGCTCCCATCTCCAGGTCATGCACTGGATAGTTCTTCTCATGGGTCTTCAGCTGGCGGGAGGCATAAGCTATGACGTGTCCGTTCTGCATCAGCACCGCTCCCATCCCTTGATATGATGCGTCGGTATACACCTGGAATCCTTCCTTCCCAGATGGAAGGGCCAGAATAGGGGCTGAGATGAGTCGGTCCTTCAGCTCCTGGAAGGCTGCCTCACACTGTGGCGTCCACACAAAGGGCACATCCTTCTTCGTCAAGGATGTGAGTGGAAGGGAGATCCGAGAAAACCCCTCCACGAATTTCCGGTAATAACCGGCAAGCCCCAGGAAACTCCGCACGTCCGTGGCCGTCTTCAGCGGCGGCCAATCCCTGACTGCCTGAATCTTTGCCGGGTCCACCGCCAGCCCGGCTCTGCTGATAATGTGGCCTAAGAAAGCCACCTCCTTCAACCAGAACTGACACTTGCTGAACTTCGCATAAAGGCGATGCTCCCGCAGTCTCTCCAAGGTCAGTGCCAGATGTCATGTGTGCTCCTCCTCCGTCTTAGAATAAATAAGGATGTCGTCTATGAATACTATGACGAACACATCCAAATAAGCCTCGAAGACCCGGTTCATGAGGCTCATAAACGCCGACGGAGCATTCGTGAGCCCGAAGGGCATCACGATGAACTCATACAATCCATATCTGCTACTAAAGGCCGTCTTCGGAATATCCTCCTCCTGGATCCGCAGCTGGTAGTAGCCTGACCTCAAGTCTAGCTTCGAGAAATAATGGGCTCCCTCCAGCTGATCGAACAACTCGTCTATCCTGGGGAGCGGATAGGTATTTCGGACGGTCAGCCTGTTTAGTGCTCGATAGTCGATGCACAGGCGAAGAGTGCCATCCTTCTTCTTCACGAATAGGACCGGAGCTCCCCATGATGAGGAGCTCGGCCTAACAAATCCTGCTTCCACCAGCTCCTGCAACTGTGTCCGAAACTCCGCCAACTCCTTCGGGGCCATCCGATAAGGGGCCTTGGATACCGGCTTAGCCCCTGGTACCAACTGAATATGAAAGTCCTTCTCCCTATGCGGAGGCAGTCCTGGCAGCTTATCCGGAAAAATATCGGCGTAGTCACGAACCACCGGAATGCTAGCAATCAGGTCCTTCTCCTCAGTCATCTCGAATAATACCTGATATACCTCGTCTCCTTGCATGTGAGCCTTAACGGCCTGAATAGATGAAAGCAGGCGGCGGGAAACCGGAGTAGTACCTTCGAATGTCGCATAAGTATCGCCGTGGCTCAGCACGACCCTCCTCGCCGGGCAGTCAATCTGGGCATGGTTCCAGACAAGCCATGTCATGCCCAGAACAAGGTCGAAGTCCGGCATTCTCAGGATCGTCGCCGGGGCCTCGAGTGTCAACCCGTCTATGGTAACCTCCAGGAGGCACTTCTCTGTGGACTGGATCTCCATCCCATTGGGGAGACGCACCCTCCTGGAGAATCCCGTATAATATCGAATCTGGTCCAGATCCTTGACGAAATCCTCCGACACAAAGTTGTGCGATGCCCCCGTGTCGAACAGGGTATGGGCAGGCTTGCCGCACACCATCACCATTCCTAAATCAGTTTAAAAAAAAACTTTGGTGTAAGGTTTTCTAACCTAGGTTGTGTAGTAGTTCTATCAATACTTAATATGAGCAGGGAATAAATTCAAAACTAAAATTACTCTCACACCTGCAATAACCCTGTCCGGGTTCCGGGGCTGTGCTAGGTCCAAAGCGTAAATCTGCTCCCCATTCTGCCTGCGGTCGCCGCCCTGAAATCGCGTCCGCGTCCACGTCCACGACCTCCCATCTGGTGAGCCGGTGTGCCACCCCGTGCTGGAGGTGTGGCCCCATTCCTCATAGGGCAATTAGTCCGAATGTGCCCTGGCTGATGGTAGTGATAGCACAGCTGTGGTGGGGGTGGTCCCTGCCCTATCCTGGGCACCTCCCTCATCTGTAGCGGCTGCGGAGTTAGCACTGCCTGCTCCCTTAGCTCTTGCCCTTCCTCCTGACGGGCTTGATCCCCGTTCCTTCTCTCTCCCATGACCCGACCTCTCTGCGGGTCCCTTCTCCCTCCTAGCACTGCATCATCCCCATGTCTCTTCCTGCCCCGGACTACAAGCTGGTCCGCCTCCAGCTTCTTGGCCATCTCCAAGATCCTGGCCATGGTACCATCGGACACGAACAAGAGGGCCTGCCTCAGGTCATCACGGAGGCCCTTGTAGAACTCTCGGCGTAACCCACGTCATCCAGCTTGTAAGAATCCGCAAACCTGGCCAAATGAGTAAACTGCCGGTGATATTCCAGCACTATCTTGTTCCCTTGCTTCAGCTGCAAGAATCTATCCTCCAATTCGTCCCTTGCGGACTGCGGCACAAAATGCTCCAGTAGTGCTGCCCTAAACTCCTCCCAAGTAATGTCCGCGATCTCCACTCCCGCATATGTGGTGTCCATCACCGACTTCCACCACCTCTTTGCATGCGACTCCAGACAAGAAACCACCAAAGATACTGCCAGGTCCACCGGGCACTGTATTCCCACCAACATCTCGTACATAATATCTAGCCACTCCTCCGTGCGCACTGCCGTCTCCGTCCCCAAGTATGATGGTGGGGCAAGGCCTCGGAATGCACTCAACCAGTTTGCTCCGGGGTTCGTCTGAGGAGCCGGAGCCTGTTGTGCCCTAAAGAACTCCAAGATGGCCGTCAAAGTTTGTCCCAGCTCTGTCTGCTGTAACGGGGTCGGAGCCGGCGGGGGTGGAATCACATTTGGGGCCGGAGGTGTCCCCTGAGGCAGGGGAGGATTCGTCGCACCCTACAAAAGATGGTCTTAAGTTTAGTAAGTTGACCTAAAACTCTTTGTTATTGGTGAGTATTGCACGTGATTCCTCCCATGGGCACACCATTGCTTCCGCTGCAAGTTTGTCCTCAAACTAAGCCCGCGCGGGGTGTCCCATGTTTTGTGCACTACATTCTGTCGGATCGAGGTTTTCTTTGATACCACTTGTAAGACCCCATTTTTTTTTGCAACATCCACCGGGGTGTTAGGCCCAGAACCGCCGTTTTTGCGGTGACATCATCCACCGGGATGGTCGGTACCACAAAATGCCGATCCTGCCGGCCATCTCAATCACCATCGACAGAATGTATAATGAATGAAAGTGTAAGCATCCAAGTCCACAATAGTATAAAGGAGGAAATCATGCAATAAATCAAGTCAACACCAGAAGAAAGTCTAGGTACCAACACCAGAAAGTAAATACGGGCTTAAGCCCGGTACATGATAACCTCACTACAATCCACTCATAAAAGTAAAACTACTAATACTCGGCTCCACTCACAGATCCGGATGCCTGTCCACCCGAGCTACACTGGCCCATCTCCATCTGCACCGTAGCCTGCTGGTGTTGCGTCTCCTGCGGCTGTTCCCTGTCTCCCATCCGGAGCACCTAAAATATGGTGGTCAAACGACCGTCAGTCAAACTAGACTCAGTCAACAATCCCCCACCCCTCTACCCGTGGCTCCTAGGCACCGGGCGGAAAAGGGTGAAAAGGAGGACCAAAAGCAAGGCGTAATCAAGCAGGTGACATCTACCCTAAGGATTAAAATAATAAAGTATGGCAGGGGTAACACAAAAATTAAACATGAGTGAACAAGTATGCATCAAAAGTAAACAGAAAGGAGTAGCAAAAAAAAATAGTAAGAAGTGAAAGTTAGAGCAACAAGAAATATAACCATTGATTTATAGGAATTACCCCTATAGACCAAAGGGTCGTTTTGCAGGGCCTATCGTATAAAACGTCCCATACCATTTTATACGATAGGTGTCAGGGGTTAAATGAAATGACTATGCTATGACGTGCAAGTATGCTATGGTATGTACATGCGAGTGCAACTCACACACACGACTCTATGCGCACAGACCTTTAGTTCCCCTTTTTGGAGTTAGCTAAACTCTCATGAGCCTCCGCCGTGGCAAAACGGAGACAGTGGGTTGGGCCTCTCCACTCCTAGATTGGTAAACACACTACACAATCTAGCCCCTCTCGTACATTCCCGTACTATTCCTAGCAAACCAGCTAGTCTCCCCGAGTCAACGTACCGACGACGGTGTGTTCGATCGTCCAGTACCGAGGACCCACCACTGTTATGCACATGCAACCATGATAGTTTGTTTCTAATTAAAATACCGAGCCCAGTTAACTCTACCAGTAAGCCCTTAGGCCACGGGCCTACGCTATCCTTTCACTACTAATTTATCTCCCTACGTGTACAAGTGTGAGTGTAAGGTGAAACTATTATTAGGGTTACTCTTGCCCATATTATTCCTAAGGTTTAAGGTTAACCCTGGACTTCCCGAAGTCTACCCGGTGAGGGGCTCGCAGCGGTTCTAGGAACTACAATGGGATGAAGCCCAAAGTTCTCTTGCCAAGGCACTTAATGTTATTAATTTCTACCCTTGATCAAACCTCTCTTTTATTTCAGTGTGAATACCCTAAGTGTGTTTGAGCTCTCCGAGTTAACTTATCTCTGACCTATCCACTATATGCAAACTATGCTAAGTTACATGGTGCTCTCATTAGGGGGTACCCTAATTACTCTTCCTGTAGATCCATAATAATTACTGGGAGTCTATCATGACCTATTAAGACTAAATCCAGAGTCTCATAATCTTCCTAATTAAGTGGGCACTTAATTTAATTAATCCTAGACTCCAAATGCCCTACTTTGAACATGAAGTGCTCTCTAAAGTCAGGAACAAATCACAACAAAATTATGATAAATACTAAGTGACATTTAAACAGTAAATCCAAGGTTTGAGAATTTTCATAGGTGATTAGACCTACCTTTCGTAATTTAGAACTTAAGGTCAATAATATCATCTACAGATGAAAAGGCCAGCAATATTATTCTAAAAATTATAATAAAACTCCAGTAGGACTATCATGGCCTAAAAACACCCTAGAAGTAGTCTCATAATTTTTATAGTGAATAGTAGCACCTACTTTAATTTATAACCATTAATTCCATAATCTTTGGTTAATGAAGCAAGTACTGTAAAAACTCATCTAATAATTATAATAAAATTCCACAAGTCTTACTAATATCTAAAATCCACAGTAACCAAGTTTTACAATTTTTATCACACATGAAGGGCTCTAAATCTAATTAAATGTAAACTTCCAAATTTATAGACTTGTGAAGTAAGTACTAGTTTTATCCATCTAAAAATCATGGAAAAATTACAGGACAATAATAATGGTCAAAAGCACTCTCTGACCTAATTTCATAATTTTTTTGATAATATTGTGGCTCTGTTTCTATTTTTGATCATAAACCACAAATCATAATTTAATGAAGCAAGTACTTGAAACAGACATCTAAAAATTTAAACAAAAATACAGAGGGCTCTATCATTATATATAATGTCCTATTCCAAGGTTTCACAATTTTCCAATAAACAAAAACTTCACTTTCAACATAGTAAATTTTAAGGGCACATCTATGGTTGAAAAGGAAGTACTGATTTTAATGGCCCAAAAATTCCACCAAAATTAATTTAGGAATATTTCTACCAGAGAACTTCCCCTGCCCAATTTCAAGTGATTTTAAAGTGATTTGGTAGCCTAATACTCCAAATTAGGTTTGGTGCCCTAAACTAGGGTTAGGGTTTTGAGGGGGTTTAATGCTTCCAAATTCCCTAAAATTTTAACCAGAGTACTATACTAACCTTATGGTCCTCTCCACCAAATTTTATGTTATTCCAAGGTCATTTGACCCCATGACCATCAAACCCTAAAAATCCCCATTAAGGGACCTACCCTAGGGTTCTAGGGCTACCCTACTCTTAACCACCCCAAATTACTTTGGATGGTGTGTCATACCATATAGAGTCAGTGGACAAAATATCAGCCTCTGTTGAGGTGATTTGACCACTCAAAACCCCAAGGGGTGCTTTGACCTAATTAACCATAGAAGGGTCAACCTGGGGTTGGATAAAACCTAATCAAAATATCTTCAAAGGAGATGAAATTTTTATCAGAGCTCTAACATGCTTTGTAAGACCACCCACCAAAATTTGGGGGGATTTTGAGGTGTTTATGACACCTAATTAATTTATACTTGGTTTATTAAATTTTTCTAAAAACTATAGAAAAATATTTCCCAAAAATTCTGATTTTTGGATATGTCCTAGATATAGTTAAAAAAAGCCCATTCCCCAAATTTCAGATTAGTTGGATGTCTGGTTTGGAGTAAGCACTTAAATTAAGCTCTGGACAGCGCTTTGGGTAGATCTCAACAAAATGAGTGCTGCGGTCTAACCATGACTCCAAATTGAGTGAAATCAATTTTACTTTACAATAGACATCAAGAGCTACATTTTATATGTTGACCACTGTTTCTGTATTGGGGCATAAGTATTTTTAAAAATTAATTTTATACACTACAATTATAATCACAGAAAAAAACAATAAATAAAATAAGTTTTGCACGAATCTTGAAGCAGCATCCAAGGGCTGCTGCTCATCTTGAAGCTCCAGCCAAGGGACGGGATTATCCCGACCTGGAGCTCATTCCAGCCCACTTTCCGGCCACCCCGACCACCTCCCTGGCCGGCCACCACCACCACCACTTCCGTTGAGGTGGTGGCTAGCGTTTGGCGGCGACCATGCCGCCGGAGGCGGCGGTTTCCGGCGAACTCAACACCACCATTTTCCATGAAAAATCCGAAAATTCAAGCTCTCAATCAGGCTCAATTGAGCCTGATTTCTCTACCTAAATCGATCTAGATCTAGCACTAGGAGAGGGGAAGAGGATCAGACCTCATTTGGGGCGTTCCTTTGCTCCATTCGCCGGCCGCCATTGCTCCTCCTCGAAGCTTTGGGTGCCATCCGATTTCTTGCAAGGAGACCTCCAAACTCTCGGGAAATGGGGGGGTTTCACTGCTCAGAGGCTTGTGAAGGTGATAGGGGGGTTAATTGTGGGTGGTAGTGGTTTTAATCACATATGCCATTAATGGCCTCTTCACCTCCCCTCCCATGGCCGACCCTATACATCCCCCCTGCCCTAATTGCACCTAGAAACGGCTGGAATCTTCTCAAATTCATCAGAGAAGATGAATGAGAGTGTAATGGAGGGATGCCAAGGGGTGCGTCACCTTAATGGCCATGAATGGCCACTTTCTCTCTCCTCAAAATTGGGGAAAACCCCCCATTTCTCTCTCCTAATCACCATGAACGAATTTCCACTCCCTCCCATGTTTAATATCAGCCTACTAGGCTGGTTGACCACTACAATTGGGCCTAGCCCAAAGGGATTTGGCTAGGTCCAGGTAATATGACCTAGTTAGCCCTAGTTTCACTTTTCGTCAAACTGGGCCCTAGGGTTGACCGAACCATGAACTTTTTTGTGCCATTGGGTCCCTTATGAGGTTATGACCCCATGAGTGTGGTCAACTTGAAGTTGTGGTGGTCAATAGGGGTGTTTAATGGAAAATCACCGTTTTGACCTAGTAGGGGTATTTTGGTCATTTTGCCATGTGGTGACCCTAGGATGGTGCTTTTTGGTCTAATTAGTCTTTTATGATGTGTTAGACCTAAAAGTGAAGCTACTTCCACATGTGATGGTCAGTTGGGCCATTTGATGGGGAATTGACCATTTTGCCCTAATTAGGGTTAGGGTTGACCTTGGGTCAACTTGGCCTGTTTGGCTGGCCCCAATGGGTCTTCTGGACTCCTTGATGGCCTAGGGGTGTTGGGGTGGGGTTAAGGAGTCGAGTTGGAGCCCTAAAGTCAAGCCCTAAGTTGGGTATTTAAGGTTTACTATTTGCAGACCAAGGTGTTTTATCACCTTTTTGCCTAGGTCTACAAGGGTTTGTAAGCTCCCTGGATTTTGTCATGACTTAGTCATGACAAAATTACTCTCGGGGGTCTGGCTGTTTGGGGGATGTTACATACGCCGACCTGTGAAAGACCATGTGTTGGCCGGGAATGAAGAAAAATGTCAAGTACTTTGTTACCCATTGCGAGGCCTATCAAAGGGTGAAGGCGGAGTGCCAGAGCCCCGGTGGTTTGTTAAAGTCATTACCCATCCCGAGTGGAAATTTGAGAATATCTCCATGGACTTCGTTCACGAGTTACCTCGCTCACGCTCAGGGAATGATTCAGTGTGGGTGATCGTTGATCGCCTGACAAAAGTAGCCAGGTTCTTCCCTATAAAGAAAGAGGCTCACGTGGATGTCTTGGTATGCCTCTTTGTGGAGTAGTTTGTACGGTACCATGGCGTGCTGAAGACAATTGTTTCTGAATGGAATGGTCATTTTACCTCCAAGGAGCGGAAAGTTGTGCTTGCGTATTTGGGTTCGCGTCTTACCTTTAGCACCGCGTTTCATCCTTACACGGACGGGCAGTCTGAAAGGACCATCAGGACATTGGAGGACCTGTTAAGGTTGTGTGTGTTGGATAGAGGAGAGCCGTGGGAATGGATCTTACCACGAGTGGAATTCTCCTATAACAACAGCCATCAAGCTAGAATTGGCATGGCACTCCATGAAGCCCTTTACGGAAGAAGGTGTAGAACCCCCTTCTCTTTGATGCAAGACGAAGACCCGAAGGCTTTGGGAATTGAGTATATTGATGATACTGATGCGGTGGTTAGGCTAATACAGGACTGCATACTTGAGGCTCAAAGTCGACAGGCAAAATATAATAACACAAAGCACTGGATGGTGGAATTTCAAGTGGGTGATAAAGCATTTGTGAAGATCCGCCCGATGCTTGGAGTGTCACGGGTGCGTGGTGTGAAAAAGCTAAGCCCAAGGTACGTTGGGCCTTACACTATTTGGAAAGAATTGGCCCTTTGGCTGATCGGTTGGAGTTACCAACAGAGCAAGAGAACCTCCACGACGTGTTCCATGTGTCGTCACTTCGAAAGGCGTTGTTGCGGCCCGATCAATATATCCCCACCACTGATGGTGCAGTGGCGATTGATAGGTCTGTGCGACTAAAGCCAGTGCAGATCGTAGACAACGAGATAAGAATTTTGCGCCGCAAAAGTGTTCCTTTGGTGAAGGTGCTATGGTCTAATCATGAGGAGCAGTATACGTGGAAGCTGGTGGACTTGATGCAAAAACGCTACCCGGAATTATTTTCTCAAGGTAATTTTAAAAGGCATATTTTATTTTCTGTTATGCTTTTTCTCCCCATAGCTTTAGCCTAATTTCGGGGACGAAATCTTTGATTTTATTTATAGGATTTATAACGTCCCGATTCGCACTAGGCCCCTCGTACGCATTTTTCAGTCAGGAGAGCTGACTTGGGCTCAGGGAAGTGCTGGTAGCTAGGCTTACACTAGTGTAGGGGAGGTGAAGTCAGCCCAGAGAAGGACATAGGTAGAGACACGGGCGTGTCCCTACCCATATGTGTCCACCTAGTACTCGAGTCGACGACTCGAGTTATACTCGATAAGGACACGTGTAGTGATACGCCCGTGTCACTACCCGTGTGCATGAGGACACGATAGGGACACGGCGTGTCCATACCCATGTGCGTCGAGTAGAGGTCGATGAAGTGTGTCCCGAGAAGAACACTGGTAGAGACACGGGTGTGTCCCTACAGGTGTGCGCCAAGAGGAACTCGACGAAGCAGCACCCGAGCAGGATACGACCAGCCACACGACCGTGTCACTTGGACACGGATTGAGATACGGGTGTGTCCCTACCCGTGTTTTGTGTATCGAAACGGCTGTTGAACCATCGATGACACTTCTCCCGAGCGGGACATGGGTGAGGACACGGGCGTGTCCCTACCCATGTCATTTTTCACTTATAAGGGAAATGAAAACCCTAGCCGTTTTCATACTCATTTCTAAGCCTTTTTCCTGGATAAACTGCCGGATAGGAGGAAGAAGGTGTTGGAGAAAGTCCAAGAGGTGAAGTACCGCCGCCACCGAGGAGAAGAAGATGCCGTCGAGAAGAGTTACAAGATCCTTGGCCGGAAATAGTGGAAATGTCGGAAACGAGGTGAGCTTCCTCCCCTCTCCCTTGGTTCTAGATCTCTAGTTATTTCTTAGGAGAGACATCAACTCAAGAGAGTCTTGATGGAGAGAAGAATTTTTCTAGGAATGGCCATGCTAGGACATGTGTCCTAGGTTTTAGATGTCTTCAACCTCTCCTTTCTTCTATGTGATGATGGAGGTGGTTTCGTGAAGAGAAGTGGCCTTTTGAGGGAGAATAAGGGTGGAGTAAATCTGTATGTGATTTTTGTAAATCGACTTGAGGAGGAAGATGAACCAATGTCGTTCATTCCGCATTAAGATGCGTGGAGAAATATATATTCTGCACGTAGCGATCTTTGTGGTTGTTTTCAAGTGTGATACGTCCAGATCTGGGCTTTCGATTAAACACAAAAGTTGTAGACACTGTAAATACCTTTCCAACGAGGGGTTACATGCCTTCGCCGAATTAATGTAGCCTCGGGAATCTCCGGTAGAAGGTGCTGTCCTGTTGGTGTTTTGTGCTTAGAATTCTGGGTTTGGTATAACATTAGAATTGAATTCGGTAGAGACATTATAACTAATTGATGTAGGGGCTGGAGAATTTCTTATGTTTAAATGTCATAGTTTAACGAGCGATGAAATTGTTGGATGGATCACACGTAAACAAATGGAGAAGTAAATTACACTTGAATGAAACTACTTGATAGAAATTAGTGAACGAACGTTTTGACGTGTTGATGAGATTAGAATGATTTCAATAAGATTAATATTGAGGACGTAACGATAATGGTAATATGTTGATTATTGATAAGATTGGCTTGAATTGGTATACTTGATCGATGGTGATTGTTATGAACAAACGATTGTTGCTATTTAGATTATTGATTCATGTGCGCACAAATGATTGAACTTGATTAAAGCATGGTAATTCGGTTATGTTAGAGTTATGTGAACATAGATTGTAGATAGTCTCATATACCGCATTGACTCGGGTAATGTTGAGACACAACATAGACAGACGGTTGGGCTTGGTCCTCAATGTTCATTTCTCGGGGCTCCTTCTGTACCGAGTGGACGGTTGGGCTTGGTCCTCGTGCTTTCTCCGAGACTCCATCCGTTCCACGGTGATGTGGAATTACATGTAGTGTGAGTCGACATGCGGTGTCGTAATCCTGGGTTAAAGATAGTGAGGCAGGTCTACGGGCTCGCTAATTTTCACACCGACGGGAGTTGACAGATAGACTTTGGGCGGTTGGGCTTGGTCCTTCAGTGTTTATGTCCCGGGGCTCCTTCCGTGCCAAGTGAAAGGTTGGGCTTGGTCCTCATGCTTTTTCCAAGGCTCCTTCCGGGTCACACAAGGCCAGTTTAGGGCTTATTTCTCGGTGCACATCTACCAAGACTCCCGCTGGGCCGAAGTTCGCATGGGTCTCAGTTGTTGTGTTCTTAGCATTGAGGCATACAGAGGCCTAAGCAAAGTAGTGTGGATACCTGCTTAGTAGTAGAGAAGCCTGCTCTACTGTCACCGCCTGGACCATGAAGGTTGACGCCTGAGAGGTCAGCTAGCTGCTCGAAAAGTTGGAACTACAAGTCTGTATCGACATAGCGGTTGTATGTGTGTGATCATGGGTGAGTCATTGCATAACATACATACCATTACATTACATTGCATAAATAAGACCCTAATCGTATAAGTTTGTATGGGCACTCATATACGATGAGTTACTTTATGTTAAACCGATCCTTAACTTATAAGTTTGTATAGGCATTCTTATAAGTTAAGTTACTTTCCTATTGTAGAAATCTATACTAGATGGATTGGTATAACTTGTGTAGAATTTCTAGTGTAGACTGCTATTATTCATGTTACACATTTCCTCTATTACTGCTCACATTACATGTACTTATTCCACCTGCTTGTACTTGCTTATATTACTTACTATATATTGTACCCTGATTCCTTTCCCTGCCCGGTGCCGAGGAGTCGTCGGGGGAGCGGATGTGAAGCCACTTATATTTTTGACTAACGGTTGCTACGTTTTCCTTTCTAGGAGGAAACCCTGCAGGTAGAGCAGTCGTAGACTATGCAGCAGGACAGCTAGGCCAGGACGACAGGGCCTGAAGGGACGGTGTCGTCGCTACCATCAGTTACGTACCGATGTGAGTTTGAGAGTTTTTATGTAGCCCTTTTGGGCATGTTTACCTGTACTCTGATACTTTAGAAGCTCATTGTAGCTTCTTGTCTTGATGTACTTTGGACTTATTATGCTTATGTGTGGATTGGCTTCTTGATTATATTTTGGTTGGGTTGGCATTTTTTGATATTGGTTGTAGCCGGCAGAATAGGCGTCTTGTGGTACAGGTTAGCCCATGTGCTAATGCTAACGCAAGGCGGCTGTTCTGGGCATAAAACCCCCTTCGTGCCGTGTTTTGTGTTTTGGGAGGGGGTCTTACAAGTGGAGCCCAAGAAATTTGAAGAGGCAAATATGGATCAGTTCTGGATTGTAGCTATACAAGAGGAACTGAAATAGTTTAAGAGGTGTAAGGTCTGGAATCTGGTTCGTAGACAACAAGGACATATTGTCATTAGAACCAAGTGGATCAACAGGAACAAACTTGATGAAAATGACATTATAACCAAGAACAAAGCTAGGCTGGTAGCTCAAGGGTACATACAAAAAGAAGGTATTGACTTTGATCAAACCTTTGCCCCTGTAGCAAGATTAGATGCCATCAGACTGTTCCTTGCATATGCTGCACACCAAGGATTCAGAGTCTACCAGATGGATGTGAAGTCAGCCTTTCTGAATGTAGACTTAAAGGAAGAAGTCTATGTTCAACAACCTCCAAGTTTTGTTGTTCCTAACAAATCAAATTTTTTTATAGACTTAGGAAAGATTTATATGAGTTGAAACAAGCTCCTAGAGCATGGTATGAGATCCTGTCTATCTTCCTCATTGAGAACAAATTCTCAAGGGGGGAAGATAGACAAGACCCTATTTTTAAGGGAATCCAAGGGAAAGATCATCCTAGTCTAGATATATGTAGAAGACATTATCTTTGGATCTATTAATGACAACCTTTATAGAAAGTTTGCCAAACTTATGCAAAGAAAGTTTGAGATGAACAGTATGGGTGAACTTAAGTTCTTCTTGGGTCTACAAGTAAAACAGACTGACAATGGATTATCCATATCTTAGACTAAGTTTACCAGGGAGTTGATTAAAAAATTTGGGATGGAGAATGCCTCCACCATGAAAACTCATATAGGGTCAACTATGTCTTTAAGCAAAGATAAGGTAGGGAAACATGTTGATCAAACTTTGTATATAAGGATAATTAGCTCCCACCTAAACCTAACTTCTAGTAGGCCAGACATTATGTATGCTACATGTGTCTGTGCTAGATATCGGGCATACCCTAAAAACTCTCATTACTCTGCAACTAAGAGGATTTTGAGATATCTAAAGGGCACACCAGATCTTGGCCTTTGGTACCCTAAGAATAAGGAGTTTGAACAAATAGGCTTTTTGGATGCAGACTTTGCAGGTTGTAGAGAAGACAGGAAAAGCTCATCAAGCTCCTGTCTGTTTCTTTGAAAAAGACTAGTGTCATGGTCTGACTGGGTTTGACGAATTGTTGTCAGTTCGTCGACCAGAGTTTGACGAAATGGGATGAGATCGTCGATCTCTGCTCAGAGAATGAACATAGTCATTTTCTGTGCCCCAAGCTCGTTGACGTCTGCTCATTGAACCATACACAGTTCGTCAATCGCAGTAAGACAAATGATCATTATATAGATTTGCGTTCAGCGTTCGTCGACATGAGTACGACAAACTGTCCACATTTTGTCGATCTGAGTTCGACGAAATCTGCTGAACTTTGTTTTTATCTAAGGTTTTGTGGTTTCTGTTGTTTTGACCCTTTAATTTGGGCATTTCTTCTGTAGTTTGCTTATGGTTTATTATTTGTTTGCCCTTAGCAGAAACAAATTTAATGGGGCCTGATAAAATATTCTTCTTAAGGATGGGGGGCAAACTTGATGATGCACCCAAGCTCAGCTTGTCATTTAGTCTAGAATTGACTGTGCTTGTAATGTCCATCATCTTAAGGCTTCTCCCAGTGAGAGATTCCTCAAGTTGTTTGGCCTCACATAGTTGAGTTTTAAAGAGTCAATTTGTTTATTAGCTGATATTAGTTCTTCTTTTAACTTGATGTTTTCAGAGATGATGTTTTCCTGGTTTGATAATTTTTCCCCAAGTGCCTTAATTTCCTTTTCTGAATTTATTAAATCAATGCACATTGTTTTAAATTTAATTTTAAAAGTATCAGAACTATAATCAAAAGTGGACAATACATGATCAGCTTCTGATTCAGAAGCTCCTTCACTGTCAAAATCTTCTTCATCTGAATGACTCCTGGAGGCATCAATGGCCATGAGGCATACTTCTTTGGCCCTTGCCTCTTCTTCTTCTTCACTGGAGCTAGAAGATGTGGATTTATCTTCTGTTTCACTCCAGCTTTCAGCTACAATGCCTTTCCCCTTCTTCTTGTATTTGCTGGAGGAAGGCCTGCTACTTTGCTATCTCTTAGAGTCCTCTCTTCTCTTTTCCTTGTTTTGATTTTCTGGACACTCTGAGATGAAGTATCCAGGTTTCCTGCAGCCAAAGCAAACCACTTCTTTAGTGGGGGCCTTGGCTTGTCATCCTGCCTAGATGACTTTCTTTTGAAATCCGTCCTTTCCATTTTATAGAATCTCTTGTCAAAGAGACTGATCAGCTCTTCATTTACAATTGAGGCTTCAGCTTATTCAATAGCTTTAAAGGCTATGTTGTACTCCTTCCTTGCTGGTGGTGGTGTTCTCTGCTCAACTGCTTCTCTGGATTTGATTAGCTGCTCATAAGATTTGAGCTTTCCTAAAAGTGATTCAGTGAAAATCTCATTTAGGATCATGGACTGCTTGATTGGCCAAATCCTTGAATCCCATGAGGTTTGGAAGCACATGAGGATCTTGTCATTCATCTCAGTGAGGGCGATGTACTTGTCCAATGTCTTTAGCTTATTGATGATTGAGCTCAGCCAATTATACATATCTACAACTAATTCTGCTTCCACCTTCTTGAAATTCTCATATTGTGACATGAGATTGGATCTTCTATCTTTTCTTTCATCAGCAGATCCAGCCACCATTTGATTTAGAGAATCACAGATCGCCTTGGCTGATGTGCATTCAGCCACTATCTGGAAAATGTCATCTGACATTGTTTGGGCCAGAATATTCATGGCTTTGGCATCAGCAACTCTAGACTTCTTCTAAGCCTCAGTCCACTCAGGTGGTGGAACTGCATTAGTGCTGGATGTTGCTGTAGAATTAGATGGTTGAGGAGGACCTGTCACAATACAATTGTAGATATCCTCATCAATAGAATTCATATATAACTTAATTCTTGCCTTTCAGATGGAAAACCTATTTAGGTTGCACATTAGAGATCTAGTGCTTACATAATCTTTGTTCTGTGTCATGCTGTGAATGTATATCTAAGAGAAATAAAGAGCAGATCTAACTCAGGAACTTTGGTTCATGGGTTAGCTCAAAGAATCTCATGAATGATTAAAATGGTTTAACTACATAATCTCTTATCTTGGCTTAAAACATTAACTCAGTTCTTGCTCACCCCTTCCTATTTTTTAAGAAGTCAATATCAAAAGATTGCATGGGAGTAAAAATAAATTGAAGAAAGTTGTGCATAAAATGAACACTCAAGTGTGCTTTACCCAAAAATCTTACTAACTTCAAATTCAAAATATGAACTCTTAAGATTGTCTAGCCGTACCATTAATTAAGGTAAGAATTCGGATCATTAACACTCATGCTCAATCAAATTATAATCACCCAATTAGTAGAGGATGAACCCCCCCACCCCCCCTAGACACACACTTGAACCTTTGCTAGACCATAGCAAAACTACTTGTAGTTTATAAATTGTAATTGAGAAATAACACATGATAGTAGCGAGGAAGCACATAAGGGCATAAATAACTGAATATAAATAACTCCCCTGAATTCACAAATTTGGACGGTTGTCCAACTCTCATCATCCTCTAAGTATCCTTCAGTACTCTTGTTCAATCACATAATCTGCATATCATACATTGTAAATATATACCAAAATTTAGAACATTCATATTCCCTGAGTACTTTTAGGGGCCACATTTCAAAATGCTTAAATAAGAGGGGGCATAACCACAACAAGTTCGACAAAAGAAAACAAACAAATCCTTTGAATAATAAAAGTGTCTTCATTTTTTTTGAAAAAGTTAGCCTCAATTGTATCACAACTGATAACACCAAGCATAACATTACAGGTAATGAGCATTAATAAATATATATATCATTCCAGAGCATAGTGCAAATAAAGCATTCCAAAGCTGAAAGCTAACCAAATATTATATATCAAAATAGATCACAGGTCGGTGAATAGTAAGCGACAAAATAAGACATAATGTATCAAACATCCTAGTAATGTGAAGTAGAGAAATAAAGGAACAAATAACTGAAGGTGATATTCAGCCACTAGGTAGATCCGTCGGCTTCATCCTCATCATCCGACTCTTCTTCGTCCCCATCCTCTTCTGCATCCTCGCCATCGTCGGCGTCCTCATCATCTTCTTCATCCTCATCAGCTCCTGCAACTTTTGATGGAATAACTCTAGTCCGGTCCGAAGTCAGAAGGTAGCCAGCTTTGTCAAATTGGTGCAACATCCTAAAATTTCTTTCCGACTTCGGGATCTTCGCCATTTCAATGACCTTTCGCATGTTGGCACGAAGATCTTCAAACTGCTCTCTACATACAACTGCTGACAACACTGATAGGCTTTGATGTACTCAATATTCTCCATCAAAGGATTGGGGTCGGTGCCATGATCGGTCGCTGGAATATTAATACATATAGGTTTCTTTGCTTGTGTCTGCGAAGTCTGAGCATCTCCTTGCCCTGAATTACCTTTCCCTGTAGCACCTTGATATTTACTTTGATGACCGTTTTATTGATGTGTCGCTTGACTTGTGTAACCTTGTCATTCACCTTCTTGGGCACCCCCGCATCCCTATAGAGCTCGGTGATTAGTGACGGAAACCATAATTGTCGAGGCTTCGCCTCTCAGATCTTCTGCCGCAACAGCGAAGTTATTATTTTTCCAACATCGAAGTATATCCCTGATATGATCTCGTAGATCAATGCTAACTTATCCAGTGCCACACTATTAGGGTGCTTGGTAGGCATTATGCCTACGTTGACAAATAAGAGCCATGCTTTGGCTTGCCAAGTTAAGCCTGATGATTTCAAACTTGTTTGCTTCTTACTCATACATTCGGGTTATTGTGTGGCACACACAACTTTCAACATGTCATCCAGATTGACTTTATTCAAAATTTATGTGTTATCATCGTACTCTTGATCATCCAGATTGAACATATCACTAATCCGAGCCGCAGAAAAATTAACATCCCTTCCCCGAACCATCACTGTCTCGTAATCTATGTTCCTGGCATTTGCGTAAAATTCATACACCCAAGCCGAGAGAATCTCAGTACGTGGGTGACAAAATGACTCCCAATTGAGTGCCTTAATTTGCTCAGTGTACGCAAGACTCCACATTATCTTTTCTATCATGAATCCCCTCTCTACTATGAAAGGAATGGACTTCACCTGCTCAAAGCGCAGTCGTGCTCCCTCTCAAACAAATTTTTCTGCATTTTTAGCAACTTCCTTTCCTTTCCTCCTTTTATCTTCCCTCTTAGATCACATAATGCTATCTAAGCATATATACAACAACAGGTACAAACCAATAGAGAAATAAAATTTTTTTATCATGCTTCTCACCATCACGTGCGGAAGAGTAAGGGGGTGGATTAGGACTATACTCAGAAATTTTCCCAAAATTTTAAGTGCAGAAAACCTCAAGTCGCTGCGGCACTTCGGGCAGAAGAATTGTGCGTGGCTGTGCCCTAAAGTTCCACCGCTCTCTGCTTCTGTATCCAGCAATCGTCAGTCTCTTCCTCGAGAGAGGGCAAACCGCACCACTCCAGAAATCAAGATGCTCCGCTGGAGAAGTCAGCGTCGGTGTCGACGTCGTCGCCGCCGATCGTCTTCTGCTACCTTGCCGATCGTCGATCTCCGCTCCCCAAACCTAGACGATCGTCGATCGCCTCTCCCAACACCTGGCCAATCGTTGATTGCCTCTCCCGACACCGTGCCGATCGTCGATCGCCGCTCCCACTCTTTCTCACTTAGACCTAGCCGGCGGATCGCGGTTTGGGAAAAAGGGGCAAGAAATTTCCTTTTAATTAAATAGGGGTTAACTATTAAATTAAACCCGGCTTAGGTTAGGGTTAAACGAGATTAATGGTTTAGTTTAGCACAAACCGTCAGCTTAGGAGAAACCGGAGTGCCTATTTAGTTAAACCGGCGCTGGACTGCCGGCGCGCGAATTCAAGAAGAACCAGTCAGAGAAAGATTTCCTGTTACGTATGTACTAGAGTTGTTGTAACAACATCCAAGAATTAAACTCGCATGTCAGCTCAGTTGAACCGGCGCTGAACCGTCAGCTACGCGACGCAAGAGGAAATAGGCAGAAAGCTAAATCCTGCTACATATGTAGTGGGGTTGTTGTAACAAAAATTCAGGAGTTTAAAATTTTGCCTTTTCGAAATTTTTCAACATCTCTTAATCCGTTTTATTCTTATCCTAAGTTTCCAAACACTCTCCCCGAGATTCTCAAGCAAGATCGAGTAAGGGTTATGGGCATTCTCCCTCCAAAATGAAATTTTGTAATTA
Source organism: Platanthera guangdongensis (assembly GCA_039583875.1). NCBI lineage: Eukaryota > Viridiplantae > Streptophyta > Magnoliopsida > Asparagales > Orchidaceae > Platanthera > Platanthera guangdongensis. Next base: position 136,357,196 of record CM077152.1, read on the forward strand.
AAAAGAAAATAAGTTCTTTAAATAATTATATATATTTAATTATAGGTCTAATCGATGGGTTGCCCCCCACCAAGCGCCTCGTTTAGAACGTCCCGGCCGGACGTTTTGCTTCAGATTTTTTTATTGTAGCGTAATGATCGTCATCTCACGTTGATCATTGTCATTGAAATATTCTTTCTACCGCTATCCGTTAACCTTGAACTTGGATCCATCATTCTCATTACATATCGTAATTACTCCAAACAGGTGTACCTCCTCCACCCGAAAAGGTCCAGACCATAGGGACTTCAATTTCATGGGGAATAATCTTAATCTTGAGTTATACAGGAGGACGAGTTGGCCTTCTTTGAACTCCTTTCCTTGCAGTCTTGAATCATGCCATTTTTTGTCCGTTCTTTATACAACCTTGCATTTTCATAAGCGTTATACCTAATCTCCTCCAGTTCGTTCAAATGAAAAAGTCTATTCTTGCCCGCTGCGTGGAGATCGAAATTCAACCTTTTAATTGCCCAGTATGCTTTCTGCTCTAATTTAACGGGCAGATGACATGATTTTCCATATATCATCTTATACGGTGTTAGGCTTATTGAAGTTTTGAATGTCTTCCTATATACCCACAGTGCATCATTTAGTTTTTACGACCAATCCTTATGTGTTGCGCTTCCCGTTTTTTCTAGGATTGATTTTATCTCTCTGTTGGACAATTCAGCTAAGCCATTTGTTTGCGGGTGGTAGGCGAGGGCAATTTTATGAGTCACTCCATATATCTTCAATAGTGATTTAAATTGCAAATTGTAAAAATGTGCCCCTCCATCACTAATTATAGCCCTAGGTGTGCCAAATCTAGTTAAAATGTTAAACTTGAGAAATTTTACTATAACTTTGGCATCATTTCTTTATGTGACTATTGCCATTACCCATTTCGAGACATAATCTACAACTAGCAAAATATACAAATTCCTGTTTGAATTTACGAAAGGACCCATGAAATATATCCCCCATACGTCAAATACTTCGACTTCTAGGATATTAGTCATAAGTATACTTGCTCCATGATTAATATTTCCCAACCTTTTATATCGGTCACAGTGTTTTACAAAGGTATGGGCATCCTTAAATACTGTCGACCAATAAAATCCTACTTCTAAAACCTTCATAGCAGTACCGTCTCCTCGAAAATGGCCTCCGTATGGAGAAGCGTGACATTTTTCCAAAATACTTGGGACTTCAACTTCAGGTACACACCTACGAATAACTTGATCCACACAGATTTTGAATAAGTATGGTACATCATATCCCATAGGTAGAATTTCACCTGATGAAGAAACTATTTTTTTTGTTGGTAATTAAAATCCGGAGGGAGCACTCTACTAACGATATAGTTAACAAAATCTGCATACCACAGAGTGTTACCTTCTGTGATTGCTAGTATATGCTCGTCAGGAAAATTTTCGCTGGTCTCTACGTGACTATCCCTTTCACAATCTTGCTCTAGTAGTGATAAGTAGTCAGCTACAGGGTTTTCAGCTCCTTTCCGGTCCTTGATCAAAAAGTTAAACTCCTGAAGAAGGAGAACCCACCTGATGAGTCTAGGCTTTGCATCCTTTTTGTCCACTAAGTATCGTATCGCGGCGTGGTCTGTGTAAACTACAACCTTAGAATGTATCAAATATGCTCGAAACTTATCAAAAGCATAAACAACCGCAAGGAGTTCCTTCTCTGTGGTAGTGTAATTTATTTTAGCATTTATAAGGGTCTTACTGGCATAATAAATTACATGAAAGATCTTATCGTGGATTTGTCCTAACACGACACCTACCGCGTAATTACTTGCATCACACATGAGAATAAAGGACGATCACCAATCCGGCGCTCTAACAATAGCTGTAGAAACTAAGCTTTTCTTCAATATTTCCAAAGCCTCTAAATACTTTGAAAGTGTTGTGTTAGATCTAATATACTCTAGAGGGGGGGGGGGTGAATAGAGTATTTGTAGGTCCTTATAAAACTATTATAGCTTCTGCTGTGATTAAAAGGTGCAGAATTAAACTAAAGTAAATAAACACACAACAGTCCTAAAAATACAAGCACAGCAAGAACAAAAAAGAAAAGGGGCAACCAGACGACACAAGAAATTTTATAGTGGTTCCCCAACCTGGGTACATCCACTCTTCTACTACCCTGGTAGGAATCCACTCAGGTTTTTGATCAGGTGCCTGACACCAATGAGCTTTTGATCAGGTGCTCAAAAACCAAACCCTCAAGTCTTTTGATTAGGTGACTTGTAACCAGGAATCACTTTTGAAGGGAGATGACAACCCTTTACAGAGGTGGGGATGAGAGAGTGATGAGGTCTTCTCTTTCTCAATAAACTGAGAAGACTTAAGTGCATTTAGTGATTTTGTCAAAGCTCCCCCTGAGATGTAGAAGAGTTCAGGAGAACTGGAGCTTTGTACAGGGTGATAGGCCTTCAAGCTTTCAGCCTTGATCAGAGAGATCTTCCTGAACTTCTTTTACAGATGGAAGATTTGTTGTCCTATGAAGTGTCCTGGAGAGTTTGAAGAATGAAGACTCTTGATATTTGAATGTTTGTTCTTCTTCTTCAGTATCAGAAATCTTGTGTCAGACTAAGATCAGACAGGTTGAGTTTTTTCTTCTTGTCTGATTCAGTAATCTTCTCTCTGTATATGTTTTCAATTTTCTTTCTATCTGTCTGTGTATTGGTATGAGAGAAAAGAGAAAAATCTCTTTTTATATTTTCCTGGGGAAATTTGTCTTTCAAATTTTGAATTCCTTTTTCATTCAATGCTGAAGGCCTAGAGAATAAGCAGCATTGAATAATTTCCCCAACTATCCCGTGGAAAAATGGCAATCAATAATCCTGGAGAATATCCCAATCAATGCTCCTCTAACGGTTATATTCAGAGAATGTTAGAGCATTGATTACCAAGGAATTATTGCAGTAATAATGGGGACAGGGCTAGAAATGACTAGTCTGGAATCGTCGAACAGATGACAGAAATCGTCGAACTGAGTCCACAATTCGTCCAGTTGAGATGTTGTGTTCGTCGTCCAGACGGCTTCTGCTCGTCGAGCTGAGTTCCATGATCGTCGAGCTGGAAACTGAACTGCTGTCTCTCTTGCCTATTCTGTGTCTGAAGTTCGTCGAGCTGAGTTTTTGGAGTTGTCAAATATTCTGTGTGGTGTCAACACAACCTTTCCAAAATGTCGACTGATGATCTGGGTGTCGACACAAGTTCTTCTAGTGTCGACTCAGTTGGTGTCGACATATACTCTGAGTGTCGACACAAGTCTTCTAGTTTTAAGTTATTGAAGTAGATAATCCAGAATTCATCGGGCAGAGAACTGAGTTCGTCGACCTGAGACTAGAGAACATAGTCTTGATAGAATACTGTAGTAGTCCAAAGATTCATCAACCACAGAAGACAGTTCGTCGAGTTGTGAACTAAGTTCCGCGACAAAAGTCTGAGACTAAGGACTTAGAATATCTTGATGTTTTCTGAATCTTGAAGTGTTGTTGTAGTGTCCAAGTTTTCGTCGACTTGAGTACCAAGTTCGTCGAGCTTAGCTCAGAGAATTTACTCTGAGATCGTTGATCTGAGCACGACAATCGTCGACCTGAGTTCGATGAGCGTCGAACTCACTTTACAGAGTCTTGAATTCTTTTAAGTCTTGAGTATCTGGCAGTTTCGTTGATAGCTGGTCCATTTGATGGTGACTCTAAGGACTTTGCCTAGACTCTAGGACACAAGTATGACCCTGGTTATACATTGTGGGTCACAAGATCCTAAGTTAGTGAATCTAGCCCAAATCAAACTAGGGATCCAACAATCTCCCCCTATTTGAGTGAGGTTACTAACCACAGACTCAGACTTAAACTGAAAATAAATAAAGCAGAAAAAGCATATATCTGGAAGATATAGATAATACATGCAACAGATATACATATACATGAGCTTTGTTCAGAAAATATAAAGCAGTTATAAATAATGCAGAAAGATAAATAGAGTTCAAAATCACTTCTTCTGCTTCTTTTCCTTTGGCATTGCATCCTTACTCTTGTCTCCTGGCTTTGTAAATATTATTTCTCTGTTAGGATCTGAAGCTTGCGCACTAGTCATAGTCATATCAGCAGCCCCTATAATTTTCAGAGATGTAGCCCTGGGGACAACTGCTTCAGGATGAAGAGACATATACTCTGATGGATTAAATACTTTCTTGCTGACCTACAATCTGTTAAGTTCTTTCTCTCTATATGATGACATAGTAGTGAATTTAGAGGGGTCTTCACCTTCTTTCCTGGCTTTATTCATTTTATAGAGCCCAACTAATTCATTAAACCTTGCCATTCTGAAGTTGGGGTCAAGCTCAGGATCAAGAGGAGGAGAAGGAGGTCTCTCTGAATTTGCTACCTGGTATGACTTTAGAGAAGAGATTCTGAACTGAGTAGATTGGTCCTGGAAATTTGTAGACACTGTATGTTGTTGTTTCTGACTAGAGTATAAAGACCTGGGAGGTGGGACTTCACTAAACTTTCCTTTTGACTTTCCTGAAGTAATAGACCTTTGAGAGGATGAATGCTTATCAGATGATCCATCTGGAGGAGGATTTGAAGATCTGTCTTGCCTTTGATAGGTCTGGGTAATAGAAGAAGATCTTTGAGATGCTAATCCAGAGGCTCCTGCTGCTGGAGGAGGAGGAGGAGGTGGATCTTTTCTGTATCTTTGAACTAGAGGAGGAGAGTATCCTCTACTTTTCTTCCTTTCCTTCTGCTGATTCTTGGACAGCCACATCCAAGCTGGCATCCCTTTATATGGTGTTATCTTTTGAAAAATGTAATAAGAAGTGTCATTGTTTGGATTAGGCTTATGAGCATGAGGAGGAGGAGCTTTTCATTTCTTGGATACTGGCTTCCTCTTTGGTTCATCATCAGATTCATCATCATCATCCTCATCATCACTATCCTCATCATCAGATCTTTGAGTATTATCATATAAAGCATTCAGAGCCTTCAGTGCCTCAGCTTAAATGATAGGCCTATCAGGTTGAGAAGGATCTTGAGCAGGAATATCAACAAGAGCTGGAGGAGAAGCCATAGAAGAAGGTGGAGTGTCATCAACTCGGACAGTGCTTTCAGCAGCTGCCTTTTCTTCTTATTGAATGTCATCCAAGATCATATCATCCAGATCTGGCAATGGAGAGTCATCCATGACATAACTAGGAGCAGAAGAAATTTCTGAAGGAGCTGGAATAACTTTGGGCTCAGGAACAACAAAACTATCACCGAGTTGCTTTGCAACTTGTGGACTTACTGCGGATGTATATGGTACAATAGCCAAGTATGGCTTAGTAGTATATTCTGCTGCAAGATATCTCAAAACTGCAAATTCAAAATTCTTCAACAAATTCTCTAAATCAACTGTGGGATTAATGATGAAATCACCACCAGTAATTATTTTCTCAGAGACTGACTCTTCCAGGTCCATGTCATCTGTATCAAAAAAATTAATAAAATCAATATCATATGTATCAATATACTCTGTACAATCTGCTGCTACTGTTGCTGCCTCTGCTGCTGGAGCTGCTACTGCTGGAACTACTACAGCTTCATCATCAAACATATCCCACTGCATGGTTTCAGTAATACCTGAAGCCATGCCCCTGACTGAAGATGGGGCAGTAGTGAGGGCAGTGATATGTGTAGATAGGGTAGTAATTGAAGTAGCAAGAGGTGTAATGGCCTATGCTATTAGTGTTTTGAGAAGGGGAGTGAGGAGGGCAATGAGAGAAGCAATTGTTGAGGTGTCCACTGGTGGAATGGTAGATGGTGTTGCAGAAGGTGTAGAAGTGGGAACTGTGGGAGTGATAGAAAGTGAAGCATCTGGTATGTGAACATCTGGAGGGGATGCTTGTTGAGGGATGGTAGATGTTGATGGGGATGGATGGGTGGCATCTTCCATGTGGGTGTTTGGAGGAAAAGGGGAATTAGGAGGTGATGGAGGTATATTGAAAAATGGTATGGAGGATAAATGAGAAGGAAGTGGAGAAGATGGAGGAGTTGGTGTGTAACGCCACGAAACTCAAAAGAGCGACGGAAGGCATTTTGGGCCAAATTTGGAATTTGGCACGGTGCACACGGCCTGGGACACGGGCGTGTCCCAGGGCGTGTCAGGCTCGAGTCGATGATTTGGCCATGAGGTCGACGAATTTTTGGAGTCGACGTTCGTCGAGCAGCGAACACGGCCTGAGATATGGGCATTCCTCAGGGCGTGTCGGCTCGTGTCAAAAATTTGCCAGGGAAGTCGACAATTTTCGCACGACGTTGTGTCGAGATAGGGAACACGGACAAGGACACGGGCGTGTCCAAGGCCGTGTCGGGTGGTCGACAAACTACGCTCGACGAAGTGTCGAGACAGTGAACACGGCCTGGAGCCCAGGCATGTTTGTGTTTGACACGGGCATGTCAAATAGGACACGGGCGTGTCCAAGACACGTGTGAGTCTCGGGTTGTTTTCGGGGCTGTGTCGATGGGGGCACACGGCCAACCACACGGCCGTGTCAGTTTGAACACAGGCGTGTCAGGTTAAACACGGGCGTGTCGGGACCCGTGTAATTTTCGTAACAAGTTGATTTTGACGGTGAATGAGGGACACGGCCCTGGACACGGGCGTGTCGCAGGCCATGTTCGGCCCAGGTTTTACTTTTCAGCAACGAATCGTAGCCATTCGTTTCCTTATTTTGGGATCCGACGGTTGGGGGTTGTTCCTACTGGGATATACCCGGGATTGGGCCTTTGAAACCCTCATTTCACTTGAGTGGTTCTCTTTCTAAGTCTAGAGAGAGGGGAGAGCAAAGGAGGAAGATGAAGCCTAGATCCGGTCACCGGCGGAGCTTCGGAGCTCCAAATCGCGAACCGACTTCGGATCTACGAAGGCAAGGAGAGTGTGTTGCTTTTCATCCGCTTACATTTCCATGGAGCCAAGGAAGAACGCTAGGGTAACGATTCTCTACTTGAGCATGTGAAGCTCTACTTCTTTTGCATAGGGAAGCCCGCTCTCGCGAGTTTGCGGTGAGTTTGAGGCGTTCCTTTGGGTAGACATGAATAGTCCCCATTGTGTACATGTAGAGTCCGTAATCGAGAATGGATATAGGCATGATGTGTGAAGCCTACCTGGACAAGTTGGCCTGGATCGGCGATGTTGCATTGCATAAGTGGCCGGAGAAGACTCCGTGCGAATGTTTGTTTTTTGGGTTTTCTATGAGCTAGATTACAACTGGGAGCCTTGGGGATTAACACCAAGGTGCACCCAGAAAACTGGGCGGATGCGTGGTTCTGCCATCACGTGGGCCTGGGAGCTAACTTGAACATAACTGGGTTATGTGACGAATGTAAACGATTTGGTACTCAGGAAAGTTTGACCCGCGCATATGTTTTTAAATTAACGTTGCGGTGTGAGCAACGGGTCAGGCGAAACCGTACTAGTTCTATGTCCTTCGGTTAAAGAGACCTAAAGTGACTTGGCACTTACCGTTGGCATAGATAGAGGTTCTTAGACAGTGGCCAGAAAGTCCAAATGCTCACGAGAGATTGTCGTCCCGGGGACGGTGGTGAGTCGGCAGTCTTAGACCGTGATCACCGAGAATGTGCTGTGAGAGCACGGGGCGTGTGGCTATGTGTGCCAATGCCTGTGATGCAATGTATTTATATACTGCTTGGTTGTGCTAATAAAGTACAGGGAAGGAGCATCGCCGCCCCAAGTTGGGTGCGGGATCGTTATAGCGGGCTAAAGCCCAAGTTGCTGAGCCCGCCCTCGAAGGCCTAATTTTTGAGTGTTTTCTTGTATTCATGTATGACCAGCCTGCACGCCGAGATTTGGAAAACATGTTATATGAGGAGAACAATTGTAAGGCCTTAAGGCCAATACTTATGTATTTGTACTTCATTCCTTTTGGCCTATTAGTGGACATTCATGCTAGTGTTCGGTTCTTTATTAATACAACAATTTAAAATTGCTTCCGCTAGAATGCTCTGTGTAGGACGTTGGATTGGTTGGATGATTTCCATTGAGTAACCACCCGGTCTGTCTGTGGTATATGGCATCGGGCCCCGGCCGGACCTACTGCTATATACTATGCGACGGATAGGGGGCGTTACAATTTGGTATCAGAGGGAGGTTTCGATCATCCAACCTGTGGGCCAATTATTTTAAGGGGTGGTGAGCACATGTGTGTGCATCATCGTTATAACAACAAAAGAACCGATGAATGTCCACTTAGGAATGAAAAATACACGTGTTTGAGGAACCTGCGTGTTCCTATAATTGCATTTTGCAATTTTGTTTGGTCGCATAACGGTGTTTTGTACCACTATAGGTGACCAGAAGCGATGCTGGGCCGTCGGAACGCAGAGTTTATGAGGATAGTAGTGCACCAAATGATGCTCCTGCAACATCTCCATCGGCTGAGACCATACGATTGGTGACTGAAGCAGTGTTTGCCATGATTAATGCGCAGCCTGCAAGGCAAATGCAGCAGCCTGCTCCTACGATGGAGCAGGTACCTCTTCCAGAGGTTGAGCCGAGAAGAGTGGAGCAGGTAGTAGTGGAGCCGTTGGTGCCAAGGAGGGCAACCGAGAGACAGATCAAACATGTCATGAGCCTTAATCCTTTGGTATTCTCGAGGTTGGGAACCCTATCTCAAGCTGAAGACTTACTATCCCGTGTGAACTGTTAAAATTCAACAAACCCGCAGACGCCTCCTCGGATACCCTGTTGAAAACTCAACAAACTGGAGGACACGTCCACTTATAATGTTGAACGCTTTACCGGACCTTGGAGTTAGCAGGGGTTATCTCAACAAAGCAGTAACAACCAGCAACACATGCAGCACAAGCATCTTTATTGATCAAGAGTAAACTTCTTTACAAGGTGAGACATACATGGCGAGACATGCTTCACCAAAACCAAACACAGGAGAGCAGAGACAGTTATAAAGACAAGAACCAAAAACAAGCCGTGCAGCCTTAACCACCAAGCCGCGCGGTCTACTGTTGTGGAGTCTGCTCAGTCCGCCAGGTCGCCGGACCGCAACCCAAGCCGCGCGGACTACCCCTTATTCCAATGCTAGCTCTTCACCGCCGATCTGCAGGCCGCCTGACCGCGAGCTCGCCTAGCCGCCAGACCGCACACACTGCGACACCGAAAGGAATAGTCTGCCTGAAACAGGCGACTTCCTGAACCCCGAACCAAGTTTCCAAAGAGAAGACTGCCTGGTCGCTATCCGCGACCTGCTGTTTACCGCCTGTTGCTTAACCGCAGAGTCCGCACTGTCCCTGACCGCAATCAGAGACAAGTCCTGGATTTCCAGCGCTATCCGCACAACCTGCACAGCACACCCGGTCAACTCCGTCAATCCGCACGGACATCAAAGTCCAGGCCGCAGCAACTTACGCGAGCTCAATTACTGTTCACTTACTTCGATTCAGGTTGGTTATTCCTGATGTGACAAGGGTCCTATTTATAGGCATGATGATGATGAGTGTGGTCACAGCCCTAGCCGATAAGATCACCGCCACATCCAGCAGCAAGAACAAGTGTGTCCGCCAGCCCGCGGACACACACTCCAGTTCGCCGCTCCTGTGCAGATAGCCAGTCCGCCCCAGCTTATTCAAGGCCGGACTCCAATCTCCAGTCTGCCTTGTCGCCGAAAGCCAAGCCAGGACCACCACAGCCAGACTCTGCAACAGCTATGTCCGCCAATGCGCGGACACAGCACCAGCCCGCAAAACCCGAGCCTGCAGCTTCGCCATCAAGGCACCTACCGGACTCAGCGGACACCCGGCTTGCGTCCGCACATCCCGAGTCCATTGCCTCATCTTCAAGTCACCGCCGGACTCAGCGGACACGCCGATCCAGTCTTCTTACACAACAAACTCCAGTCCGCATTCCTGAATTCATAACCTCATCACAAGGCTAAACCGAACTCAGCGGACTCCAGCTCCAGTCCGCATATCCCCAAGCTAGCAATCAAGGCAACAACACTACTACTAGGCTTGGCGGACTGAGAAAGCAGCCCGCCCTCCACTACGCAATCTCCCCGGACTGAGCCAACCTGGACTTGGTTCAGAATCCACCAAGTCCAGTCCACTGGCCGCAAGGGCCAGTCCGCACTTACTGGCGGACACTGGATCTAGCCCGCCATACCGGGCGACCTCCAGCTTCTGTCCGCACTGACCAGCGGTCTCCACGGCTTCCACTTGCCGCTTCACTAGAGCAAGACCAAGGCAATTGCCAAACCGGTCTGCCGAGCTCCAGTTCATCAGTACGCTTCATGCTGGACTCCGCGGATAGGATTTCTATCCGCCCGGTTACTTCCTGGGATCCATCTGCCTGCTGAGTATTCGTCGGCCTGACAGACCGCTGCTGCTGTCCGCATAGTCCATGTGAACAGACCGCCCAGGCCGCCACAGAGCAAACCGCCTGCAACATACCTGCCGAATTAGCAGTCCGCCAACCCTGTTCGCGTCATCCGTGCGGATAGGTTGCCCAAGCCTTCCATTCACCCACTTTCACTTCACAATTTTCAACACTCCCCCTTGAAGTGAGAAGTGGTGAATAACTCTAGCAGCTCCCGTAACCTAGCACCTGGTCCCTCCGATAGCATCTACGAAGAGATGTCCAAGACATAGTCTGCGCCCCGTATATCATGGATCATGAGGGAGCCCTGCACCATCTCCAAAAAGGAGCCATGCTTCCCTCTGCCTTCTTCAGCTTCAACCTCCACTCATGCATCACAGGAGTATCACGAACTACCTTGGGCACAGAAGCCCAAGCCTTGTTACCTCTGAGAGAAATCACCTCTTCAGCCTTGACGTCAACCACCTCCATGATTCTAGTGGGGTCATCACTGCTAGAAGTACCTTGCTCGACCTGAGGGCTAACAAAGAAACACGGGACCATGTCCGCCGTGTTCCCTTCGCTATATCGAGCTGGTGGCTTACTGATCCTCTTCGATCTCCGAAGATCCTTATCATGGCTAACCACCTATACTGCTTCTGAACCAGCTCCGTTCCCGGGCAAACCTGTAACAATGCTCCCCTTGCTCCCTGAACAAGACGCCTCCTTACTGGAACCAGAAGCACCTGGAGCAACGCTCCCCCTGCTACCTGAACCAGACGACTCTCCTCTTGAACAAGAACTCCCTGGAACATCGCTCCTCCTACTTCCTGAAACGGAAGCCTCCGCCTTCGAGACAGAAGAACTTGGAGCATTGCTCCCTCTACTTCCTGACCTGACGCCTTTGCCCCGGAGCTAGAACATCCTGGAGCTCCTGGTGACTCAGGAAACTCCACTTCCTTAGCAGCAGCCACCTTCAGCCCAACATCTAACCTGCTCATCTCTAGATCCACATGAGAGCTACCCCAATATGGCGTCAACTCATCGAAGACAATGTCTCTCGACACTATGAGTTTCTTTGTCGCAGGATCCATACACCTCCATCTTCTCATCTGCTCATCATACCCAACAAAGACTAGCTTTGTCTTGAGAGCACCCGGAGAGTGTATGTAGTAGGTAGATCCAAACACCCGAAGATGTTTCACGCTGGGCTTCACTCCGAACATCAGCTCATAAGGAGTCTTCACTAAGATCGGACTAAGAGGCATCCGGTTGATGACATGCGCAGCACAGGCCATCCCCTCCGCCCAAAGGGCCTTCGAAACGCCTTTACTCTGAAGCCAACACTTGCAGGTCTCCGTTAACCAATGGATCATCCGAGCTGCAATACTACCTTGTTGTGAAGTATGTCCACAAGAAAGCTCCTTCTGGATCCCTTGCTTCCTGCAAAAGTGTGAGAACTCGGTTGAGCCAAACTCACCACCGACACTTGTCCTCAACACCTTGATCCTCCAGCCAAGCTGGCCTTCCACAAGCTTCTTGAACTCCACAAACAAGTGAATCATGTTGGACTTCTTCTTCATGAAGTATACCCATGTATACCTTGAATAGTCATCAACCAATATCAGCATGAACCTGCTGCATCCAAGACTGGCTGTGACGGTCGGTCCCACCAGAGCACAATGGACAACCGCCAACGGTGCTTTACATCTGGATTGTGATTTATCAACCATGAAGCTATAAGCTTCACTTTGCTGACATCCCACACACCCCCAACCCTCGTCATAGGATGACAATCTAGGCAAGCCTCTTACGAGTCTTCTTTACGCCATTGCTTTCAGCTTGTCCATCCCTACATGCCCCAGTCTTTCATGCCAGATAGCTGCACTATCACTGGCATTCATCCGATCAGCTCTAGAACTAGTTGATGTCCCAACTACGTTCTTCTCATTACCTCCGACATGAGCTATGTTCGCCGAGATCAACACAACCTTGCACTCCTTCCGAAGATGACCTTGCTGCTTGAATTTATAGCACCTTGGTCCTTCCTTCCTCTTCCTATCACGCCTAGGAGAAACACTCCTTTCTTAATGATATGAAGTAGCGGGACCATCGTTAGTAGCAACCTTCACCTCCTTCCTGAATAACCCATCAAGGGAAGTCCAAACCTCCGCAGCTGACCGAGATCCACTAATGTGGTCCAAGAGCTCCGATGAGATCACCTGCTTGAGAATAGACTCCGCTTTTGCATTTGTCTTCTTCCAAGCTCTCATCGCTTCAGCATTGCCAGCAGTAACCTCTTGTCTTCCTGCTCCGCATACAACCTCCCAAAGGTCCTCGCCAAGAAGAAAGCTCTTCATACAGGACTTCCACCGTTCACAGTTCGTCTCTATAAGGAGATCAATTCCAAGATATCTTGCATCCTCCACTGCCATGGTTCTACCACTGGTTTCCTCTACACAAGAGCAACTACTTCTATTGAGCACTGCTTGACCACTCCAACCTCCCTATGATACCATGTTAAAATTCAACAAACCCTCAGACGCCTCCTCAGATACCCTGTTGAAAACTCAACAAACCGGAGGACACGTCCACTTATAATGTTGAACGCTTTCCCGGACCTTGGAGTTAGCAGGGGTTATCTCAACAAAGCAGTAACAACCAGCAACACATGCAGCACAAGCGTCTTTACTGATCAAGATCAAACTTCTTTACAAGGCGAGACATACATGGCGAGACATGCTTCACCAAAACCAAACACAGGAGAGCAGAGACAGTTACAAAGACAAGAACCAAAAACAAGCCGCGCAGACTCAACCACCAAGCCGCGCAGTCTATTGCTGTGGAGTCCGCTCAGTCCGTCAGGTCGCCGAATCGCAACCCAAGCCGCGCGGACTACCCCTTATTCCAATGCTAGCTCTTCACCGCCGATCTGCAGGCCTCCTGACCGCGAGGTCGCCTAGCCGCCAGACCGCACACACTGCGACACCGAAAGCAACAGTCCGCCTGAGACAGGTGACTTCCTGAACCCCGAACCAAGTTGCCAAAGAGAAGACCGCCTGGTCGCTATCCGCGACCTGCTATTTACCGTATGTTGCTTAACCGCAGAGTCCGCACTGTCCCTGACCGCAATCAGAGCCAAGTCCTGGCTTTCCAATGCTATCTGCACAACCTGCACAGCACACCCGGTCAACTCCGTCATTTCGCGCGGACATCAAAGTCCAGGCTACAGCAACTTACGCGAGCTCAATTACTGTTCACTTACTTCAATTCAGGTTGGTTATTCCTGATGTGACATGGGTCCTATTTATAGGCACGATGTTGAGTGTGGTCACCGCCGTAGCCGATAGGATCACCGCCACATCCAGCAGTAAGAACAAGTGTGTTCGCCAGCCCGCGGACACACACTCCAGTTCGTCGTTCCTGTGCAGATAGCCAGTCCGCCCAAGCTTCTTCAAGGCCGGACTCCAATCTCCAGTCCGCCTTGTCACCGAAAGCCAAGCCAGGACCACCAGAGCCGGACTCTGCAACAGCTATGTCCGCCAATGCGCGGACACAGCACCAGCCCGCAAAACCCGAGCCCGCAGCTTCGCCATCAAGGCACCTACCAGACTCAGCGGACACCCGTCTTCCGTCCGCACATCCCGAGTCCATTGCCTCATCTTCAAGGCACCGCCGGACTCAACGGACACATCGATCTAGTCTGCTTACACAGCAAACTCTAGTCTGCATTCCTGAATTCATAACCTCATCACAAGGCTAAACCGAACTCAGCGGACTCCAGCTCCAGTCCGCATATCCCCAAGCTAGCAATCAAGGCAACAGCACTTCTACTAGGCTTGGCGTACTGAGAAAGCAGCCCGCGCTCCACTACGCGATCTCCCCGGACTGAGCCAACCTGGACTTGGTTCAGAACCCACCAAGTCCAGTCCACTAGCCGCAAGGTCCAGTCCGCACTTACTGGCGGACATTGGATCTAGCCCGCCATACCGGGCGACCTCCAGCTTCTGTCCGCACTGACCGGCAGTCTCCGTGGCTTCCACTTGCCGCTTCACTAGACCAAGACCAAGGCAACTGCCAAACCGGTCTGTCGAGCTCCAGTTCATCAGTCTGCTTCATGCCGGACTCCGCGGATAGGATTTATATCCGCTCGGTTACTTCCTGGGATCCATGTGCCTGCTGAGTATTCATCGGCCTGACAGACCGCTGCTGCTGTCCGCGTAGTCCACGTGAACAGACCTCCTAGGCCGCCATAGAGCAATCCGCCTGCAACATCCCTACCGACTTAGCAGTCTGCCAACCCTGTCCGCATAGTCCGTGCGGATAGGTTGCCCAAGCCTTCCATTCACCCACTTTCACATCACAATTTTCAACATGAACAGAGTCTTGACAGCGACGGAGATGGGGGAGTGGCAGAGGACCACTATAGCTACGTTCCTATTGGATGGAGATGCTAGGTTGTGGTGGGAGGGTTTGGAGCTACATCAATTGAGAGGAAGGCAACTTACAGACGTCTCGATGGAGGAGTTCTCGAGACTGTTCTTGGCTAGGTACCTCCCTTCAACTCAGAGGATAGATTTGGAGAATGAATTCCAAAGGTTGGTACAAGGAGAGAGTAGCGTGGATGAGTATCTCCACGAGTTTACTAGGTTGGGTCGGTATGCTAGCTCTACCATCGTGGATGAGGAGCGTAAGACCAACCATTTCTACGAAGGTCTAAGAGATGACTTGAGGATTCTACTCTCGGGGCCGATGGCATATGGTTTCTTGACCTTGGTCAACACGACCCGGTCCATGGAGAAGGACATGAAGAATGTCCAAGTGAAGAAAAGCCTTGGTGATAAGAAGTCTGGGTTCAAAGTGCCGACTACTTCAAATTCCGGCTATCAAAAGTTCTTTAAGAAGGCTAGGACTTCGGGTCCAGCTCCTTCTGGTGCTTCTGGGGCGACTACGGGTCGGACCCCGGGTGCATGCTTTACTTGTGGGAAGCCGGGGCACTTTGCCCGTGACTGTTGGAGCGGACGTCCCAAGTCCGAGAGGAAGCCGGGAGCAACTTATGAAGAAAAGGGCAAGGCGGTGGAGTCAACCGCGTCCCATTATGCTCCGGCTCAACCAAGGGTTTATAATCTCGGCCAACAGGAGGCCATCAAACAAGCGGATGTGGTGACAGGTACGGTTTAATTCGTAGCAAGTTAAGTTTCTTTAAATACTTATTATGCGTATGTTACCTTACCACTGCTTGTTTAGGATTTTTTTTGATTTGTGAGTTTCTGGCGAGAGCACTCTTTGATACGGGAGCTTCACACTCTTTCTTGTCCGAAGGATTCATATCGCACATCGGAGTACCTTCTTCGATGGCGAAGGACAAGTTGGATGTTTTGTTACCGTATAGGTGTTCGATTCGTGCGGATAAAATCTGCGGTGTTAAGATTCGCATTGGGAATCAAGAGTTCGATCTACAACCATCGTTACTTCCGCTAGTGGAGTTCGACGTTATATTTCGCATGGACTGGCTCTCGGAGCAGCAAGCCTATATTGACTGCGGTCACAAGGAAGTCAAGTTGGGAGCAAGTCGTGAGACGACTTTTACGGGCTTGAAAGGGTCGAGCAAGACGTTGATGTCTTCTCTTCAGGTGGTGAAGGCGGTTCGTGCTGGTGCAGAGCTGTTCTTTGCACTGGTGGAGGTTGCAAAGCCAAAGCCTACGTTGGATAGTATTTCAGTGGTAGTTGAGTACCCTGATGTGTTCCCCGTAGATCTTCCTGGAGCCCCGCCTCAACGGGAGATAGATTTCACTATTGAGCTAGTGCCTGGTGCGAAGCCTGTGTCACGATCTCCGTATCGGCTAGCGCCTAAGGAAATGGCGGAGCTGAAAGTGCAACTTCAAGAGTTGTTGGAGCAAGTTCTTATGCATCCAAGTTCATCTCCTTGGAGCGTACCGGTCCTCTTTGTAAAGAATAAGGACGGGAGCTTGAGACTTTTTATTGATTATCGGGAGTTAAACAAGCTAACGAAAAAGAATAAGTACCCAATCCCAAGGATCGATGATCTTTTTGATCAGTTGGTTGGGTCGTTGGTGTACTATAAGTTGGATCTCAAGTCTGGTTACTATCAACTGAGGATAAGGGAGAGTGATATCCCTAAGACAACATTCAGTACAAGATACGGGCATTACAAGTTTACGGTTATGTCATTTATGCTGACGAATGCGCTGTCAGTGTTCATGGATTTGATGAACAGGACCTTCAGGGAGTACTTGGACCATTTTGTGATCGTCTTCATCGACGATATTTTGGTATACTCGTAGAGTGAGGAAGATCACTTCAGGCATCTTCATTTGGTTTTGGAGACACTAAGGAGGAATCAATTGTATGCCAAGTTCTCGAAGTGCGAGTTTTGGTTGTCCTCAGTGGCATTCCTCGGTCATATAGTGAGTAGGGAAGGTATTGCAGTGGATCCGGCGAAGATTGTTGTGATACGAGAGTGGCTTGAGCTTTCTACGGTAGCGGAATTTCGGAGCTTTTTGGGGCTTGCCGGCTATTATAGGCGCTTCGTAGAGAACTTCTCGCGGATAGCGTTACCTCTCACTACTTTGACGAGGAAGGATCAGAAGTTCGTTTGGACGTCGTAGTGCGTGTGAGCTTTTGAGAAGTTGAAATGTCGGTTGACCATGGCGCCTGTGTTAAGTTCGTCGAGTGGGACCGAAGGTTATGAGATTTATAGCGATGCTTCGGGCAGTGTTTTGGGTTGTGTGTTGTTACAGCATGGAAGCGTTATAGCATATGGCTCGAGACAGCTGAAGCTGCACGAGAGGAACTATCTGGTCCATGACTTAGAGTTAGCTGCCGTGATTTTTGCCTTGAAGCTGTGGAGACATTATTTGTACAGTGTGAAGATTGATATCTACACCGATCACAAGATCCTGAAGTATTTGATTAATCAGAAAGATCTGAACATTCGGCAGCGTAGATGGATGGAGTTCCTAGTGGACTATACATTCAAGATCCACTACCTGCCTGGTAAAGGCAATGCGGTTGCGGACGCGTTGAGTCGCCGAGCCCCAGCTCAAGCAAATTGGTTGTCGGACCATGACGAGCGGTTGGTTCGGGAGTTAGAGACGTTGGAGATCTTTTGCGTTGATAAGCAATCAAGTGCTGAAGCAGTATTGAATTGGACTGAAGTCCAATATGACCTGTCTGATCGGATTTGGCAGGCGTTGGATATGGATGTCCACATGAAGCAACTCATGATAGAGGCTCTGGATGGGTCAAATTCCCAATTTGTTGTGGAGGATGAATTACTTTGGAAAGACGGTCGTCTGTGCGTCTCAAGCGTGGGCAATTTGTGGGTGGAATTGTTGTACGAGGCGCATCATACCAAGTACTCAATTCACCCGGGGAGCACGAAGATGTACAACAATGTTAAGAAATTGTTCGGGTGGCCAGGACTGAAAAAGGATTTGGCGCCCTACGTGGCGAAGTGTCAAACTTGCGCCTTGGTGAAGGCGGAATGCCAAAAGCCGGGAGGATTCTTGAAATCCTTGCCTATTCCGGAGTGGAAATTCGACGACATTACTATGGACTTTGTGCACGGGTTGCCAAGGTCGCAAAAGGGGAAAGACGCAATTTGGGTGGTCGTAGATCGTCTAACGAAGGTGTCGCATTTCATTCCGTATAGGAAGGATGATCCGATTGATAAATTGGCAAAGCTATATGTGGATAATATTGTACGGCTTCATGGTGTGCCCCGCAACATCGTGAGTGACCGAGATGGGCAGTTCACGTCCAATGATTGGAGGCTGGTGCAGCAGATGTTGGGAACAAAGCTGAGTTTTAGCACAGCCTTTCATCCACAAATGGATGGGCAGACCTAGAGGTTCAATAGGACAATGGAAGACATGCTTCACATGTGTGTCCTGGACTTTGGAAAGCAATGGGAAGAACACCTATACTTGGTGGAATTCACTTACAACAATAGCTACCAGGCGAGCATTCAAATGGCGTCCTTCGAGACCCTTTATGGTAGAAAATGTCGCACGCTGTTTTCCTGGTTGGAAACGGGTGAATCAAAGTTATATAAGCGATTAGAGGTGGAGGATGCTACTTCTTTGGGGAGAACCATTCTGGAGAGGTTGCTAATCGCTCAGGACCGCCAGGTTAAGTACTATAATGCCAAGCACAGGAGCGTGGAGTTCGCTGTTGGCGATTGGGTGTACTTAAAGATCAAGCCGTTAAAGGGTGTCTCGCGGGTGTGGTGCTTGAAGAAGCTAAGCCTGAGGTACCTTGGACCATTTGAGGTTCTGGAGCGGATTGGTGAAGCAGCGTACCGGTTGAAGCTATCTGTGGATCTTAGTGGTCTACATGATGTATTCCATATATCGGTGCTACGGAAGGCGTTGTAAGAGCCTACGCAAGTGATCGCGGTCGATCAAGTGCCGGTTGATAGTGGGTTGACGACGAAGGTCAAGCCCGTACGTATTGAAGACTCGAAAGTCAAGCGGCTACGCAATAAAGAGATCAGGATGGTCAAGGTCCGTTGGGACAATTGCGGTCGAGAGGAGCTCTCTTGGGAGCGAGAGCAGACTATGCTTGAGGAGTACCCGAAGTTGTTTCACTCAGGTACCATTTAAGTTTTATGTTTCATTCCTTTATGTAATTTCTAGGACGAAATTATTTTAAGAGGGGGAGAGTTGTAACGCCCCGAACTCAAAAGAGCGACGGGAGGCATTTTGGGCAAAATATGGAATTTGGCAGGGTGTACATAGCCTGGGACAAGGGTGTGTCCCAGGGCGTGTCAGGCTCGGGTCGACGATTTGGTCGTGAGGTCGATGAATTTTTGTAGTCGACGTTCGTCGAGCAGGGAACACGTCCTGGGACACGGGCGTGTCTCAGGGCGTGTCGGCTCGTGTCGACGATCTGCTAGGGAAGTCGACGATTTTCGCTCGACGTTGTGTCGAGACAGGGAACACGGCCTAGGACACGGGCATGTCCAAGGCCGTGTCGTGTGGTCCACGAACTGCGCTCGACGAAGTGTCGAGACAGTGAACACGGCCTGGAGCCCAGGCGTGTTCGGGTTTGACACGGGCGTGTCAAATGGGACACGGGCGTGTCCAAGACCCGTGTGAGTCTCGTGTTGTTTTCGGGGCTGTGTCGATGGGGGCACACGGCTAACCACACGACCGTGTCAGTTTGAACATGGGCGTGTCAGGTTAAACACGGGCGTGCCGGGACCCGTGTAATTTTCGTAACGCGTTGATTTTGACGGTGAATGAGGGACTCGGCCCTGGACAAGGGCGTGTCGCAGGCCGTGTTCGGCCCAGGTTTTACTTTTCAGCTACGAATCGTAGCCATTCATTTCCTTATTTTGGGATCCGACGGTTGGGGGTTGTTCCTACTGGGATATACCCGGTATTGTGCCTTTGAAATCCTCATTTCACCTGAGTGGTTCTCTTTCTAAGTCTAGAGAGAGGGGAGAGCAAAGGAGGAAGAAGAAGCTTAGATCCGGTCACCGGCGGAGCTCCGGAGCTCCAAATCGCGAACCGACTTTGGCTCTACGAAGGCAAGGAGAGTGCGGTGCTTTTCATCCGCTTACATTTCCATGGCGCCAAGGAAGAACGCTAGGGTAACGATTCTATACTTGAGCATGTGAAGCTCTACTTCTTTTGCATAGGGAAGCCCGCTCTCATGAGTTTGCGGTTAGTTTGAGGCGTTCCTTCGGGTAGACATGAATAGTCCCCGTTTTATACAAGTAGAGTCCGTAATAGAGAATGGATATAGGCATGATGTGTGAAGCCTACCCAGACAGGTTGTCCTGCATCGGCGATGTTTCATTGCATAAGTGGCCAGAGAAGACTCTGTGCGAATGTTTATTTTTCGGGTTTTCTATGAGGTAGATTGCAACAGGGAGCCTTGGGGATTAACTCCAAGGTACACCCGGAAAACTGGGCGTACGCATGGTTTTACCATCATGTAGGCCTGGGAGCCAACTTGAACATAACTGGGTTATGTGACGAATGTAAACGATTTGGGACTCTGGAAAGTTTGACCCGCGCATATGTTTTTAAATTAACGTTGCGGTGTGAGCAACGAGTCAGGCAGAACCGTATCAGCTCTATATCATTATTTTAAAGAGATCTAAAGTGACTTGGCACTTACCGTTGGCATAGATGGAGGGTCTTAGGTAGTGGCCAGAAATACCAAATGCTCACGAGAGATTGCCATCCCGGGGATGGTGGTGAGTCGGCGGGCTTAGACCGTGATCACCGAGAATGTGCCCTGAGAGCACGGGGCGTGTGGTCGTGCGTGCCAATGCCTGAGATGCAATGTATTTATATACTGCTTAGTTGTGCTCATAAAGTTCAGGGAAGGAGCATAGCCGCCCCGAGTTGGGGGCAGGATCGTTATAATTTGGTCAGCATGGCTGACCGTTGCTTTAGTTTGCCACCGTTGCAGTGGATTATGCTTGCAGGTGCTACGGAGCTGAACGGTGAATAGCGGGCTAAAGCCCAAGTTGCTGAGCCGGCCCTCGAAGGCCTAATTTTTGAGTGTTTTCTTGTATTCATGTAAGGCCGGTCTGTGTGCCGAGGTTTGGAAAACATGTAATATGAGGAGAACAATTTTAAGGCCTTAAGGCCAATACCTGTGTATTTGTACTTCATTCCTTTTGGTGTATTAGTGGACATTCATTCTAGTGTTAGGTTCTTTATTAATGCAACAATTTAAAATTACTTCCGCTAGAATTCTCTGTGTAGGACGTTGGATTGGTTGGATGGTTTCCATTGAGTAACCACCCGGTCTGTCTGTGGTATATGGCGTCTGGCCCCGGCCGGAGCTACTGATATATGCTATGCGACGGATAGGGGGCGTTACATGGTGCTGGTGAAGCATGTGGAGATTCTGGTGGAGTAGGAGGTTGAGTAGGGGATGATGGAGGTGTGGAAGAGGGATGGATTTGTGTTGCTAGAAGGTGGGCTTGAAGAGATGGTGGTGTTGGATGAATCTCATCAGTAGGTTATGGAGTGGCTGTAACAGTCCTGGTGCCTTCAGAAGCTGCGGTGGAAGGGGTAGAAGCCTTGGATGGCTTAGGTATGGTCCTCTCCCACCTGCCAAACAAGGCACATGTAAGCCTTTTGTTGGCATTAATGAATATGGTCTGGGAGACCAGGGATTCAGCAGCCTTCTCCTTGAGGAAGATCCCTAGGATCCTTCCAAAACACACTTCTTTCTTATTATTTTTCTTTTTTATCAGATCAAAGAGGATCTGAGCCCAATACACTTGCTTCTTATTTATCACTGCACAAATGACCAAGAACTGATGCCTTGTGATGTAGTCATGGGCAGTATGCTTGCCAAGCAAGACCTTCCCAACAATGTCTGCCAGGAACTTGCATGCTGCAGACAGATGTATCTTCAACAATTTATTTGGGTTGTCACCAGCATAACCCATCAGATTTACATTGTATCAAACTCTTCAGAATCAATTTCTAATTCCTCTTTGCCATTTGTCAAACCAAAGATTTCAGTTAAAACTGCGGGAGTTAAGGAAACAGTGTTACCCGCGATTGATCCTGTCATAGTATTGTATTCAGAAGTGGATGAAGTATAGACCCATTCTCGGATTTCTGTTCCGGCCAACTTTATCCTAGTAGTCATCAGGTTCTTTAAGTTCTGTTCTTCCAGAATTTCCAGAATATATAGAAAGATTGGATTTGAGTGCTGGAACGATTCGAAGTCGGCATCAAAGCCGGTGTCAAACTTCATAGCGGCTAGAGCTCCTGCTGGAATCGCCATGGAATCACCTGCAAAAGACAAAAATGGCGATCAAGTGCAAGACAACAGAAAGTGCGGGATGGAGGTCGAAGAAAACCTAGAGATAAGGTTTTCCAGAATATGAATCGACAAACTCCGTTCCACGAAAACAAAAACAATTCTTCGAACTGAGTTCGACGAAATGATTTAGAAGTAAATAATTCGTCGATCTCATCCTAAAGAATTGAAAACAATTCGTCGAGAGCCGTTCGACAAATATCTTCTGAAGCAAGTTCGTCGATCTCCGGTCGACGAAAATTGTTTCACTCAAAGAGAGTTCGTCGACCTCAGTTTGACGAAGATCTCTCAAAATCTCCCCGGTTCGTCGAACTCCGTTCGATGAATTGTGGAAAATTCGTCAAGTGCAGACAGAACTTAAACTAAATCTTCTCCATTTATCATTCCGAGCCGATTTATAATGAATACATGATTTTTCTCATCCAGAGGTTTGGTGAATATATCTGCTCTTGGTAAATCAGTGTAGATATAGACAAGATTAATTTTATTTTTATCTACACACTCTCTAATGAAATGATTCCTAATGTCTATATGCTTTATCCTACTGTGATATACGGGATTCTGTGCTATGGCTATAACACTTGTGTTATCACAAAGTAGAGTTGAATTATTTAAGTTGAGACCATAGTCTAGTAGTTGGTTTTGTATCCACAGCATTTGTGAGCAACAGCTACCAGCTGCAATGTATTCTGCCTCAGTAGTGGAGGTTGACACAGATGATTGCTTTTTACAAAACTAGGACACTAATCTCATACCAAGGAACTGGCAAGTTCCTGAGGTACTTTTTCTGTCCACCCTACATCCAGCAAAATCAGCATCTGAGTATCCAGTTAACTCAAATTCTGATTCTGTGGGATACTATAGGCCTAGACTAGGACAACTCTTTATATATCTCAAAATTATTTTTAGGAAAATAAGGAGAGATTCTTTTGGGTTCACCTGGAACCTAGCACAAAGGCATATGGCAAACATGATATCAGGTCTGCTCGCTGTGAGATATAGTAGGGATCCAACAATGCCCCTATATAGTGTCTGATCTACAGGTTTCCCTGATACATCAGAGTCAATCACAGCATTTGTAGCCATAGGTGTTTTTTTTGCTGAGGCATCCGTCATCGCAAACTTTTGATAAGCTCTTTAGCATACTTAGCTTGGGAGATGAAGATGCCATCAGGGAGATGTTTCACTTGGAGACCATGGAAATAAGAAAGCTCACCCATGCTACTCATTTCAAATTTGGAATGCATGAGGTCAGAAAACCTCTTGTACAATTTTGAATCAGTAGACCCAAAGATGATGTTATCCACATATATTTGTACCAACAAGATTTGGTCCTTATGATATCTAGTGAAAAGTGTTTTATCCACTATGCCTCTAATGAATTTATGCTCTAATAAAAAGCTTGCTAGGGTCTCATACCAAGCTCTTGGAGCTTGCTTGAGACCATAGAGGGCTTTATGCAACTTGAATACATGCAAAGGATGAGTTAAAGAGACAAAACCTGGAGGTTGTTCAACATAAACCTCTTCTTTTAATACTCCATTCAAGAATGCACTCTTCACATCCATTTGGTAGACCTTGAATTTCTTGTAGGCTGCATAGGCTAGGAATATTCTTATTGCTTCTAACCTTGCAACAGGAGCAAAGGTTTGATCATAATCTATTCCTTCCTCTTGTCTGTAGCCTTGAGCAACAAGCCTAGCCTTGTTCCTCACAATAACTCCTTGGGCATCAAGCTTATTTCTGTATACCCATTTCGTTCAAATTACTAGGTAGTTTTGTGGTCTTGGAACCAAATCCCAAACTCTACATCTCTCAAACTGATTTAATTCTTCCTGCATTGCAATGATCTAGTGGGGATCTTGCTCTGCATCATGAATGGATTGAGGTTCAATCTGAGAGAGAAAACAGGCATGCATCACATCTTGATTGAGTTGATGCCTTGTCTATACACCTGCTGATATGTCTCCAATCACTTGAGATCTGGGGTGATCCCTAAGTGTGATAAGATCAGTGGGTGGAGTTGGTTGTGTAACAGCATTTGAAACCAATTCCTCTTGTGGAATTATGTTGGCTGTTGGAGGACAGTCAATCCCTTCAATGCTTTCTTCTTCACTATCTTCATTGAATTGTGGAGAAGGATGAGTTGGAACCTCTTGGGTAAGGTTTAGGTAATCCAACTTCTCACACAAGTGAGGTACCTGCAAAGAGTTACTGGTAGAAACTTCTTTCTCCTTGCAATACATGTTAGTCTCATCAATGCTTATATGAATTGATTCCTCAATTTTCAGTGATGATTTATTAAAGACCCTATAGGCTTTGCTTACTTGGGAATATCCTAGAAAAATTCCCACTTCAGCCTTAGCCTCAAACTTTCTAATATATTTCTTGTTGTTATTATGTATATAACAGGTACAACCAAATACTTTAAAATAGTTAATTTTAGGATTCTTCCCTTTAAGCAATTCATAGGGAGTCTTGTTCTTTAGTTTATAAATTAAGCTTCTATTCAGGACATAGTTTGTAGTGTGTACAGCCTTTGCCCAAAAGGTTAGTGGCATGTATGCATCAACAAGCAATGTACCTGCAGCTTCAATGAGTGTCCTATTTTTCCTTTCTGCTACCCCATTTTGTTGAAGAGTTTTAGGAGCTGAGAATCAATGCCTGATACCTTCCTTCTCATAGAACTCATGCATAAGAAGAGACTCAAACTCTGTACCATGATCACTTCTGATCAATGCAACATGAGTAGAGAACTCAATCTGTATGGTCCTGAGAAAATCTATAAGAACCTTGAAGGTATCTGGCTTAGATCTCAGAAAGAATACCCAAGTGAAACTTGAGAAGTCATCCATAATAACCAAAGTGTAGGATTTCCCTCCTAGGCTTTGTACAACAATGGGTCCAAAAAGATCCATGTGTAGCAAATACAAAATCCTAGGTGAATCACTTTTATTAATGGATTTGAAACTAGATTTAGTTTGCTTGCCTAATTGACAAGCCCTGCAAAGGCCTTCCTTCTTGTAGGGACCAGGAGGTAGATCTCTAACAAGGTTGTCTTTAGATAGCCTAGCAATGTTTTTCAGATTTACATGACCTAGTCTTTTATGCCATAAATCATTCTGGTTACTAGTTAAATTAAGTAAACAGATATCAGAAGTGGCAGATAGAAAATCAACTAAGTATATGTTGCCTTGTCTATTTCCAATTAAAATAGGTTTGTTTCCTTTAGATGAAATAATACAAGAGCTAGAGTTAAAAATTACCTGATAACCTTCATCACAAAGTTGACTTATTGAGATGAGGTTATGTTTGAGTCCTCTTACATATGTTACTTTCTTGAATGTAACTGCTCCAATCTTCACTGCTCCATATCCTTCAGACTGGCCACTTTTGGAATCACCAAAGATCACCTTTGGCCCTAACTTGGACTTGTAATTGGTGAGATTGTCCTTGCTACCTGTCATATGTTTGGAGGATCCACTATCCAGGTACCATGGCTAATTTACTCCTGGACAGCTCTTCTCCTGCAATGAAAGCAGTTAAATATTCTTGACCCAGGTTACCTGGGGTCCTTTGTTTTGTTGAAATGAAAAGTTGGAAATAACTGAAACTTCTGGTTGGGATTTATATCCTAGAGGGTCATATCTTCTAGGTGGTATAACCCAATCCGCTTAAGGATTAAATGCTTTTCTAGAATTATTTAAGTTGTGGTTATAGTTAAAATTTTGGTTAAGTATTTCTGGGTTCGACGAATTTCTATAAGCTCGTCGACCAGAGTTCGACGAATTGGGTTGAGATCGTCGATCTCTGCCCAGAGAATGAACATATTCATTTTCTGTGCCCCACGTTCGTCGACCTCTGCTCGACGAACCATAAAAAGTTCGTTGATCGCAGTTAGACAAATGATTATTATTGAAGTTTGCGTTCAGAGATCGTCGTTCTGATTTCGACGATCTGTTCCTATATCATCGATCTGGGTTCGACGATAACTGCTGAATATTATTATTTATATTATTCTTCTGGTTTTTAATTTTGTCCTTAGCTTCAATTTGTTCTATAATTTTATTAACCTAATTTACTTGTTCAGTGTTTTTCTTTCCTTTATCAGATATAAAATTTACATGTTTTGAAAGATGATTCCTTTGGATTAGGGTTGGTTCACTGGATGTGGCTCCTAATCCTAATCTGCAGTTATTAGTTCTAGCATTTATTATGCTGGTTATATCTAGCAATTTCAAACTTCTACCATTTAATGATTCTTCAAATATCTTAGCTTTGCTAAGTTCTGATTTCAGAAAAGTGATTTGTTCA
The DNA here is from genome assembly GCA_039583875.1 of Platanthera guangdongensis. Lineage (NCBI taxonomy): Eukaryota > Viridiplantae > Streptophyta > Magnoliopsida > Asparagales > Orchidaceae > Platanthera > Platanthera guangdongensis. Next base: position 136,383,748 of record CM077152.1, read on the forward strand.
TTTGTAGATTTCAGTTCACTAGATAGAGTTGCATTTTCAGAGGTGATTTTATCTAGATCATTCAATTATCTCTGAGAAGTTTGATTTGGTTCTCAGAGCTTATCAAATCTAAGCATAGGTTTTTAAATTCAAATTTAAATTCATCAGATTCAAAATCATAAGATGCTATTACCTGATCTTTAGCTGACACGTTTTCTTCATTATCAGATTCATCTGTATCTAATCTGCTACTGCTTGCATCAATTTCCATGAGGCAAACCTCCTTTGCCAAGGCCTCCTCTTCTTTTTCACTGGAGCTGAAAGATGTGGATTCGTCTTCTGTGTCACTCCATGTTTCAGCCATAAATCCTTTGTCCTTCTTTTTGTGGTTGCTGGAAGAGGGCTTATTTTAATGCTTGCTTCTTGATTCCTTCTCTCTTCTTCTTTCCTTCTTTTGATTTTCAGGACATTCAGACATGAAATGTCCTGGTTGCCTACACCCAAAATACACTACCTCTTTAGTGGAGGTTTTGTCATACCTTCGCTGGCTGTCATTTCTGGATGACTTCCTTGTGAAGTCTTTCCTTGCCATTTTGAAGAATCTCTTGGCAAAGAGACTCATTAGCTCTTCATTGACTATTGGGGCTTCAGTTTTTTCAGCAGGCTTGAATGTAATTGATTGTTCTTTCCTTGCTGGAGTAGGAGTACTGTGTTCCACTGCTTCTCTGGACTTGATTAGCTGCTCATAAGATTTGACCTTTCCTAGAAGAGATTCAGTTGAAATCTCATTCAAGCTTCTGGCCTCTTTGATTGGGCAGATCCTGATGTCCCATGAGCTTGGGAAGCACATTAGGATCCTGTCATTCACTTCAGTCAAGGTGATTTCTTTATCTAAGGTCCTTAGCTCACTAATGATGGAGCTAAGCCTATTGTACATCACTTCAACTATTTCTGCCTCATCCTTCTTAAAGTTTTCATATTGTGTGATGAGGTTTGATCTCCTATCTTTCCTCTCATCTGCTGAGCCAGCAACCATTTGATTGAGTGAATCCCAGATTTCTTTTGCAGAGGTGCACTAAGCCACCTTCTGAAAGATGTCGTCTGACATAGTCTGAGCCAATATGTTCATGGCTTTGGCATTAGCAATCTTGGCTTTCTTCTGGGTTTCTGTCCACTCAGGTGGTGGGACTTTTTTGTTGCTGGAAGATGTTGTAGATGTAGATTCCTGTGGGGGACCTGTCAAAATAGAGTTGTAGATGTCTTCATCAATAGAGTTCATGTACAACTTGATTCTTGCCTTCCAGATGGCAAACCTATTAAGGTTGCAAATTGGAGGTCTGGTGCCTGCATAATCCTTGTTCTATGCCATGGCTGTGTTTATAATCTAAATGAAAATGAAATAATGTTTAGATCTAACAAAGGATCATTGGTTCAAGGTTTAGTATGTACACCCAAAGGAACCTGCTCTGATACAAATTGAAAGTGATGTGTTAGATCTAATATACTCTAGAGGGGGTGAATAGAGTATTTGTAAGTCCTTATAAAACTATTACAGCTTCTGCTGTGATTAAAAGGTGCAGAGTTAAACTAAAGTAAATAAACACACAGCAGTCCTAAAACCACAAGCATAGCAAGAACAAAAAAGAAAAGGGGCAACCAGACGACACAAGAAATTTTATAGTGGTTCCCCAACCTGGGTACATCCACTCTTCTACCACCCTGGTAGGAATCCACACAGGGTTTTGATCAGGTTCCTGACACCAATGAGCTTTTGATCAGGTGCTCAAAAACCAAACCCTCAAGACTTTTGATCAGGTGAATTTTAACCAGGAATCACTTTTGAAGGGAGATAACAACCCTTTACAGAGGTGGGGATGAGAGGGTGATGAGGTCTTCTCTTTCTCAATAAACTGAGAAGACTTAAGTGGATTCAGTGATATTGTCAAAGCTCCCCCTGAGATGTAGAAGAGTTTAGGAGAACTTGAGCTTTGCACAGGGTGATAGGCCTTCAAGATTTCAGCCTTGATAAGAGAGATCTTCAGGAAATTCTTTGACAGATGGAAGATTTGTTGTCCTATGAAGTGTCCTCGAGAGTTTGACGAATGAAGACTCTTGATATTTGAATGATTGTTCTTCTTCAGTATCAGAAATCTTGTGTCAGACTGAGTGCAGACAGGTTGAGTTTTTTCTTCTTGTCTGATTCAGTAATCTTCTATATATATGTTTTCAATTTTCTTTCTATCTGTCTGTGTATCTGTATGAGAGAAAAGAGAAAAATCTCTTTTTATATTTTCCTGTGGAAATTGGTCTTTCGAATTTTGAATTCCTTCTTCATTCATTATTGATGGCATAGAGAATAAGCAGCATTGAATAATTTCCCCAACTGTCCCGTGGAAAAATGGCAAGCAATAATCCTGGAGAATATCCCAATCAATGCTCCTCTAACGGTTATATTCAGAGAATGTTAGAGCATTGATTACGAAGGAATTATTGCAGTAATAATGGGGACAGGTCTGGAAATGACTTAGTCTAGAATCGTCGAATAGATGACAGAAATCGTCGAACTGAGTCCACAGTTCGTCGAGCTGAGATGTTGTGTTCGTCGACCAGATGGCTTCTATTCGTCGTGCTGAGTTCCATGATCGTCGAGCTGGAAATTGAACTGATGTCTCTCTTGCCTATTCTGTGTCTGAAGTTCGTCGAGTTGAGTTTCTGGAGTTGTCAAATATTCTGTGTGGTGTCGACACAACCTTTCCAAAATGTCGACTTATGATCTGGGTGTCGACACAAGTTCTTCTAGTGTCGACTCAGTTGGTGTCGACATATACCTGAGTGTCGACACAAGTCTTCTGGTTCTAAGTTGTTGAAGTAGATAATCCAGAATTCGTCGGGCAGAGAACTGAGTTCGTCGACCTAAGACTAGAGAACATAGTCTTGACAGAATGCTGTAGTAGTCCAAAGATTCATCGACCAAAGAATAGTGTTCGTCGAGTTGAGAACTAAGTTCGTCGACCAAAGTCTGATACTAAGGACTTAGAATATCTTGATGTTTTCTGAATCTTGAAGTGTTGTTGTAGTGTCCAAGTTTTCGTCGACCTGAGTGCCAAGTTCATCGAGCTCAGCTCAGAGAATTTACTCTGAGATCGTCGAGTTGAGCACGATAATCGTCGACCTGAGTTCGACGAACGTCGAACTCACTTTATAGAGTCTTGAATTCTTCTAAGTCTTGAGTCTCTGGCAGTCTTGTTGATAGCTGGTCCATGTGATGTTGACTCTAAGGACTTTGCCTAGACTCTAGGACACAAGTATGACCCTGGTTATACATTGTGGGTCACAAGATCCTAAGTTAGTGAACCTAGCCCAAATAAAACTAGGGATCCAACATACTTATCATTGAAAACAAATACGGTGTCTTTTTCAAGCAAATTACATAACGCCTTAGTAATTTTTGAAAAGTCTCTTATGAACCGTCGGTAAAACCCTTCATGCCCTAATAAACTACGAATTCCCTTGACATTCATCGATGGAGCGAGTTTTTCTATAACCTCCACCTTCGCTCGGTCAACTTCCAACCCCTTACTAGACACTTTGTGTCCTAAGACAATTTCTTCTCGTACCATGAAATGACACTTCTCCCAGTTCAACACTAAATTGGTTTCAACACACCTTCTCAAAACTCTACTTAATACTCTCAAACAAGCATTAAATGATCGACCAAACACAGAAAAATCATCCATGAAAATTTCAATCCCCTCTTCCATTAACTCAGCAAAGAGAGTGATAATGCAATCTTTGAATGAGCATGTAAAGGTCATTTTTTCTTGATCTTTGTGTGCAACTATGATCGTATTGTACCCCAAATATCCATCTAGAAAACAAAAGTACTCACTACCCGCCAACCTATCTAGGACTTGGCCAGGGAATGGAAGTGGAAAATGGTCTTTCCTAGTCATTTTGTTCAATCACCTATAGTCCATACATATTCTCCATCTTGTGACGGCCCTAGTAGGAATGATTTCGTTATTCTCGTTTTGAACAATAGTCATTCCACCCTTCTTCGGTACACACTGCACTGGGCTCACGCACTTGCTATCTGAGATGGGTTAGATGATGTCTGCGTCGAGCCACTTTATTATTACTTTCATTACCACTTCTTTCATTGGAGGACTAAGCCTACATTGATGTTTTATGGATCCTTTTTCCCCCTCTTCTAATAATATTTTATGCATGCAAATGGACGGGTTGATTCCCTTGATATCGGCTAGAGTCCAACCAATGGCACCCTTAAACTCTTTCAAGACTTCCAGTAGTTTTAGTTTGTTCTCCCTTTCCAATGATGCATCAATGATAACTGGTAAGGTGTTATCTTCCCGAAGGAAAACATATTTCAAATGTACGGGTAGGGGTCTTAACTCTAATTTTGGTGGTTCAAGAATGGATGGTTTCATTACTGTAGGCTCGCTAGTCCTACTTATAACTTCAAAGTTCCTATCGATTGGTAACTTGCCATATGAGTCTAATGTTTGGACCACCTCTTCCATTTCTAAGTCGTCCTCTCTTTCTTCATTAATCAGAACACTCAGCAACTCAAATTTTAGATCATCGCCCTCATGTATCAACCTTGGGGGCGCAACCACTTCTTCCATCAAATAACACTGCTCTTTATCATCAGGATATTTCATAGCCCTAAGGACATTAAACGTTATTTCCTCATCATTGACTCTCATTATTAAATGACCTTTTTGGACATCTATGAGGGTGCGTCCTGTGGCTAAGAAGGGTCGTCCTAAAATAATCGGCACCTCCTAATCTTCGTCCATGTCTAACACAACAAAGTCAGCTGGGAATATAAATTTTTCTACTTTAACAAGTACGTCCTCAACCACTCCCTTAGTAAATGCTAAAGATCTATCAGCCAATTGGAGCATAAGAGATGTTGGTGTGATCTCCCCAATGCCTAATTTGGTGTAAATAGATAACGGCATCAAGTTTATGATGGCCCCCAAGTCGCACAACACTCTTCCAGAAATTTTCATTCCTATTGAACATGGAATTGTAAAACTTCCAGGGTCCTTTAGTTTTTGAGGTAACTTATTTTGTAGAATCGCGCTGCACTCTTTAGTTTGTTCCACTATCTCCTTATCGACAAATCTTCTCTTCTTAGACAAGATGCCCTTCATGAACTTGACGTAGCTAGGCATTTGCTCAAGTACCTCAGCAAATGGGATATTTATAGTTAACTTCTTAAACATGTTCATAAATTTTTGGAATTTCATATCAAGATTATTCTTAACGAGCCTAGATGGAAAAGGTGATGGAGGGTAGATGATGTCTTTCTTTTTGTTAATTGGATTATCGGTTTGATTTCCATCCGGTTCCTTACTCTCACTAGGACTTTCCTTTTCTAATTCTCTTGGCTTATTATCCCTCTCGTTCTTCTCTTCCACTCTTGCTTTCTCCAACAACCCATCCCCGCTTGCTATCTCTACTCCACTCATTAAAGCTATAACCTTGCATTGGCCATTGTGGTTATCTCTAATAGGGTTTGGTGTGGTGTCAGAAGGTAGATATCTCATTGGTCTTTGGTTTATTGAGTTTGCCAGTTGACCTAAAGTTGTCTCTAAAGACCTTAAGGAAGATTCAATTCCTGCCATTTTAGAATCTTGTTTTTGAAACATTTCTAAGATGAATTCATCTGTCATTCTCCTAGGATTTACTTGTTAATATGAAACATAATTTGGAGGTGGGTTCGGATTTTGGTTAAATCCCCCCGGTTGGTTCATCCCTTGATTAGTTTTCCATGAGAAATTTGGATGATTTCGCCACTCGGGATGGTAATGATTTGTAAATCCTAGTGGAATTTGCCTTTGTGGCCCACCCACATAATTTGCTTCTTCCGTAATTTAATTTAATTATTCAACCGTAAGTGGGGCATTAGATGTAGTGGTTGATAGTGAATCTAATCTTTTGTTAATCAGGTTAAATTGTGAGGCCATTTTGGCGACCAGAGATGTGAATTGGTCCACTTGATGGATTTCCATTAGGTTGTTATTCCCCATGTCTTTCATATGCTTGGTAGTTATTTGAGGTTAGATCTTCTAATATAGAATACGTATCCTCGGGATATTTCTTCATCAAAGAACCCCCTGCAGCTCAGTCAACTAAAATCATAGTTGTCATATGTAGCCCATTATAAAAAGTAGATACTTGTTGATGTTGGGCAACCCATGATGTGGACATTTCCTTAGTAACTCCTTAAAATTCTCCCAAGCGTCGTAAAGAGTTTCCCTATTATTTTGTGTAAACGTGGTTATGTCCCTAATCAATTTTGTAGTCTTAGATGGTGGGAAATATTTATTTAAGAATTTTTCTAATAACTACTCCCATGTCGTGATTGAATCATTAGGCAACGAGTCTAACCAATCCTTCGCCCTTCCTTCTAAAGAAAATGGAAATAATCTTAACACTATTGCATCTTCAGATGCTCCATTGAATTTAAACATATCGCAAATTGCTATGAAATTTCTCAAATGAGAATTTGCGTCTTTGATGAATTGTAAATATACCTACTTTTATGTACATTACTTAAGTCATTTTATTTAATTTTTGTCATTTCTACTTGTTTTTATTCAATAAAATGCTCCTATTTTTGTAAATATTATACTAACTTGTTTTATTTTATTTGTCAGGAAAAAAGTCAAAATCTGCAAAAAAATGACATGTCATGCCCGTGACATATTGGTCACGCCCGTGACCAGGGCGTGACAGATCAAAATCCCAGAAAGAAGCTAATTTTGAAGAGGAAAGCCTGACACGCCCGTGCTCCATGATTCGACACGCCCGTGTCAATCGAACACGGGGCGTGACCAAGTCGTATCCATCCCGCTCGACGAGTTCAACTCGACGTTCGTCGACCCAAGAGGGACAAGCCCGTGTCCGATGTGCGACACGCCCGTGTCAGCCCGACACGCCCCGTGCCAGCCAGGTCAATGTTTCGCGCTCAACGTTCGTCGAACCCAAGAGGGAAGCCCGTGTCCGATGTGCGCCACGCCCGTGTCCGCCCGACAAACTGCCGCCGACGAATCCCGAAGTCAACATCGCCTTTAAGCGCCGAACGACACGCCCACCGTCACGCCCGTGACCTGGGGCGTGACCGCCGTATTTTCGGCCGGAAAGTCAAATCGCCGTCAAATCCGTCAGATCGCCGAATTCTGCTGTAAAATAGTGCTGACACGCTCCCGACACGCCCGTGTCGGAGGGCGTGTACTTGGAAATTTTTGCCTATAAAAAGGCAGTTGCTGTATGAGTTCAGGGTTCCAAAAATCCGAACCATTTTGATGTATTAGGGCTGCCGTTGGAGCTGCTTTAGTGCTATGTAAGGATCCCCCCTCCCTCTCCTTTTTAAGTTTGTATGTTTGAACTCTTGTAATCACCCCTTTTTGTAATGAAAATCGTTATTATTTCATCCTTACATGCTTTGAAATTTCTCCAAATAGCCTCCTTTTTATCAATCTTATACACTTTCATTTTTATTTCCATAATGTGTGAGTGCGTGTATGAGCTTAAAATTGCAGAAATTATGTTTTAAAATGCAAATGTTCTCATTTTCTTTTCAATTATAACACAATTTATAGTCGTTATTATGGCCGTTTTCATTCTCAAACTCTTTAAATTTTGTTAGACTTAGGATTTTGATGCTTCAAAATGCGTTCTTATGAACTTGTAAAACATTAAAAAGGTAGTTTTCATTCCTCTTAACTTAGCTTTTACTTTGTTTTAACTATAAAACTATTGCTTCTTTTTAGCTTACTCCAACTTTTTAAACCATTTTACAAGACTATAGTAATGTATAAATTGTCGTTTTTATTTTTCATCAACTTTCATTTTAAGTACTTACAAAAAAATATTTTTGCTCAAACAATTTTTATTTTGCCTTTTTATGCATTTCTACTACATTCCAGCGGTAGAAATGCAGTCATTTTAATTTTTTGATAACTTTGATTTTTGCAATTATTTTAGCACGAGTGTGTGCGTGTATGAGATATTTTTCAGCTCCTAAGTTAAATTATGCAAGTGTGTGTGTGTGTGTGTGTGTGTGTGTGTGTGTGTTTATTTATGTCGAGTGCGTGAGTAGTTACTTTCAAGTAGAGTGCGTGTGTTGTTTTTATTTTTCCGCCTACTCACTTGAGTTAATTGGCTGGATTTTATTCAAGTAGAGTGCGTGTGTAATTTTTACTTTTCCGCCTACTCATTTGATTTAATTGTCTGGATTTGATTCAAGCAAGTGTTTGTAGTTTTTATTTTTCCGCCTACTCAATTGAGTTAAATGGTCGGTCTGTATTTTCAGTCCTACTCGTTTGAGTAGGACTTGTAATTTTCATTCTTTATTTTTCCGCCTACTCACTTGAGTTAAATGGCTGGATTTGATTTTCCGCCTACTCGCTAGAAGTTAAATGGTCGGACTTTATTTTGATGTAAATATTTACGAAAGCCCTGTAATCGCATTTATTTTCTCCTACTCGTTTGAGTAAAACTCGCTTTCATTTCAGTCCTACACGTTTGAGTAGGACTTGCAATTTTCAGCTTTAATTTTCCGCCCCCACTCGTTTGAGTGGGACTTGCAAATTTCAATTATGCACTTTTCAGCTTTTATTTCCCGCCCCCACTCGTTGAGTGGGACCTGCAAACGTCAATTATGCAATTTTCTCTTATGTGTAACTTAGTTTTATTTCTTCCTTTTGTTATATGTTTGAATGAGTGCGGGTGTGTTTATTTGTAATAACTTTTCTAAAATTAGGTTATTTTGCTTTTCTTCTTATTTTCTTTATAACCTTTCAGCGAATAGTTTAGGACGCTCGCACAACCAAACATATAAGCTATCCCCATTCCGATGAGTGGCTAATTGCTTTTAGCCCTCGGTATCGAAGAGCTTTGGGATCTAAAATGTTTTAAATAACCAAATGTCTAATTTTTCAATTTAATTAAAAACTTAAGGTTTACCCCGGGTTAACGACGCGTAGACCCACATATCGATGTGTGGTCTCATTTCCGTTATCCATACGCTAGCTAGCCGAGAGGCCGTGCATATGGACAGATCACCCCTGGGTAGATAGAGTTCCGCACTAACCCTCGGGAGAGGAGGCGCGCTAACTCTACCGGATTGGGTTCCCCACCCAATAGCGGGGTTCTTAGCGTACTGCGGGCATTAAGGGGAATCCTTCGTCGGACGAGAGCCCGGTCGAATAGCCTTAATGTCTAGGTGACCGATATTCCTAGAGATAGGTGAGCTCATTATTTTGAACCTCCACGACCAAGTTTCCGCATTAATTAAATTGAAACCTTAGATATCTAGTTATTCAAATCTATTTTTAATCCTAACGCAATTCGATACCGGGATTTATCTCTTCATCGACTACTTTCTTAAAATCTATTTTCGTTCCTATTTTACTTAAAACCCTCAACTTCTATTTCGGTAAAATAATAGTGTTTTCGGAGGAGTTGGGGTAATCAACCCGTTCCCTGGAATAATACGACCTCGGTATTCTCCCGAATGTCGAGTACTACTTGCGAAGGTGCACTTGCCTACCCCTAGCAAGCCCGCGGCGATCGACTCACCGAACCAACCACAGTAAGAGTCTGTTCGCGGGCCAATCAAGTTTTTGGCGCCGTTGCCGGGGACTTCTCTTTGAGTCGTTATTCCGAATCCGAACTCTATTACTTTTACTTTTATTTCTAAAAACTAAAAAAAAACTTAAAAAACTTTTCTTCAAAATCCGAAAAAAAAGAGAGTTAATTTTCTACTTTTTATTAGGGTGTATGACCCGTGGACAGCCTTCGGAGTCCGAAAATTTGGATTTCGATCCTGAGATCGAACGCTCTCTTGCGCGTATTCGGTCTCAACGCCGAAATCCCTCTTTGGATCCCGAAGAATCCATCGGAGAACCCTCTGCAGTTGCTATGGCCGACCCCAATAAGAACGCGGCCCTTGAGCGTACAATGTCATATTACGCCCGGCCAAATTTGGACGATACTGGGTCCAGTATTGTCCGCCCGACGGTGGCGAACAATAATTTTGAGATCAAATCGAGCGTTATCCAAATGATCCAAAACGCCGTGCAGTTCGATGGACAGCCGGATGAGGACCCGAACGTTCATTTGTCTAGTTTCTTGGAGATTTGCGATACTTTTAAGATTAATGGAGTCACTGATGACGCCATTCGTTTGCGCCTTTTTCCATTCTCCCTCAGATCCAAAGCTAAGGTGAAAGTCCACCTAGTGTCAACTATGTTCACCTATAGGGGGGGGGGGGAATAGGTGACGTGCAGCGTTTTTGCGGAATTTAAATTGTACCTGCACACGAAAATAAAACAACACAGCACAACAGAGTACACAAACTATTTATAGTGGTTCCCCGACTTGGGTACATCCACTTCCCCCCTTCGACCTATCTCCCAACACGGGACGACTCGGTCACTTCTCCAACAGGATTGAAATCCAATCCTTGCACTATCGGAAGGAATCCTTCCACACGTAGGAGTCAACACTCCCACAACACGGGTTGCACCCAACCCTTACAACACGGAACAAACATTCCTTTGCAACAAAAGTAAACTAGAATGTACAAGAGATACAACTACGTTTGGAGACTAAGGTGTCCCTCTTCGTTGACGACGTGTTCTTGAAGTCCACAAAGAGTCCACAACCCTAGATCTCTCTTGGAGAGGATCTCCCTGGAACCGGCGGCGACAAGATGGGCGGCGGCAAGGTTCACGGGATCGGCGGCGACGACGATGTGCGGCTGCTGTACTTTAGAGATCCAAACTTCATAGCGAAGCTAGCTAGGTCTACCAACGGTCACACTGGGATCAATCGTCTCGATCGATTTGGAGGGGGAAGATTTTCCCGATCTACAAATCGAGAGACAAGAGATCTCCGGTTAGACACGTGAGACCCTAAGCTTGGCTAGGCTTCTGTCGCAGGAGGATCTGGCCGAAACCACGATCAACTGGCGAACAACTTGGCGCGAGCGGTGGCGGCGGCGGAGCGGAAACGGCGATCTAGGTCACGTCGCGGCTCGCATATTTCTTTTCTTCTTCGCTATCTTTACTGTTCAAAAATACCCGTGTATTTATACACACGTATACTCCCAAATGACCGTTGTGGGTCCCACCTGAAGGAAACCCTAGTTCCGGTTCAACATAGTCCCAGCGACAGAATCCGGTCCAGCAGCTTCTAGAGAAATTGCCAAGTCAAAATCGGCGAGAATCGCAGGTGATTCTCGACGAATCGGCGAGAATCAGTTAGTGATTCTCGACGATTCGTCGAGAATCACTAGTGATTCTCGTCGAATCACTTGTTGATTCTCAACGAATATTACTTGGCCATAATCTGCTCGACGGTGGGTTCGGCGAGAATCACTAGTGATTCTCGCCGAATCTTACTTGGCACGGTTTTAAGGTACCCGGATAGAGTCGGCGAGAATCACTAATGATTCTCGACGATTCGGCGAGAATCACTAATGATTCTCGCCGAATCGGCGAGAATCACTTGGTGATTCTCGTCGAATTAGACTTAGATGAATTTTCATCTTTCCACCCAAGAGCTGCTCCTTGACCCATCCTTGCTCCTTGTCTGCTCTTGCATAAACACGGCCCTGTACTTGAAAGTAAGTGCACTCCAATAGAGAGAGTACACGTAGGCCAACACACTGATCTTCTCAATGAGGGATTACGTCGTGCAGACCCGTGTATATTGACCTACTGCACCCTGACATTGGTGTGCACTTAGCGTGGAATGACTGCAAGCACAACTTAAGAGGTTTCATCAAATACATTGTGAATTCATCTTATCTTGACAGGTGGCTTCCTCAAATCCAGGTAATTGTGGATACAATACCCAACAATCTCCCCCTATTTGACGAAGCCAAAACCCTACTAGCTAAGATGAATAACACCAACCAGATAATATAAACAACATTCAGAATTTAAATATGCAGCACAAGAGAATATAGGCAGACAAATCAAGACTTGAGTCATTCATAAATTCAAATGCATATATATATGTATATATACATAATCTCAAGATTGTTCATATAATAACAATAACCATTAATTGTTCTTAATAGAGAATGACAAGCTATCAATTTTTGATTATTTTTCTTTGGCTAAGTCATCCTTGAGTTTTTGCGCCAAATACTTCTTTCTTTTCCTCTCCATATACTCTTTGGGCTTCGGATAATATCTGGGAGGAGGAGCTTTATCTGCCGCAGTATTGGTCCTGAAAAAGATGTTCCGTTTGGCTTCATATGTCTTATGCATCTCCCACTCATACTGGTTGTATACATCGTTTCGATTGATTTCCCCTTATTCCTGGAGCCAGAATGTGTCCAATATGATACTCTTGGATACTGGACTCCACTTTTCGTTTCTTACTTCCTCCTCCTTCAGTCTGATTCTCTTTTCAGCTTTCGTTTCCTTTGATGTCCCTTCTTGAAACTTTCTCTTGTCCCTGGCTTTTGCTAGGGCCTCTTGGTCAAACATGGCCATACGTTTTGCTTTGGAAATAGCCCTAGCATCAGCTTCACTCATGGGAACATCTGCAGCACTTACTCCCTAAGCAGCACTTACTCCCTCAGCAGCCGTAGTAGTCTCAGGAGCATGAATACCCGCAGGATTCAAATCGACGCCTAACGCCTGTTGGAGCATCCACCAGCAACTGTCATAGACATAGTTGTTTGACTGTTCGAAGTTGTTGATCATGGCTTCCAGAAGCTCAGCCATCTTAGCTATATATTCCTTCTCCCCCTTTTTGGCTTCGACTGCGATGGAGTTTGCATAGGAGTGCAGGGAGTCATCAATATGCTTTGTCGTCCTGGAGAATTCAGTGACCAATGCTTGTTGATTGGCGTTGAGAGTTACCATATTACCGTCAAACTTTTGAATGTTGTTTGCTACAACATGAGCATTCTGATTTACTACGACGAGAGTGTCGGTGTTCTTTTTCAACCCATCCATAAGAAGAGTGACCGCTTGGCCGGCCGCTGTATACTTTTCTTCAAATTTCTTTTCCATCATGTCAAGTTTATGATTGATCTCCACCATGTTCTTGAGCATGAGATTTTCAGACTTCTTAATCCTTTTCAACATTTTATTCTGAGCTGTCTCAAATGATGCTTTAAGCTCATCCACTATGCCCTGAATGATATGCACGGTGTGAGTGGCTATATCATCTCGTAGGGGAAGATCCTGAGGCACTCCTTGGCCTTGCGCTTCAGCAGATGCACCTGTAGAGCTGGACACAAGCACAGTATCTAATGGAGGAATACTTGCAGCATCTGTAGATTTCTCGGACTCCCCCTCCACTCGTGCACCAATGTTCTCAGGAACGATCTCAGGTGAGTGCTTGTCAGTTGGATGTTCAATGATATCCTAAGTCTCCACTGCATCCTGTCCCTCATTTCCGTCTTCCTCATCTTCAGCATCCATAAGATCATGTTCATCAGCATCATCTTCCAACTCTTCGTCAGCAGTCTCCTCTACCGCACCTCCGGCTCCTAGATTGTTCAGGTTCAGGGCCTCCTCATTCTCCGACACAGCTTCACTGTCTTCTTGTATATCTGCCACAGCATCTATGGCCATTTGGGAGATGTCAGAAACGATATCAGCATGAGTGGGTAGAGGCTCCCCCTCAATTCCTGCAGTCAAAGCATCAGGAATTTCACTGGGGATTACTGCTGGAGATACGTCCTGTTGTTCTTCCACGGAAGCCTGCCCAATTCGCCTCTCCCATCTATCAAAAACACTCGAGTCCATTTTCTTTAAGTAATGTATAGGAATACCTTTACTCATGTCATATTTATCTTCATTCAGCTGATTGAGATACAGACTAATGATTCGGCCAAAACTCGGAGATCTCAGGGTGTCCTTTATATTCTCAAAGAGCAATGCCCCCCAGTTGAATCTTTTTCGGCAGACAATTGCCACCAGGATCTTGAACATATCCGCAGAGATATGGTCATGAGAGCCCGTCTTGCACATGAGTACCTTTCCAATTATGTCTGACAGAAGCTTCCCTTCTTCATTCATATCCTTGCGCTTTATCGACCGAGTTCCTCGTGGGAGACCACAGAATAAGAGAGTCCTGGTTTTGTCTTCTTCCTCAAGATAGTCCTCGTGCTCCGAGCTAGAGAGCTGCAGGAAGCGAGTCAGCTTGCTGGCAGACATCTTGATCTTTGCCCCAGCCACCTTGCTCTTGATAAGAGAGTCTTCATTTCGGAGTCTGGCGGTAGCGAAGAACTCCAGCACCTCTTTGTCCAAGATTTTACACGGGTGCTCCAGTACGAATGAGAGCCCAGCCTCTTCCAGCATAAGAATGATGTTTCTGAATTCGTCAGAGGCATGAGAGAACCCTGTTCGAACTAGCTCGCATCCAGTGACCAGCCCAGCGGTTGTCCTTGGAGCCATTGCACACCTAGGGAGAGAATCCCTACTCAACGCTTAATTAACAGTCAAAAGGGAAGCGACACTAGTGATAACGTCCAAGTACGGGTGAGGAAGAGGTTACCTAAAAGCGTAGACGGGAGTTAGATGGTTGAAGATGATGGACACCGGATGAGTGCACGCGGAGAAATTCCTGGAAGGAAGAATCGAAATCGGGAGAGATCGCCGGTGAGCTTCCTGCGGGATGTCGATGGAAGCCTGCACGATTCGGCGAGATACTTGCGGGAAGACGATGGAGACCTTCGGTGAGAAACTTCGGTGGGATTCTTGCGGGAAACCTTCGTTGAGAAACTTGCGGATTCGGTGAGTTTCCTGCGGAGTTCGGCGGGATTCGGCGGGATTCGACGGAAGCCTGCACGATTCCTGGTGAGTTTCCTGCGGAGTCCTGCGGAGTTCGACGGGATTCAGCGAGTTTCCTGCAGAGAAGGTCCTTCGGCGGGATTCCTACGGGAGGTGAAGGGTCGGCGGGATTCTAAATATATAAAGGTGAGTTCGGCCGGAGACTGCGTGAGATCGACGGGATTTAGAAGGGATTTTAACGGGTTTCCGGCTTTTCCATATAAGTTAATTTAAAAATCTTCTAAATATGTGAATACTTCTTAAAGCCACTATTTGGGGTTTGAACCAGCTTTTCCATACATTTCTTGATGGCAATCTTCGCTAGTTTTTAGTGAACTAATTTAAGCTTGTAGATGTTAGATCTCGAGTCTACCAGTGGAATTTCCGATAAGTCGTCATTGTTGTATCTATGGTTTATGTTTACCGTGTTAACATATCCTTAGATGTACGCACATATAAGTGTAAGTATAAGTATATATATATATATATATATATATATATATATATATATATATATATATATATATATATATATATATGTAAATGTGGATACAATATGACTCAAGTCCTGGAACTGATCAAAAGTACCTGGGATTTTGAGAGTCATCATTTAGTCCCTCAGGTAGAACATATTAGGAGCTCAATGTGAGTATGCCCAAGTAGATATCACATCTGTTATTCCAGACGCTTGTGCCAGTTTAGTCTTGAGCACTCTACTGTCTAGTTCCCCTCATAGTTACGGGAACCTAGACTACCCTGCAAGAAAGAATTACTTTACCTTAGGAACCCAAATCATATTGGGTCCTAGGTTCCTGTTAGCATAAGCACTCAACTGCCTTCTTTCAGAAAACCTGTCAGGAAGACTACCTCTGCCCAGAAAATGTGGATAGGCCCTTGCCCTTGACACAGAGGGGTTGTGTCAACAGTCGATGGCAAAGTGTCCCACTTTACAACAGCACCAACACAGGTGAATGTTTTATCGCCGTTTCTGACCTGATCTAGTGACTGAGGTAGTCAAGGTCCTAGGTCTAAACGGGTTAGGGCATGAACTCCTCACAAAAGTTCCTCTTCCACCGTGACACGTGGAAGGGTGGAAAGAATGCATGTTGCGAGCGTCATGAGGCCGGGGAGGTGGTGCCTTCCTTTCAGGCATCCCCCTTCCTGAGGCCCCATGAAAACTTACACCATGACTCCTAACCTCCCTGTCCTGTGTCCTCGGGTAGTGAGAAGTGTTCTGTGAGCTAGGACATGCAGATTCACACCGATTTGAGGCAGTGGCAGTGAATACAAAGGGCTCAGAATGAGCCTTAGGTATTCTCTCATGGGTGGCCACGACGGCCCTTGCACTACGGGTGTCTCCACATGAGGACAGATCACCATTGTAGTGACCACAATTATTCCTGTGGTCATGCCTGAAGGCATGATGAGTTGCCTTCCTGCTTGGGGTGGGGGGTCGGAATACCGTTTCCCCATTTCTCCACGAATTGATAATCCGGGAGATCCACCCATTTTCTTGCTTTCTCTTTATATCATCAACCTTGGAAAAGTTTGATACTATTCTTTTCTCATTCTCTAGACTACTCTCTAGAGCTGAGATTTTAGAGTCCTTGACCTTGTTGGATGCCAATTGGAGAACCAACAAGATCTTCAGTCGAGCAATCTCTTGAGCTTGCTCCTCAGCAAGTAGGTTGCTTGTCTGAAGGGCTCTCTTTAGAGAATCAGAATTTTCTTTAGGAAAGCAGTTCCTGTCTTCAGAAACTTCAAGAGAGATGGGGCAGGATGAAGAAGTTACCTGCTCTTCAGTGTTATTATCATTAGAGCCAGTGACCGTTGTGTCATCCTCATCAGAGCTACTTTCCTTACTGGCCTCTTCAGTCTCTGACACCGACACTGGAGCTCTGATGCTGTCTGATAGATCCTTGCCTTCATCTTCAGAGGCGAGGACCCCCACATAGGCTTCATCCTCTGGTTGACAGCAGATTCCAGCTTTCTCTGACCCCCCCCCCCATCAGCTCTGAGATCATCACCCACATAGATTTAGCCGACCCACATTTTTCCAATCTAGAGCGAGAAGCTGCAGACCAGATATCCATGATAATTTGACGAATCCTCTTGTCCAAATTAAATAATGAAAGTTCCATTTCCGACATCTCAGCAATGCACTTGGGCACTTGGATTCCAGAGTCGGAGGTCTTCATAGGAATAAAAGGACCCTCTTTCAGGATGAAAGATGCACGAGGATCGATAACATCCAAGTGATACGACACTCTCATCCTCCAGACGGGATATTACTCCTTTGTGCATGTGGGAAGTCTTAGTGGCGATATCTCATGATCCAGCTCCATGCTTCTAACACTGGTGGCAGGATTCTACTCAAGGTGTAAACCTTCTGATGAGCAACCTCGCTTTGATACCACTTGAAAGTCCACCTAGTGTCAACTATGTTCACCTATGGGGGGGAGAATAGGTGACGTGCAGCGTTTTTGCGGAATTTAAATTGTACCTGCACACGAAAATAAAACAACACCGCACAACAGAGTACACAAGCTATTTATAGTGGTTCCCCGACTTGGGTACATCCACTTCCCCCCTTCGACCTATCTCCTAACACGGGACGACTCGGTCACTTCTCCAACAGGATTGAAATCCAATCCTTGCACTATCGGAAGGAACCCTTCCACACGTAGGAGTCAACACTCCCACAACACGGGTTGCACCCAACCCTTACAACACGGAACAAACGTTCCTTTACAACAAAAGTAAACTAGAATGTACAAGAGATACAACTACGTTTGGAGACTAAGGTGTCCCTCTTCGTTGACGATGTGTTCTTGAAGTCCACAAAGAGTCCACAACCCTAGATCTCTCTTGGAGAGGATCTCCCCGGAACCGACGGCGACAAGATGGGCGGCGGCAAGGTTCACGGGATCGGCGGCGACGACGATGTGCAGCTGCTATACTTTAGAGATCCAAACTTCGTAGCGAAGCTAGCTAGGTCTACCAACGGTCACACTGGGATCAATCGTCTCGATCGATTCGGATGGGGAAGATTTTCCCGATCTACAAATCGAGAGACAAGAGATCTCTGGTTAAACACGTGAGACCCTAAGCTTGGCTAGGCTTCTGTCGTAGGAGGATCTGGCCGAAACCACGATCAACCGGCAAACAACTTGGCGCGAGCGGCGGCGGCGGCGGAGCGGAAACGGCGATCTAGGTCACGTCGCGGCTCGCGTATTTCTTTTCTTCTTCGCTATCTTTACTGTTCAAAAATACCCGTGTATTTATACACACGTATACACACAAATGACCGTTGTGGGTCCCACCTGAAGGAAACCCTAGTTCCGGTTCAACATAGTCCCAGCGGCAGAAACCGGTCCAGCAGCTTCCAGAGAAATTGCCAAGTCAAAATCGGCGAGAATCGCAGGTGATTCTCGATGAATCAGCGAGAATCAGTTAGTGATTCTCGACAATTCGTCGAGAATCACTAGTGATTCTCGCCGAATCACTTGTTGATTCTCAACGAATATTACTTGGCCATAATCTGCTCGACGATGGGTTCGGCGAGAATCACTAGTGATTCTCGCCGAATCTTACTTGGCACGGTTTTAAGGTACCCGGATAGAGTCGGCGAGAATCACTTGGTGATTCTCGTCGAATTAGACTTAGACGAATTTTCGTCTTTCCACCCAAGAGCTGCTCTTTGACCCATCCTTGCTCCTTGTCTGCTCTTGCATAAACACGGCCCTGTACTTGAAAGTAAGTGCACTCCAATAGAGAAAGTACACGTAGGCCAACACACTGATCTGCTCAACGAGGGATTACGTCGTACAGACCCGTGTATATTGACCTACTACACCCTGACATTGGTGTGCACTTAGCGTGGAATGACTGCAAGCACAACTTAAGAGGTTTCATCAAATACATTGTGAATTCATCTTAGCTTGACAGGTGGCTTCCTCAAATCTAGGTAATTTTGGATACAATACCCAACATAAGGCGTGGTTGAATTCCCTCCCACGAGGATGTATCACCACCTGGGCCGAGCTTGCGGAGCGGTTCTTAACGAAGTATTTTCCTCCCGCCAAAACTGCAAAGTTGCGGGAGGACATTTCTTCGTTCGTGCAGAACGATTCTGAGTCTCTTTTTGAGACTTGGGAGTGCTTTAAGGAATTCCTCCGCAAGTGTCCGCACCACGCACTGCCTGCGTGGTTGCAGGTCCAAATCTTCTACAATGGGCTTAATTATCAGACGCGTCAAATGATTGACGCGGCTGCCGGGGGTACCTTGAATAATAAGACCCCCGAGGCTGCCCAAGCTCTTATTGAAGAGATGGCTATGAACGCCTACCAATGGAACGTCCCTCGGGGACGTCCCAAGCAGGCGGCTGGCCTCTTTGAAGTGGATGCCACTGCCCACTTAGCCCTTCAAGTTGAAAGGCTGACGAAGCAAGTGGCGGAGATGTTTGCTGCCTCCACCACTCCTCCTTGGGTGATTCCCCCTAATGCCGGCGTAGCAAATGAATTCGTAGACTACGTGGGAAATGCTGGGCGACTTTCCTTCAACCCCAATAACAACCCTTATAGCAATAACTATAATCCGGGTTGGAGGAACCACCCCAACTTCTCATGGAGCAATCTGAATAATGCGCAGCGCCCCCCCCCCCCCCCCCCCCCCCCAATTCTTTCGCGCCTGGATTTCTGCCGCCTCCCCCTCTTCCAAAACCCTCCCCGATGGAGGATAATTTTTCTAAATATATAGCTTCCAACGAATCAAATATCCGGAACATCACCGGATCGCTAAAAAACTTAGAACTCCAGGTTGGACAGCTAGCGCGAATGATGTCCGAGCGCGCGCTCGGGGCACTGCCGGGAAACACGGAGCCCAATCCGCGGGAAAATATCAACGCTATAACCCTTCGTAGAGGAAAGGAGGTGATCGATCCAAAACGGACCGATCCTCAGGTACATATTTCACCTCCGACCCCTCTTCCCCCTTGTTTGATTACGCCGCCTTTACAAATTTTAAATGAAAAAATTATTAAAATGCCCTTGCCGTATCCGCATAAACTTAATAGTTAGCGTAAGGACGCGCAATTTGAAAAATTGATTTTATTATTAAAACAAATTCATATTAATGTTCCCTTCTGCGAGGCACTCTCTCAGATGCCTAAATATGCGAAATACCTAAAACAACTTCTTTCCAATAAACAAAAATTAGAAAATATTTCGCATATTTCTCTTAATGCTGACTGCTCAGTGGCTCTTACTAATAAATTTCCCCTAAAAAGAAATGACCCGGGACGGTTCTCCATCCCGTGCCTTTTTGGCAATATATTAGTAAAATACGCTCTTGCAGATTTAGGCGCGAGCATTAATTTGATGCCGTTCTCGCTCTTTCAAAAATTAGGTTTGGGCACTCTGGCCCCTACTAAAATGCGAATCCAACTAGCGGATCACTCAGTTAAGTTTCCCGTCGGGGTAGTGGAGGACGTACTTGTCCGAGTTGATAAGTTTATCTTTCCGGTAGACTTCGTCATCTTGGACATCGAGGAGGACACCGATGTACCAATTATACTCGGTCGCCCTTTTCTCGCCACCTCCCGCGCATTAATTGATGTCAGTAACGGTCGTCTCCTCCTTCGGGTAGGAGATGACGAAGTTACTTTCTCTATTAATCCCTCCATAGGAGACTCATCATCGAGCGATGACTTTTGTTATAATTTAGACACATATATCGGAGATTGTTCTTCCCCTATTTTTGAGTCTACGTTTTTAAATGACAATCTTTTTGCGCTCAAAAATTTTAACTACGATGAGGATACCTCTATAGACTTGCCTTTCGAACCAATTGGTAAGAAAGACATAGGAATTAAAACCTCGTTAGAAGAACCCCCCTACCTTGAACTCAAACCCCTACCTGATTCACTCAAATATGCCTTTTTGGGGAAAGATGATACACTCCCTCTTATCATTTCTTCGCATTTGAGTGAATCGGAGACTTCCGATTTATTGGGAGTTTTGCTTAAACATCGCCACGCAATTGCTTGGCAAATTTCTGATCTCAAAGGGATTAACCCGTCTTTTTGCACCCATAAGATTTTCCTTCTAGATAATTGCCGCAAAACTCTTCAGCCGCATCGACGTCTTAACCCAAACATGAAAGACGTCGTTAAGGCCGAAATTATTAAATTATTAGATGCAGGGATTATTTATCCCATATCGGATAGTACGTGGGTTAGTCCCATTCACGTGGTGCCCAAAAAGGGCGGTCTTACCGTAGTGGAGAATGAGCACAATGAACTCGTCCCAACTCGTACTGTTATGGGTTGGCGGGTGTGCATCGATTATAGAAAAATAAATGACGCCACCCGTAAGGATCATTTCCCAGTACCATTTTAGACCAAATTTTAGAGCGTTTGTCCGGTCATTCGTATTTTTGTTTTCTCGATGGATTATCGGGGTTTTTCCAAATACCCATTTCCCCCGATGACCAAGAGAAAACAAATTTTACCTGCCCGTTTTGTACCTTCGCATATCGAAGAATGCCATTTGGCCTTTGCAACGCGCCTGCTACATTCCAAAGATGTATGCTGGCGATCTTTGGCGAGCTGGTAGGAGACATTATGGAAGTCTTTATGGATGACTTCTCTGTTTTCGGAAGCTCTTTCCCGTCCTGTCTTCGTAATTTAGACCGTGTCCTTCAGCGATGCGAGGACACGCATCTTGTTTTAAATTGGGAAAAATGTAACTTTATGGTTCGAGAAGGTTTGGCTCTCGGCCATATGATTTCGTCTAAGGGGATGGAGGTCGATAAGGCCAAAGTTGAAATTATCAAAAAACTTCCCCCGCCTTCCAACGTTAAATCTATTAGGAGTTTCTTAGGGCACGCGGGCTTTTATAGGCGTTTTATTCAAGATTTTTCAAAAATAACAAAGCCGCTTACTCGCCACTTGGAAAAGGAATCAAATTTTGTCTTTGATAGCGAATGCGAGTCTGCATTTAATTTCATAAAACAAAAACTTATCAATTCACCTATTTTAGTGGCGCCCTATTGGACCCTTCCGTTCGAGATTATGTGCGACGCTAGTGATATTGCCGTAGGAGCCGTTCTTGGCCAACGTATAAACAAATATTTTCATCCTATTTACTACGCTAGCAAGACCCTCACTTCCGCACAAGGAAATTATACGACAACGGAAAAGGAACTTATAGCCGTCGTATTTGCTTTCGATAAGTTTCGCTCGTATATAACGTTATCCAAAGTTATCGTATTTACCGACCATTCCGCCTTAAAATATTTGTTAGCAAAAACGGACGCCAAACCCCGCCTTCTTCGATGGATCCTCCTCTTGCAGGAGTTCGATTTAGAGATCCGGGATAAGAGGGGCGCGGAAACTTTAGCAGCTGATCACCTCTCCCGCTTAGAAAATCCCGCTGTGGAAGCGCTCGTCGAATCTGACATAAATGACAGATTCCCCGAGGAACGCCTCCTAGCCATAACTACTAGTTCTTCTTCCCCGCCTTGGTTCGCAGATTTTGCAAACTATTTAGTTGCGAGGGTACTTCCAAAAGACTTTTCAAGCCAGCAAAAGAAGAAATTCTTTTCTGACTTGAAATATTTCTTTTGGGAGGACCCTTTCCTTTTTCGTATCTGCGCGGACCAAGCGGTCCGAAGATGTGTCGCGGGTGTGGAGTGCACGCAAATCCTTAGGCACTGCCACGAGGGTCCGGCTGGTGGGCATTATCAAGCTAATCGGACCGCGCGGAAGGCGCTAGAGGCGTGCTTCTTTTGGCCCACTCTATTCAGAGACTCTCACAATTTTGTGCGCGCATGCGATAGCTGTCAGCGGTCGGGTAACATTTCTCGTCACGACGAGATGCCCCAAAACAAGTTTTTAGAGTTCGAAGTCTTCGATTTATGGGGCATATATTTCGTCGGCCCCCTACCTCCGTCTTTCAAAAATATGTATATTTTAGTAGCGGTCGACTACGTATCGAGATGGGCGGAAGCGCAAGCTCTCCCCACCAACGATGCGTGAGTCGTCGTTACATTTCTTAAAAAACTATTTTCTCGCTTCGGCACTCTGCGCGTTATTGTAAGCGAGAGGGGGACGCATTTCTACAACACCCAGATGGCTAAGACGTTAGCTAGATACGGCGTCACGCACAAACTTGCCACCCCCTACCACCCGCAAACTAGTGGCCAAGTAGAGGTAGTAAATCGGGAGATAAAGCGCATATTAGAGAAAACCGTTTCACTTAATAGGAAAGATTGTTGCATCAAACTCGACGATGTGTTGTGGGCTTATCGTACCGCATACAAAACCGCAATTGGTTGTACGTCGTATCGATTAGTGTACGGCAAAACGTGTCATCTACCCGTAGAATTAGAACATCGCGCACTTTGGGCTTTAAAACTTTTAAATCTCGACGCTAACTTAGCCGCCCAAAATAGAAAACTGCAACTAAACGAGCTCGATGAATGGCGTGCCAACGCTTACGAGAGCAATAAGTTCTATAATGAGCATTCTAAGTTTTATCACGACCGAAAACTCAAGCCCCCAAAAACTTTTTCTCCGGGCGATCATGTCCTTCTTTATAACTCACGACTTAGACTTTTCCTCAGGAAACTTAGATCACGTTGGTCAGGCCCCTTCAAAGTTGAAGAGGTTTGGCCTTATGGAACCGTACTCGTCTCCCACCCGGATAAAGGCTCGTTTAAAGTGAACGGTCATCGCTTAAAATTATACATAGCAGGCGATCCTGTGGGCGGTAACTTCGAATCCATAACCCTCCTAGCTATATAAACCGCCAACATAGTCAAGCTACGCGACTATAAACAAAGCACTCCTCGGAGGCACCCCATGTTTATCTTTTTCGCTATCTCTTTACCTTTTTCTTTGCTATCTTTCTTCCTAATGCAGGGTTCCTAAACTGCGCCTTCCCCACCTCCTATCAGGGAAGCTTCTACCCCCCCCCCCATTTCTTTCTTTTCTTTGTATATATTATCTTACCTGTTTTGTTCCGCATACTTACGTTACAATATTGGGGACAATGTTGGACTTAAGTATGAGGGTGTTTTCTCGCTTTCTTTTTCATATTTCTATTTTCTGCACTATTTTCTTCACGGTGTTTCTATTTTCTGCACTATAAACATAAAAAAATTATGAACAAAAATAAACTATAAAAATAACAAAAACTTCAAAAAAAAAATTGAAAATGAAAACAAAATCCCAAAAACATAAGTTTTATTTTTCTTTTCTGTCTTTAAAATGTTTTTTTATGTCTTTTTAAACCAAAAATCCCAAAAAATTGTAAAACACAACAAAAAAATTCAAAACAATATATAAAACAAAAACCCCAAAGAAAATTATAAAACCAAAATTCCAAAAACATTTTTAGTTTCATTTTGTAAAAATCTGTGTACCTATTTTTGTAAATAATCTTCTCTCTCCACCTTCCTTTTCTCTCTCATTCTTGTGAATACCGTTTCTTTTTCTCGCACTTTGCGCAAAACCTAAAAAACCAAAAATATTTTGAAACAAAAAACACAAAAAAAACCGATGATAAAAATACTCTAAAAAAACTAAAAAATATTTTGAAACAATTCCATCAAATATACCATCCTTAATTTTCTTGCTATCCAAAAATTTTGCTTTGAGTTTATTTATATGTGAATTTTATTAATTCTTTGTTTGTTATTCGTTTGTTAATTATTGATTGAAAAATTTAAATATTCGGGGTTAAGTTTTAAAGAATTCATTATGCTTTGTTAAAAATAGCGAACTCGTTTTATGCACTACTTCTAATTTTTCATTGATAGGAGCACGTGTATTATGTTAGAAAATAACGATTATAGGATTCAATTATGTTTACTTTTAGCTTTCTGAAAAATTGGAACTTACAATTTATTAAGGTTGCTCTCAAAATTGTTTTTTAATAAAAAATCTAGTTTTCTTTTCTCACTGTCCTTATCATGACCGACTTGGCACGATAAAATTGTTATCCTTAAAAGATCCTATGTCAATGGGAATAAGATTTCGTTCCGTAAACATAGGCACCCAATAGATTAAAAAGATTATATGCTATGAAGTTAGAGGATAAAATTCATTACTCCTACACATATACATTGGGTTAAAATTTATTATGAAGTTGAAAAAAAATCGATATTAGGAAAATAAGATTTCGTTTTCCTAATAATCCAAAAAAAACATGGAGGTTCGAGAAAAAATTACCTCGCCTCAAAAATCAAAACCCTCTTCATAAACCAACATCAACCCCCTTAGCCAATTTCACGATTCTAGATTTAATTCAAAAATCGTTTTGAGAGCATAATTTGTAAATTGCATTATTTCCAGTAAAACTCATATAGGCTAAAAATTCATATAATTCCAAACTATTCTTGTTAATCTAACCATTACAATTATTGCTTTCTATTTGATTATATCAAGAAGTCTTTTGGCCAAAACTTTTGCGATATTTAAATCATCTTCATAAATTTAGGACTTAACTTTTACGCCCTGTTTATTTATGTAGATCTCTCTTATAATTGATTAAGCGGTAGCTAAACTTAGAGTTTTTTTATTCCTTATAAGTTCATCTCAAACTTTTGCTCTGGAATAGCAAAAGCTTAAGTATGAGGGTATTTGATGAATTGTAAATATACCTACTTTTATGTACATTACTTAAGTCGTTTTATTTAATTTTTGTCATTTTTACTTGTTTTTATTCAATAAAATGCTCCTATTTTTGTAAATATTATACTAACTTGTTTTATTTTATTTGTCAGGAAAAAAGTGAAAATCTGCAAAAAAAATGACATGTCACGCCCGTGACATATTGGTCACGCCCGTGACCAGGGCGTGACAGCTCAAAATCCCGGATAGAAGCTAATTTTGAAGAGGAAAGCCTGACACGCCCGTGTTCCATGATTCGACACGCCCATGTCAATCGAACACGGGGCGTGACCAAGCCGTGTCCATCCCGCTCGACGATTTCAACTCGACGTTCGTCGACCCAAGAGGGACACGCCCGTGTCCGATGTGCAACACGCCCGTGTCAGCCCAACACGCCCCGTGCCAGCCAGGTCAATGTTTCGCGCTCAACGTTCGTCGAACCCAAGAGGGACACGCCCGTGTCCGATGTGCGCCACGCCCGTGTCCGCCCGACAAACTGCCGTCGGCGAATCCCGAAGTCAACATCACCTTTAAGCGTCGAACGACACGCCCACCGTCACGCCCGTGACCTGGGGCGTGACTGCCGTGTTTTCGGCCGGAAAGTCAAATCGCTGTCAAATCCGTCAGATCGCCGAATTCTGCTGTAAAATAGTGCCGACACGCCCCCCGACACGCCCGTGTCGGAGGGCGTGTACTTGGAAATTTTTGCCTATAAAAAGGCAGCTGTTGTATGAGTTCAGGGTTCCAAAAATCCGAACCATTTTGATGTATTAAGGCTGCCGTTGGAGCTGCTTTAGTGCTATGTAAGGATCACCCCTCCCTCTCCTTTTTAAGTTTGTATGTTTGAACTCTTGTAATCACCCCTTTTTTGTAATAAAAATAGTTATTATTTCATCCTTACATGTTTTAAAATTTCTCCAAATAGCCTCTTTTCATCAATCTTATACACTTTCATTTTTATTTCCATAATGTGTGAGTGCGTGTATGAGCTTAAAATTGCAGAAATTATGTTTTAAAATGCAAATGTTCTCGTTTTCTTTTCAATTATAACAATATTTATAGCCGTTATTATGGCTGTTTTCATTCTCAAACTCTTTAAATTTGGTTAGACTTAGGATTTTCATGCATCAAAATGCGTTCTTATGAACTTGTAAAACATTAAAAAGGTAGTTTTCATTCCTCTTAACTTAGCTTTTACTTTGTTTTAACTATAAAACTATTGCTTCTTTTTAGCTTACTCCCACTTTTTAAACCATTTTACAAGGCTATAGTAATGTATAAATTGTCATTTTTATTTTTCATCAACTTTCATTTTAAGCACTTACAAAAAAGTATTTTTGCTCAAACAATTTTTATTTTGCCTTTTTATGCATTTCTACTGCATTCCAGCGGTAGAAATACAGTCATTTTAATTTTTCGATAACTTTTATTTTTGCAATTATTTTAGCACGAGTGTGTGCGTGTATGAGATATTTTTCATCTCCTAAGTTAAATTATGCAAGTGTGTGTGTGTGTGTGTGTTTATTTATGTCGAGTGCGTGAGTAGTTACTTTCAAGTAGAGTGCGTGTGTTGTTTTTATTTTTCCGCCTACTCACTTGAGTTAATTGGCTGGATTTTATTCAAGTAGAGTGCGTGTGTAATTTTTACTTTTTCGCCTACTCATTTGAGTTAATTGGCTGGATTTGATTCAAGCAAGTGTTTGTAGTTTTTATTTTTCCGCCTACTCACTTGAGTTATATTGCCGGTCTGTATTTTCAGTCCTACTCGTTTGAGTAGGACTTGTAATTTTCATTCTTTATTTTTCCGCCGACTCACTTGAGTTAAATGACTGGATTTGATTTTCCGCCTACTCGCTTGGAGTTAAATGGTCGGACTTTATTTTGATGTAAATATTTAAGAAAGCCCTGTAATCACATTTATTTTCTCCTACTCATTTGAGTAGGACTCGCTTTTATTTCAGTCCTACTCGTTTGAGTAGGACTTGCAATTTTCAGCTTTAATTTTCCGCCCCCACTCGTTTGAGTGGGACTTGCAAATTTCAATTATGCACTTTTCAGATTTTATTTCCCGCCCCCACTCGTTGAGTGGGACCTGCAAACGTCAATTATGCAATTTTCTCTTATGTGTAACTTAGTTTTATTTCTTCCTTTTGTTATATGTTTGAATGAGTGTGGGTGTGTTTATTTGTAATAACTTTTCTAAAATTAGGTTATTTTGCTTTTCTTCTTATTTTCTTTATAACCTTTCAGCGAATAGTTTAGGACGCTCGCACAACCAAACATATAAGCTATCCCCATTCCGATGAGTGGCTAATTGCTTTTAGCCCTCGGTATCGAAGAGCTTTGGCATCTAAAATGTTTTAAATAACCAAATTTCTAATTTTTCAATTTAATTAAAAACCTAAGGTTTACCCCGGGTTAACGACGCGTAGACCCACATATCGATGTGTGGGCTCTATTTCCGTTATCCATACGCTAGCTAGCCGAGAGGTCGTGCATATGGACAGATCACCCCTGGGTAGATAGAGTTCCGCACTAACCCTCGAGAGAGGAGGCGCGCTAACTCTACCGGATTGGGTTCCCCACCCAATAGCGGGGTTCTTAGCATACTGCGGGCATTAAGGGGAATCCTTCGTCGGATGAGAGCCTGGTCGAATAGCCTTAATGTCTAGGTGAGCGATATTCCTAGAGATAGGTGAGCTCATTATTTTGAACCTCCACGGCCAAGTTTCCGCATTAATTAAATAAAAACCTTAGATATCTAGTTATTCAAATCTATTTTTAATCCTAACGCAATTCGATACCGGGAGTTATCTCTTCATCGACTACTTTCTTAAAATCTATTTTCGTTCCTATTTTTCTTAAAACCCTCAACTTCTATTTCGGTAAAATAATAGTGTTTTCGGATGAGTAGGGGTAATCAACCCATTCCCGGGAATAATACGACCTCGGTATTCTCCCGAATATCGAGTACTACTTGCGATAGGTACACTTGCCTACCCCTAGCAAGCCCGCGGCGATCGACTCACCGAACCAGCCACAATAAGAGTCTGCTCGCGGGCCAATCAGTCTTTTTGACTAGAACCTCCAAAATTATTATTCTGCACTTGTTACATAATTAGAGGATCCATTTTAAAATTATTAGCAGCAATTTCTGGTTGAGCAATGCTGAAATGCAAACCTCCACGTAGAGGTGTGTTATAATCATGACAAGTCATTCGTGGGGCCGCGGGTTGGCCATTTTGATGCACATGACCATCATTATTATTAGCGTTATCTTGCGCATGATTATCCATTACAGGATGAATAATATTAATGTTTCTAGCTTCTCTTCGGTTCTGTCTACAAGATTGCTCGATTTCAGAGTTTAAAGATAATAACTCAACTTGCCTATATCTGGACATACACTGAACTAACTTTTAATGATTTAAAAACAAACAAACAAACACTTGATCTCTAAATACTCAGATCTTGCTAATATTGCAAGAAATAATGCACTAAATTCGTTACACTTCCCCGACAACGGCGCCAAAAACTTGATACGTCAATAACGTATATATAAAATAACGCAAGTGTACGTGCCGTTTCAAGTAATACAAAGTGAGTAGAGATCGTTCCCTCGGGGTAATGACTAATTTAATGCTTGCAAATACTAGCTTGAACTTTTCTTTAAATTCAAGTAGACTGATTATGGAGAATATTGGATAATAAATGAAGTAAGTGACACTAATATGATTATGTAACTTTAATGGAACTGAAAGGTATTTGAATCGATAGAGAGAGATAGTCTTATATATTGGTTTCCCAAGCCTATTGCGATGAGTTTCAAATGGATTCTTTACGCTTCACTTGATTGCTACTTTACAACGATTTGAAGTGGAAATCTTTATCTCTCGACCTCAGAAATCCGTTTACCCTATCCCCCTAGTTATCTCTAACTTAGGTAAGAAAAAGCATACATGAAGTGCACAAATCAGTGTTGCTAATATGATGTGAAAATCTCTTTCTCTTTGTTATGTTATACTGAGATCTATGCTACACTTTTGCCGCTCCTCTCTCGAATCTCGCAGCGCAGTATAAAAATGGAACTTGGTTAACAGTTTACACGACTCCTCTCTCGAATCTTGTCGCGTAAAATGAAGTGTTCAACTCTAGATTAGCGTAACTCCTCTCTCGAATCTGGCCACGCAATTTAGAAGTAGAAACATAATCCAACATTCCTTATAAAATAGAGCATAGATGTAGTAAAAGTAGTTTCCAAGAAAACATGAAGTGTGTTAAATCATAACATCACAAAACAGGACGAGGTCAACCAACGTACAAGACTCAGAGATTTTAGTTCATGATGGCGGAAGAACACCACAAAATAGGAAAGATCTTACAGGACATGATGGTAAGAATGCAAAATAGTGCAGGAAAATGTTCTCCAATTGCGTCCAAGAAACACTTCTCCAAGATCCGGATTTGCCCTATTCCACCTTCTTCTCCAAAGCAAAGTCCCCTCCTTTTCTTCTCTTCAAGAATGAGTTATCCCCCTTTTTCCAGCAAAAATCCCCCTTTAATTTCATGCCTCCCTCTGAAGAGATGTCTCCCTTCATTTTGTAACCGCTATAGTTTTTTCAAAAATTCAAAATTTGAAATTTCGCGAGTTGTTATAACAACTGAAATAAGTTATTATAACAACTTTTCCAGGCCAGAAAACTGCTCAGCATTACTTCTTTGGGCTGAATTTTTTCAATGATTCTGACAAGAAAACATTGGAAAATGGTCAAATTAATCAAACATAGATTAAATATAAATTTTATCATATTTTCATACACATTAAGACATATTTTTCACCATTTATGCCCAAGAAAATGAATATAGATAACTTCTTTTAAGAAGTTATCAAAACCAAGTATAGAAGCATAATTGGATCCTTATTCTACCTTACTGCGTGTAGACCAGATATAATGTTTTCAACATGTGTATGTGCTAGATTCCTGGTGAACTCTAAGGAATCTAATTATGTCGCTGTAAAAAGGATTTTGAGTTATATTAAAGGCACACCTAATCTTGGTTTATGGCACCCAAGAAATAATGGCTGTGAGCTAAATGGATTTTTAGATACTGATTTTGCAGGAAGCAGAGATGATAAAAAAAGCACTTCCGGAACTTTCAAATTCTCTAAAATGAGGCTTATATCATGGAGTAGTAAAAAAGATAATTGTGTAGCTATCTCAACTGCTAAATCAGAGTATATCTCTGCAGGGAGTTATTCCATACAACTTCTGTAAATCAGAAATCAAGTTGAAGATTATAATCTAATGATGAAGGAGATTCCAATATTATGCTACTCATCCAGTGTTATAGCTCTTGCAAACAATCCAGTCTCTCACAGCCAGACAAAGCACATCGAGATATAGTATCATTTCATGCGGGAGAATGTGGAGAACAAGGACATTATTCTCAACTATGTCTCGACGGATAAGCAAGTTGCAGACATTTCCACGAATTTCCTGGATGAGTCCAAGTTCTCTCTCTTCAAAATGAAACTTGGTATGCTCAACAAGGAATCATGAAAAGTTCAAGAAATCTGCCCAAGTACAGAAATTCAACTTATTGAGAACTCAAGGAAGTATTTATAAAATTAGTCGAAAGCCGTCGTGAAATTTCGACGAATTCGTCGAGACATCTCGTGACATTTCTATAAATCAGAACTTCTTTATGTGTTATTTCGACGAATTTGTCGAGTTCTCTCGTGTCATTTTGACGAATCTGCCAAGTTCTCCGGTGTCATTTCGATAAATTTCTATCACTCAGGATTTTTTTTTTGTAACTTTATTTATTGGATCGGAAGAGTCAAAAATTACAAAGATACGCATCTCTGTTTCTTCTAAACGTTAATACTATATAAGACGTCTTAAGGGCTTCACGTATTTCACACTTCCCATTGAGACAGCATGGAAGCTCCTGATGATTAATCTCCTGACAGCAAACAAATATTTCTCCAGCAGATTCACCTTCTTTCCCATCAATGGTACCCAAAGGATCTAGAAATCTGCAGGTCAGTGGCGAATTAGTACAAACAAGATTTGCGACGGCTTCTGATGAATTTCAGAATGTAATCGTCATGCCAGAAACGGTCAGTCTGTCACTCATTTTTGAGAATACTTGCAGGGTCCTCGACATAGAAGTATTAGAATTCTTTAGAAATGCAAAGATAAGACGTGAAGGTACCATAATTAAGAGCAAGGCCCAAAATAAGGTCATTCGAATGAATGCCAGTTCTCTTAACTATTTCTTGCGGCAACCAGTAGTTGAGGAGGAAGATTTACTTGAAGAAAGAGATTTTCACGGAGCTCTTTCATTCTGTGGTTTATCTACATGGACAACTTCAATCTGTAGAAAAGCAATGAATGAAGAGGGAAAGCTTATGTCTGACATAATTGGAAAAGTTCTTTTACGCAAAGTTGGGTCACATGACTATCTTTCCAATGACATGTTCAAGCTCTTTGTAGATATTATTTGTAGGAAAAGGTTGGATTAGGGAGTGGTTTTGTTTGATAAGATCAAGGAAAGTCTCAATTCACCGAACTTTGGAAGGATTCTCACATTATATCGAAATCAAGTTGACAGGAATGAGTTTGATAATCTTTATTTTTGTAAATACTGTATTTTATCTATTTTTGTTCCTCATGCTTATCTTGCAACATTGGGGACAGTGTTGGAACTAAGTGTGGGTGTGTTTTCGTTCCTCGCATTTTTCTTTTTTCGCACTTATATTTTCTGCACTCAATCAAAATACAAAAAAATTACAAAACTTAAAAACTTTAAAAAAATTGATTGTTTTTATAATCAAAAAACTAAAAAGAATTCATAAAACACAAAAATTTTAAAAAAACTTATAAAACAAAAATTCAAAAAAATTATTTTTTCTTTGTAAATCTTTCTGTAAAAAAATTTTTCTCTTTCCCTCCACTCATCTCTGTAAATAACACCTTTTCTCTCCCATTTCTTGTAAATAATTTGATAAAAACTAAAAACATCAAAAAATTTAGAAAATCCAAAAATCCTAAAAAGAGAATAACTCTAAAAATCCAAAAAAAAAGAAAACCCAAAATACAAAAAAAGATAAAAACCCTAAAAAATCACAAAAAATTTGTTTATTATGAAAAAAATAAATTGAATGTCTCATTCTTAACCCTTTTCGCTCTCCAAAAATTTTGTTGTGAGTTAGTTTATAAGCAAATTTTATTAATTCTTTATTTACAATTAATTAGAGATCGATAGATTTAGATATCTGGAGTTAAGTTTTAAAAAATTTCGTATGCCTTTTTTTATTTTGGCTAAGAGACTTGTTTTCAGCATTACTTCTAAGCTATCTAAATAGTTGCACATTTGTTTTTATTAGAAAATAATAACCTTAGATTTCAATTATATTTACTCAAACGTTTTTTGAAATATAGGAACGTTCAATTTATAAAGCTTGCTCTCAAACTTTTTTATTACATTTAGTTTTCTTTCTAAAAAATAAACTATCTCCCCACTTTTTTTCACGTCTTACTTGACATGATTTTGAAACTTAAAAAAATCTATGTCAATAGGAATAAGATTTCGTTCGTAAACATAGACATCCAATATTTAAAAAGATTATATGTTACGGAGTAAGAGGATAAAATTCATTACTCCTATACATATATATTGGGTTATTATGAAATTATTCAAAAAAATATTATATATTATGGAAAATAAGATTTTGTTTTCCTAAACATCCACATTCAACCAAAAATTTCATTGGTGGTTTGAGCGAAAAAAATATAGCTCACCACTAAATCAAAGCCCTCTTCATAAACCACAACATCCTCCTCCGCCATTTTCAAATGATTCTAGATTTAATTTTAAAATCTTTTTGAAATCATAATTTTTAAATTGCATTATTTCCTCTAATTCTAATAAACTAGAGTTTCCATAATCTCAATCTATTTGTGTTAACCTAACAAATATAATTTTTGCTTTCTATTTGATTATATCGAGAAGTTTTTAGCTGAAACTCTTCCTCTATTTAAATTTTTGTCATAATTTAGGACTTAACTCTTATACCCTGGATATTTATTTTGATCTATCTTTCAATTAATTCAAGCGGTAGCTAAACTTATGATTTCTTTAATTCCTTATAAGTATATCTCCAACTTTTGCTCTAAAATAGCAAAAACTTAAGTATGGGTATTTGATGAGTTGTAAATATACGTATTTTTACGTACGTTATTTAAGTCATTTTAATTTATTTTCGTTATTTTTAGTTAATTTTCTTCAATAAAATGTTTTTTTTTGTAAATATTATTCTAAATTATCTTAAATTTGTTTGTCAAAAAATTCCAAAGTACACGCCCGTGTACTTCTCGGTCATGCCCGTGACCTGGGCGTGTTACTTGGTCCTAATAGAAAGTTGTCTCCAGCTCGATGATCGGTGTTCGACGTTCGTTAAACTGACCGACATGCCCGTATCCCGATTCGACTCACCCGTGACATGCCCGTGTTCAACCCATGACACACATCTGACGTCATTGCCACTCAACACCAACCACTCGATACTAGACAACCAATCAACGCCATCGCGACTCAACGCTATCGCCATTCAATGCTTCCGGCTCAACGTTCAGCATTCGAAGTTCATCGAACCCACCTACGTGCCTGTGTCAATATTCGACATGCCCGTGACTTCTCCACCTGTCCCAGACAAGACAGCACCGGTGACGAAATGACATGATGCCTTCCCCATATAAACCTTCTGTACCCCCCCCCCCTGACATGCCCATGATAGCAGGGTCACGCCCGTGATTTCCACGTGTACAACCCCAAAGTCAAACCAGCAATAAATGTCCTGGATCACTTCAGCAACAGTAGCTACATACCCCCTACACGCCCGTGACCTAGGGCGTGTTATCCAAATTTTTTGACTATAAACAGATCTTCTCTATAAGATCAAATGTTCTATTTTTTTGAAGCATTTTGCTCAGGGAGGTGCTGCTCTGTTGTTTTCTAAGCTATGTAAAGGAAATTTCTCCCCCTCTCTTTAGTTTTTGTTATAGCTTTCCTTGTAACTCATTGTTAATTTAATAAATTTGTAGTTTTCTTCCCTTATATGGTTTTGGAATGCATCTGAGCACCCTACTCTTATTGATCTTTTGTATCTTTTTTTAGTTTTCAAGCAATTATTTCGCTTTGTTTAGTTCTAGGATCTCTTATAAGTAGTTTTTATAATAGCATTTTCTTCTCATGCCCCTTAGCTTTTTATGTTGATTTTGTTCTTCTATTTCATTCTTATAAATTCGTAAAAGTGTTTTTAAAGTGTTATTCATTTTTCTTCAACTTAGATTTTCTTTTTTAAGTTGTAAAACTTTTTGTTCTTTTCAATTTTATTTCCACTTTTTAAACACTTTTATCAAATTATAAGAATGGATTTATAATCATTTTAATTTTCGAGCATTTTGATTTTTGTTTTAAACTTTTACTCGTTTAATTTTTATTTTCTCTTTTTACGCATTTTTAGCACAATCTACAGGTTAAAATATTATCATTTTAATTTTTCAGTTACTTTGTTTTTTTTTCGCTTGTGTGTGTGTGTGTTTTTATTTCTGTAGAGAGTGTGTGTTTTATTTTATGTAGAGTGTGTGCATTTTATTCCTGTAGAGTGTGTGTGTTTTATTTTATGTAGAGTGTGTGTGTGCATGATGCGTTGGCAAGTGCACCGGTCGCTGTCAAGTAATAATTTTGGGAATAGCTTCCCCAAATGTCAATCTCGAGGGAATGCAGGTTGGGTATCGTGATTGCGTCGCAGAAAGATCGTTACTAAGAGTTAAACGAAACAACAAAGGAGGTTGGTTTTTGGTTCCTAATGCTAACAAAACAAAAAAAGAACTAATGCGGGTCGTAATCACCGCTTCGCTTGGTGGTTGGAACTAGTGTAGGCCGCAATGTCGTGCTTCGTGAGGCGAATGGACGGAGAGCAAGCGGATGGAATGAACACACGTGCGGAGAGTGAGGGTTACAATCACCACTTTAACCACCAATACTATCCTTTGCTAGAGTGGTTCTAGTGCGCGGGTGGAGTGGATGTGAATGGAGGCGAGTGCATCACAACTAACAAAAGAGAATGTAACTAACCCAAGAAAACATCATTCATAGACAAATAAAAGCAAGTTCAAGTTCATTACAAGCTTTAGAGTACAATCCACTTTGGAGAAGAGGTAGAATAAACCGAAAGGGGGAAAGCCTAGCTGTGGTTCTTGGTCGGAGTGGTGGGTTGTCAGTCCACTTCTCGAATCTGACCGTGGTTGCTTTTGAAGGTAAATGGGTTGTCAATCCACTTGTCTTCCTCCATCTTCTTCCCTTTCCTTCAAGTTTTTCTCCCTTTTCCCCAAATGAGTAGTACCGAAAGATCTCTGTTGCACACTACTGGTGGCTGGAAACTCTCTGAAGGGTTGAAGATGGCTTTGGATCGCTAGAGAAATCTTCCCGGAGGATGGAGATGAGTGGAGGACCTGCGGGGGTGAGAGACGGCGCTTCGCGCGTAGCAGCGGGGCAGAAAATGAACGCGATGATTCCCTAATTCGTGGAGGATGAGTTTAAATACTACAGTAGAAAATCAGAGCGCACGATCAGTGGCGCATGACTAGAGGTCGTGCGTACTGGATCCACTGATCGTGCGATTAGCAATGGCAGAACTCTAGAAAAATAGAATAAACGTGCAAGCGCAGTGGCGTACGACTAGAGGTCGTGCACACTATGTCCAATGATCGTGCGATTGCCGAGACAGAACTTGAAAAAATGGAGAATAGTGCGCACGATCAGTGGCTCACAACCAGTGATCGTGCGCTATAGATCCAATGATTGTGCACAACTGTCTTGTGCTAAGGAGTCCATTGACCGTGCATGTGTAAAAATGCATGATCAGTGGCCCTTAGGCGAAAAACATTCCCTAAACAATCCCGAAACACACATATAACCCTTGTACCTGCAGAAAAAATAGAAGAGCCACCAAAATGGGCATTCCACATTCTCTAGACACAGAAAAACACCAAGTATGGTAAAAGTTTAATAACTACGGAATCACATTGAAAACGGGCCAAAAGTGCACTTAACATGGAATGGACATAATACAAATATGAACAATTATGGCTCTAAAGTGTAGTGCATCAATGAGAAAACTAGCCCAGATTCGTCCAAAAATATGCATATAACTTGGACTCATCACACCCCCAGACTTAAACATTTGCTCGTCCTGAGCAAATCATCACTCCGTGGACTAGAAAATAGTAAGCTGGCTTAGTAATTTCCAAATACAGTAATGAGAGAAATCAAATATTGAAAGAAACAGTGCCTAATCACCTAGAGGGGGGGTGAATAGGTGACTTATATCTTTTTAACTTTAAAGGCAGAAATACAGTACAATAATTGCAATTCTACAAGTATCACAGCACAGCAACCATACAAGCATACAATCACAGAGAGCACACAGGATTTATAGTGGTTCCCCAAGGTCTGGGTACAATCACTTTCCCCCTTCGCCTATCTAGTAGTGTACTAGATTCGGCCTAACTTCTCCACTTCTCCTCAGATCCTCAGATCTTACAACTCAGAACCCCAAATAGGTTCCTATAACTCAGAGTGATCCCACTCCTACAACTCAGGCACAAAAGCCCTACCACTCAGTCTTCAACAAGACCTACACTCAGGCACAACAGCCCTACCTCAGCTTTCAACAAGGCCTACACTCAGAGAAATGATTCTCCTACACTCAGGCTCACAGGCCCTACCTCAGCCTTTATAGATTTAGGCTTACAACTCAGATCTATTCAAGATCCTACAGAAATTAGAAAATACAAAGTATATAACCACAACTCTTGATAGAGAGAGATGAGTTGACTGGCATCTTGATGAGTTCTTGGAAGAACTTGGCAGAGATCAACCTCCCTTGGCTTTCTTCAAAGCTTCTTGAATTAGAACACAGTAGGGTTGTATCTCTATGCAGATGATCTTCAATAAACTGCTGACTTGAGATTCTGATTTCAATCTGAATCTTCCTTATCAGCCTGGTTCAACAGCTGGTCTTCTTAGAAGGAGCTCTCTCTCTCCAACTTCTTAGATCTTCACTTGAAGGTCTTCTTCTTGTTATGTTATTTTTCACTTCATTGATTGCTTCATTGATTCCCTTCTGTTGAAGGAATAAGCCTTTATATAAGCTTTCTTCATGGTTTAAATGGTCTAACAACTTTCTGACGTCTCTGACAGTAGCAGTTGACCGGTTGAAATGGCAGCTGTCAAGTCATCCAGTCACTTCTTGAAATCTCTGT
The DNA here is from genome assembly GCA_039583875.1 of Platanthera guangdongensis. Classification (NCBI taxonomy): domain Eukaryota; kingdom Viridiplantae; phylum Streptophyta; class Magnoliopsida; order Asparagales; family Orchidaceae; genus Platanthera; species Platanthera guangdongensis. The sequence goes on from CM077152.1 coordinate 136,421,574, forward strand.
CACTGTCTGCAAGTGTCGAGACAGATAGTCCTTATGTGTCGACATACATAGACTAAGTGTCAACACAAGTAGACTAAGTGTCGACACTAGCCTTCATGGTGTCGACACAACTCCTTGTGTTGTTGTAATAGCTTCTCGACACTGCTTCTTCAGAATGTGTCGACACTGATCCTGTGTGTCGACACAAGTCCTTCTTCTTCAATACTTAGTTGATTTCTGCTAAGTGTCGACACAACTCCTTTGTGTCGACATATCTTCTTGTGTTGAAACTTGTTAAGTGTCGACACATCTTCTTTGTGTCAACACATGCCTTCTGTGTTGAAACTTTTGCTGAGTGTCGACACATCTCCTTTGTGTCGACACATTCTTCATGTGTTGAGACTTTGCTGTGTGTCGACACATCTCCTTTGTGTCGACACTTGTACTTAAACTTTGTTGAAGTTTGCTGAGTGTCGACACAGCCTCCTAATGTCGACACATGTACTTGAACTTTGTTGAAGTTTGCTGAGTGTCGACACAGCCTCCTAGTGTCGACACTTTTGCTGTCGACAAAGTTTCTCTGAATTTGTTTAACAAAACTATACAAGATACTTGGTGTTTCAGATTTTTGCCTTAGGAAGAACACCCAGGAATACTTTGAGTAGTCATCAACTACCACAAATGTATAGACCTTCCTACCTAGTCTGTGAACTAGCATAGGACCAAAAAGATCCATATGCAAGAGGTATAGACACCTCACAGCATCTTTGTTCTCATGTCTATGAAAGGTGGATTTGGTCTGCTTGCGCTTTTGACAAGCTGAGCATATCCCAACCTTTATACACTTAACCTGAGGACCATTCCTCACTAACTCTTTGCTAAAGAGTTGGCCAATTGTCTTATTATTAAGATGAGCCAACCTCTTGTGCCATTTAACACAATATGAGACTTTCTCATCAGCTACAAGATAAATAGGAGAAATAATGTTCTCACACATAAGTCTAGACAATAGACATTTCTCTTCCTATATCCTGTCACAATGATCTTTTGATCACTTGACCTACTGATATGACAACCATCCTTGACAAATGAGATGTCATATCCTAAATCACTCAGCTGACTTATGCTAATGAGGTTATGTTTCAAACCCTTTACATAAGCCACTTGAGTAATTGTAATAAGGTTGCTAGAAATGTTACCAAAGCCTTTGATGATTCCTTTTTCTGAACCACCAAAGGTAACTTTAGGACCATCCTTGATTGGTGTATAGTCCTTCAGCAATCCCCTAGTTCCAGTCATGTGCCTGGAACATCCACTGTCCAAGTACCATATAGGGGCATGGCCACTTGGACTCACCTGCAAAATAGATTACTTAACCTTAGAACCCAAATAATTCTTGGGTCCTTGGTGCAGGTTAGTCTGAATTTTAACAAAACTACCTGTAGCTTTTCTAGCAGGCAGTTTGCTACTCTCCTTGACACTTGAATTGTGCCAGCAATCTATGGCAAAGTGGCCTACCTTGCCACAACACCAGCACTCAAATCTATTGTACCTTTGTTTAGGTACAACCCTGGCTGTCTTATCTACAGCAGGCTTCTTATTGAGTACTGGGGATTTGCCCTTAGACTTGGACCTAACTGTCCTGGCAGGTTTTGTAAACCCCAATCCAGTCTTACCCTTTTGAGGGATAAACTCATCTATCAAAGGTAAAACTGATTTTGGTTTAGAAAAACTTGCAACAATCTCTCTCTCCTTCTGAAGTTCTAACCTCCAGATTCCTAATTTGATCACTGTTAAATGTAATAGTTCCCATCTGAATAACTGTAATGTTCTTCAGCCTGGCTATTTCATTTAGTTTTTGATCTAACACTTTATCTGAATCAGCAGCTGCCAACTTAAGATTAGCAATTTCCTTAGTCAGTGTTTTGACCAGATTTTTGCTCTTCTTAAGTGCCTGCAATACATTTCTATATTCATCCATCAACTGATGAATATCACCCTCAGATTCAGACCCACCCACATCACTTGATGCAGATGTATCTGATTCTGAATCAGTACTATAATCTGAAAGACATTGTACCTTACTTGGTCTAGGCTGATCCTGGATCTTGTCTCCTTCTATTAAGGCCATCAGTCCATTGCACTGATTGTCCTCATGCTCATAAATTGAGTTCATCAGCTGCAAGAACTCATCTTCTTCCTCTTCAGCAAACAAGCCAATATAGGCTTCAGCTTCTGAATCTGTTTCTAATGATTATTGATCAGTCAGACTTTTGTCCTTCTTGGCAACAAAGGACCTTTCATTTTTGCCCTTGAACTGTGTCTTCTTCTTATCAGTTGACTCCTTCCACTTTTCTGGACAGTCAGCTACTATATGTCCTTGTCTATTGCAACAATAGCAAACTATCTTTGATGATGTATTTTTACTTGGCTTGGACTTTCTTTTGTCATTCCTTGAGGACTTCCTGTTCTGATAGTAGTCATCTTTAGACAGTGAAGTGGATGGCTTAGACCTCCACTGCTTCTTCTTCAGAAACTTTTGAAACTGCCTTGTAAAGGCAGCAAAATCCTCATCACTTTCACTGCTTTCTGAATTTTTACTATCTGAATTTTCTGATACTGTCTCAGCAACTATTTATGGTGGAGATGGAGACTTGCTTCTATATTTCTTAGTGGCTTCAGTCTTGAAGGCCATAGCTCTTTCCTTGTGCTCCATTCTTGTAGTCTTCTCTTCCTCCTTCCTAACCATTAGCTGCATCTCATAAGATAACAGTTTTCCAAACAATGTTGGAGGAGGTATATCAGCTAGTTTGGCCATTTCCCTTATGGCACAAATCTTAGTATCCCAGTCCTTAGTTAGGGAACTCAAGAACTTATCATTCAGCTCATAATTGCTGAATTCTCTTCCATAGGACATCAATTCATTGACTATCCTATAGAATTTATTATAACACTCACTAATGCTATCAGACCTTCCTTGTCTGAAGCTTTCATACTCCTGATTTAACAAAGACTTCCTGTCTTGTCTTACCTCTTCAGATCCCTCCATGTAAACTATTAGAGTGTCCCACATTTCTTTTGAGGTTTTACAATGTATTAGGTTCTGAAATGTGGCATCATCAATTGCACTTACAATAATATTTTGAGCCCTCTTGTCCATAGTGGCCAGAATTATTTCATCTTTAGTCATTTCTGAATAGTCTTTGGGAGTTCTCTGATTTGCATCCAGAACAGATACTTTCATTGGCACATATGGCCCTTCTTTGACTGTGATGTATATTCTTGGGTCAGATGCTTCCATAAAGATTCTAACCCACTCTTTCCATATGCCAAAAATTTCTTTTCTGCAGATTGGCAATTTCATGGAACCTAGCTCTTTGTGATTCTCAGTTGAACCCATTTTCTTGATTCTTTATTCTGCCTACAGGATATTTACTCAGACTGTTATGTCCTTTGTGAGTAACCTCGCTTTGATACCACTTGAAAGAAACAGTGCCTAATCACCTAGAGGGGGGGGGTGAATAGGTGACTTATATCTTTTTAACTTTAAAGGCAGAAATACAGTACAGTAATTGCAATTCTACAAGTATCACACCACAGCAACCATACAAGCATACAATCACAGAGAGCACACAGGATTTATAGTGGTTCCCCAAGGTCTGGGTACATCCACTTTCCCCCTTCGCCTATCTAGTAGTGTACTAGATTCGGCCTAACTTCTCCACTTCTCCTCAGATCCTCAGATCTTACAACTCAGAACCCCAAATAGGTTCCTACAACTCAGAGTGATCCCACTCCTACAACTCAGGCATAAAAACCCTACCACTAAGTCTTCAACAAGACCTACACTCAGGCACAACAGCCCTACCTCAGCCTTCAACAAGGCCTACACTCAGAGAAATGATTCTCCTATACTCAGGCTCACAGGACCTACCTCAGCCTTTATAGATTTAGGCTTACAACTCAGATCTATACAAGATCCTACAGAAATTAGAAAATACAAAGTATATAACCACAACTCTTGATAGAGAGAGATGAGTTGACTGGCTTCTTGATGAGTTCTTGGAAGAACTTGGCAGAGATCAACCTCCCTTGGCTTTCTTCAAAACTTCTTGAATTAGAACACAGTAGGGTTGTATCTCTATGCAGATGATATTCAATCAACTGCTGACTTGAGATTCTGATTTCAATCTGAATCTTCCTTATCAGCCTGGTTCAACAGCTGGTCTTCTTAGAAGGAGCTCTCTCTCTCCAACTTCTTAGATCTTCACTTGAAGGTCTTCTTCTTGTTGTGTTGTTTTTCACTTCATTGATTGCTTCATTGATTCCCTTCTGTTGAAGAAATAAGCCTTTATATAAGCTTTCTTCATGGTGACCGGCTGATCCGGTTTCTAACAACTTTCTGACGTCTCTGACAGTAGCAGTTGATCGGTTGAAATGGCAGCTGTCAAGTCATCCAGTCACTTCTTGAAATCTCTGTCACTGTCTGAAAGTATCGAGACAGATAGTCTTTATGTGTCGACACACATAGACTAAGTGTCGACACAAGTAGACTAAGTGTCGACACTAGCCTTCATGGTGTCGACACAACTCCTTGTGTTGTAATAGCTTCTCGACACTGCTTCTTCAGAATGTGTCGACACTGATCCTGTGTGTCGACACATGTCCTTCTTCTTCAATACTTAGTTGATTTCTGCTAAGTGTCGACACAACACCTTTGTGTCGACACATTTTCTTGTGTTGAAACTTGTTAAGTGTCGACACATCTTCTTTGTGTCGACACATGCCTTCTGTGTTGAAACTTTTGCTGAGTGTCGACACATCTCTTTTGTGTCGACACATTTTTCATGTGTTGAGACTTTGCTGTGTGTCGACACATCTCCTTTGTGTCGACACTTGTACTTAAACTTTGTTGAAGTTTGCTGAGTGTCGACACAGCCTCCTAGTGTCGACACATGTAATTGAACTTTGTTGAAGTTTGCTGAGTGTCGACACAGCCTCCTAGTGTCGACACTTTTGCTGTCGACAAAGTTTCTCTAGGTGTCGACACTGCTTCTAAGTGTCGACACTGCTTCTAAGTGTCGACACTGATTTTGTAGACATTTCTTCATTGTGTGTCGACACTGCCTGTATGTGTCGACACTTTTCTTCTGGTGTCGACTCTGCCTTCCTGGTGTCGACACAATTACTCCAAGTGTCGACACATCTTCTCTAGGTGTCGACACAAGCCTTCTTAAGTGTCGACACTTTTCTTCTAGGTGTCGACACATGGAGTTAAAAACTTTTCCTGCAAACCTGCAGTTACTTAACCTGCACAAATAAACTCAAAGCACATTAAATACATCTTGATGTGTATCATTGTGTAGGGTGAGGCTTCTTCAAATCAGGTACATATATTCCAATGTACCCAACAAATATATCATGGGCATAGAAAATAGAATAGATAAACTTTTTTATTATAATATAAAATTTATACTTTTCGACAGGCATAAATAAATATTGTATCTACTCAAAATTGGAATTCTGGATAATCGTTCGGTCATATGTAGGAAGAAAGTAGGCAGGCCACTCAGGTGAGCTTTTTCAAAGACCGGGGCTTATGATCACCTCCAAAGAAATCCATCAATGTCGGGGACCATATGCTTGCCCGTTCACACTCTCTCCACGATACTATCTCGTCTCAAGCATGAATCCGTAGGACTTTAGGATAATCACGGGTCTTAGTCTAAGGTTTGGTAGTCAAAGATAAACATGGAGGCTACATGCAACCCAAGCGAGCAAATAACAAGCTAAACCAATAAAGCCCATCAGAATTGCACGTGTGACACAGCCCCAGACTTAGCTTGAAAACCGGGTGTGTACATGGCCTAACCCGACCAATATCATGATAAACAAAATGGGGATTCCATTTCTCATTGTAATTCTTTTTAGATTTTCTCTTTCAATTCCCTCATTTTTCTTTTTTCCTTTTTTTTTGCAATCCCCAAATATTTAGCAAATAAACTTTCTTGTATTCATCTACTACATCATAAGAATTCCATACATCACACCTCATCAAAATATTAAATTCACTGGACCTAGGGGTGAGAAACGAAAACCGAAAACCGACTAAACCGACCGAACCGACCAAACCGCACCGACTTTGAAACCGAGTCGCCCGGTCCGGTGTCAGTTTGGTTTGGAGATTTTGAAAACCGAAGGCTTATCGGTTCGGGTCAGTTTTCAAGTTGTGAAAACCGACTAAACCGAAACGAACTGAGCACTTCACCACTGTTTTGGGGTGTATTTGATCGAGTAACTTTCAGATTATCTTTGGGTCTACAACCAAGTTCACTTTTCCCATCTCTGTGCTTGGTGAGATTTTTCTGACCCTTCTCCTTAGGTTTAAAGAGTTTTTCAGATCCTAAGTAATTTTGTTGGGAAAAAGTTTTATTAACAGTTTTATTATTTGGGATGTTATGTATATTAAATTGATTTAATAACGACAATGATTATCAATCGTGATACTCCAATTGCTCTGATTGCTTATTGTTGGATCTATTAGTATTAAAGTTGTCCAAATTATTATAGAGAATTGTGAGGTGTCATAAAAATTGTTTGCCTCAATATACCCAAACTCCGCATGTCTAAAAATGTACGAATATAATAATTTTCTGTGTGTGATGTCAATTTAATAAACATTCTCTCTGACTTATACTCAAAAAAATTGTATGTTATTTATTTAATATAAATCTTTAGTTGATAAAGATTATGAAATTATTAAAGGGAAGATGACCAATCCAAAAAAGCACTTGATTATGTTTGTTCGCAGAAAACTGACACCGAACCGCAAAAAACCGACTAAAAACCGAACCGACTTTGAACCGAACCGAATGGGTTCGGTTCGGGTCGGTTTGGACAAACCAAAAACCGAGGCATGTTGGTTCGGTTTCGGTTTGGGTCCAAACCGCCCCAAACCGAACCGCTCGCACCCCTAACTGGACCTCATGGATTTTGTTGCGATAGGAGGAATGGCTTTAGGCTTTGGTGAATGAAGGTGGAGATGAATCAAGGAGGGGTAGGCACAAACTTGGCTTGCAATGATTAGCAGCTAGGACAAGGTAAACAAGGCTCAAACTAGCCAAATGGATGGCCTACGTCACGCTCAAGCTTGACTAACCATGCACCAATGCTTCGAGAGTATCTTGGGGAAAGTTCTTAGCCAACGAGAAAGATGATCCTTCCTCCTGACTCGAGCAAAACGAGTCTAGTGACGGCTACACACATCCCTACACTACAGTTCAATTTCACCAAATTCAACATTTTTGAGTAGTACAAACAATATTTACATCTGGAGAAAAAGAATAAATCTACGAGCATAAAGAAAAATTAAATCTATAGTACTTCTACACAGACCATGAGTACTCGATTAGGAGCACTACACAAGTTTCGCACTACTATATCCTAAATTCCTAAGCCAGCACCACTATTTTAGAGTTTACACACAAGCAATGCATTTGACTCGAGTTGCGCGCGTGGATAAGATCACGCTCAAGTGGGTGATTCAGTGTGTGCTACAGTGATTTTGAAATAAATAACAACGGGTATGCTATAAAATGTGGGCTCGTGTAGTGACCACAGGCATGCTCTCCCCCCAGACTTGAATGCGACAACTCATAAAACTAAACATTCCCAATAATATAAAGAGTTAGGGTTGAGAAGTACCTATGCTCAAAACTGAGCATACCAGTCGTGCGGCGAGGTTGTCCGATGACAGCTGATCTGCTGCGCTTCAAAAAGTTCCAGCACCTGTGTATTAGAGATCTCACGCAAAATAAGAAAATAGAAATGCATATATATAAAGAAACACATCACACAAAACAGGACCAAGTGGTCTATTTTAAAAAAAAGAATACTAATCTAGATAATTGATGGGTTTATTTTCTCACAATAGGACTTATTCAAGGACCATGCACACTTTTAACTGATGGGAGTATGAAAATTGAAGTGCTCGGGCAGTTGTTCAAGTTCACATTTCACTAACGGGTATCGAAACGGCGATAGAACGAATACCCACATACCTGTGTAGTTATACCAGTCTTGAACATCTGGCATGGGTAGAATAAATGTTGTGAAGCTCGACGAGTCTGACTCCACTTGCACCCGATCTCCATCAATGCTAGGAGGAATTACAGGCCCTTGCACTAAATCGACCGGTTCCACGATGTGGCCATGCAGAGAAGTAGGCACGAGAGCGGGGTTATGAAATAAATTAGAAGAATGACAAAAAGTAACCTCAATCTTGGGTATGATCCCGGTGTCATCTCCCATTGGCGGAATTGTGGGTGGATCTACACAGCTATCTAGGTTGGTGCAAGAATGTGCTAGAGCTACATCCGTCTCGTCCGTGCATTAGACTTCCTTACATGGGACTGAGGCAGCAACCTCGGCCATGCAGATGTCCTCCTCAACTGGAACTGGCATAATGCTACAAACACCAGCTTCTCCCTGCGAATCAAACTCCATAACTGTGTCAGAAACAAAATAAATACTATGCAAGGTATAGGATAGAGGAGTAGTGCTCGTGAAAAAAAAATCAAGCACAGGCTCCGCACAACTAACAGACTCCATACAAGATGATATATGTCCATCAGGAGTAAAAACATCTGTGTCAGGGTTTTGATCAACACTTGTATCTGTGCAAATACTAGTATTTCTCCCTCCAAAATCTGAAGGTGGCACTAGTATGTACCCAGATACAGAAGGGGTGCTGCAAGTTATGGTAGTGGCGACAATCAGAATATCTGGTTCATCATCCTCCTCCAACTGTGCCAAGTAAGTAGCACACTCCTTCAAGGAGTGATCCCAACTCTGACAAAATAAACACTGCTTAGCCGGCTTTGTCTGTACAACAGGTACTGACACCGAATGAAAGTAGTGGGGCAATGGAAGCGCGGATCAGTAGCTAACAGGCATATGTCTAACATATTGAATACTAGATGAGGTTGGTGCTCCATATGTAGATCCTTGAGTGATTGGCTACCATACTCCTTAGGACATCTATCACTTGCATGAGAGATATCTCCACACCCAGCGACAACGGATATTAAACTTGTCCACATTATAACGATTACAAATTTCCATGATTAAACTACCTTGCATAGATTCTCAATAAAAATCTAACAATTCCAACCAACATAAATAAACAAAAATAGACTGGGAAAAAACAAATTTGAAACAAGCAACTCTGTCGTAACTCTCATAACACAACACAAATCAACAATACGCCAGCATTCCCCGGCAACAGTGCCAAAAACTTGATGCGTCGACAAGTGCACCGGTCACTGTAATGTAATAATTTTGGGAATAGCTTCCCTGAATGTCGATCTCGAGGAAATGCAGGGTGGGTATCATGACTGCGTCATAGAAATATCGTTACTAAAAGTTAAATGAAACAACAAAGGAGGTTGGTTTTTGGTTCCTAATGCTAACAAAATAAAAGGTGAACTAATTTGAGTCGTAAGCACAGCTTCGCTTGGTGGATAGAACTAGTACAGGCCGCTATATCGTGCTTTGTGAGGCAAATGGATGGAGAGCAAGTGGATGGAATGAACACACATGCGGAGAGTGAGGGTTGCAATCACCTCTTCGACCACCAACACTAGACTTTGCTAGAGTGGTTCTAGTGCGCGAGTGGAGTAGATGTGAATGGAGGCGAGTGCATCACAGCTAATAAAAAATAATGTAACTAACACAAGCAAACTTCATTCATAGACAAATAAAAGCAAGTTCAAGTTCATTACAAGCTTTAGAGTACAATCCACTATGGAGAAGAGGTAGAATAAAACGAAAGGGGGAAAGCCTAGTAGTGGTTCTTTGTAACGCCCCGATTTTTTTTCTGGTCCATGTGTAATTTTGTTTGGCATTACGTTAGCCTTTGCTGTGACTTGGTTGATAGCCTGTTTGCAAGATTCCCTAGCAAGCCAGAGTCTGTTTTGGTGACTCGGTGGTGCCTCTTCGGGAATGCTTGTGTTTTGGCTTCAGGCAAGGGTAGCCAAAGTTTTGTTTTTCAGATGCGGATTTTGACTTCGCCACTAGAGTCGTAGCTTGGGTAGTTGTTTGAACCCGCAATTGTTGGCTCGGGAAGAGAATGAGTAAGAAGTTATAACATCTGGATATGTAGCTCTGCTCTATTGGTTGCTGGTTTTTTTCCTTAGGTGTTACGAGTATGGTTGTAGTTTCCTGTAGTAGGGGAAAGGTGTAAGAGGTCAAGGACCTGGAGCTAATTTGGGTGACACGGCCTAGGACATGGTCGTGTCCCAGGGCGTGTCGGGGTACACGGCCTGTGACACGGGCGTGTCACAGAGCCTGTCCCGTGTGCGCCAACAAATAGGCCACCAGTAGGCGCCAACAACCTGACACAGAGCCTGTCCCGTGTGCATAAATCCTTCCCAGAACCAAGTAACCAACCACAAATAGGCAAAAACAGCAGTTTAAGTTCATACCCAGCATCGCAAGAGGCCACCAGTGGGCACCAACAACCTGACACGAACCCACTGGTGAGTGTGTATGTCTATACAGAAAGGTCAGGAACTACCTCACAAAATCGGGGATCCGCTATCTAAGCTACCCAAGAGGCCACGAACCAGCCCCTCCAAAGAACTAGCCGCTAAACCGGCTACAACCTGGACTTGAGACATTCAAGAAAAGAACACCTCAGCAAGGAAATAATCAAAAGGTAAATGAAGCATTAGAATTGTGAGCAAAAAAAAGAAGGGTTTACCAACCCGGCAACAAGCTGCTATAAGTAAAAGAAAGGGCATGACAGTAAGAAAAGAATGCTGCCTAAAGAATAGTAAAGCACACCAAGTGCGAGCAATAAAAGCAATATGCCCTACAAAAGAGTCTGCAACAGCAACAAGACATGCACATATGTGTCAAAAGAAAGAGTAAACAAAAACAAGGAAGGGACTAACAGTCCTAACACGTGGGTAAGTGGCAGTGGTCAAAACATGGATCTGAATACATAACCAACTCAGATCCAAAAAGGGCTAAGGGGTCAACAGTGGCAGCTTTAGGGTCCCACACACACCAACCCAAACCGGGGCAAAAATGCGGTGGCCACAGCTCTCCACATCAAAATCCACCCCTCCAGTGGCCACCAAAACTCCACCACCTGCCACAACCCAAGAGTCGGCATGCAGAAATTAGCCGAACACCCAATTCCACCCCCTAGAGAAAGGGAAAAAGTCACACTAACAATCCTAAGGAAACACGCGAACCCAAGACAAAAACATCGAGCCCACTTGACGCGGCGTTGAATAAGCTCCACTCACTTGACGCCAAAAAAAATACTTAGCCGCAAAAATCCTATGCTGGAGGACGGCGTTGAGTGAACTCGGCTCACTCGACGCTGTTAGCGCTTTCCACTTAGGGTAAACGTAAGTCTCGTTAAAACCGCAGCCTAAGCTCTCTCTCAACGCGCAAAAACAGAGAGTTGGAAATTTAATCCCAATCCTCCGTCCCATCCTAACTACTCGGGGCTACCGCAACTAAACCTAAACTGTAATTAACAGCAACCTCACCCTAACTCTAACTACCCACTGTACACCAAATCTCAAACAAAAGAGAGAACGTTGATTAATTGTAAGGAAAAGCAATGAAACACCCCATGACTGAAATGAAGGAAAAAGACATCCCATTACTCTAATTTCTAAGGAGGAAAAAGATAAGGAATGCAGAAGTATTGTACAGGAAATGAAACTTGAGTAAGAGTTAGAAATAATTTGGCAAGGGCAAGGGAGCCACTTGTCTCTACCTCTCCGGAAAAACAACCGCCACACCACCGCTTGGCTCCGGCGGCAAGATCGACCACCTAGAAGACCAAAGCTGAAACTTGAGGAAAGAAAATAAATCAGATATTTACAATTCCTGGATTCAAACCCTAAATCAAGAAAAACTTACATGGAAGGTAAGATCTAGACGAGAGCAAGCCAAATCCGCTATCGCACGAGAAAAACGAGCTCTAATCCTCCCGAAATCGCCGGCCAAAACAACCACTGCCTCCTCTCAAAACCCTTCTGCTGGAAGCTCTCCAGACTCGGGTACGATGAAAATGAGGAGGAAAAACGGTTCACGGCAACAAAATATGATTTCAGGAGAAAATGTACGGAACACGCCCAAGACACGCCCGTGACACGGCCCGACACGCCCGTGTCACGGGGCATGTACTAACTCGACGAGCGTCGATCTCCACTCGACGAAACACGGGACATGCCCCCGACACGCCCGTGACACGGCCCGACACGCCCGTGTCACGGGGTGTATACTCACACACCTACCCACTCGACGAAAGTCGATCTCCGCTCGACGAAACAGGTGGCACGCCCTATGACACGCCCGTGTCACAGGCCGTGTACCAACTTTAACACCACCCGACGATCGTGGAGCGTCGATCGTCGAACAGAGAGACACGCCCCGTGTCACGCCCGTGTCAGATACGACACGCCCGTGACACGACCGTGTTCTCACCAAAACACCGCCTGACGACCATCAAGCGCAGCTCGACGAACAGAAGGGGGACATGCCCTGTGACATGCCCGTGTCACAGGCCGTGTTTCTACCAAAAACACTCGTCGACCAGAAATCGTCGACCACAGGAGAAAGAGCTCTACCTGAGCACGACACGCCCTGGGTCACGGGCGTGACCCAGGCCGTGTCACCCAAACTTACACAAAAAGAAACCTGCTAACTCCTTAGCAAAAAGTTAAGGCACCAGCCTACAAGCTCAGCCACAACAGACCACGCACAGTACTTCAAACATTACAAACATTACAGCTAATCTAAAACAATCGTCTAAACGACGCAAAAACGATCGATCCCAGACTTCGACCAGAACTCGCACCTTAGCTAAATACCCAAGCTACGAAAACAACGGTGAGGTAGAAAACAACATCTGACGATCGCACACTCGGGCTAACACCTCCCGAAGCCAAAACACAAGCATTTCCCTAAGAGGCCCAACCGAGTCACCAAAAGAGACTCTGGCTAGCTGGGGAAAACTTGCCAACAGGCTACAACCAGGCTACACCAGGAACCTAAAGAGCTAGGACCACGCTCTACAACGACGAAGGGCCGGAAAAATGCGTCATCGTAACGCCAATCCAAGATCAAACAAAACAAAGAAAAACCGGGGGCGTTACAGCCACTCCCCCTAACAAAACGTTTCGCCTCGAAACTTTACTCACAACCATCCTATAAAGAAGGAGAGAGAAAGAGCCAGGAAAAAGGGCTACATATATATATAAATAAAACAGAACATACCAGGAACAAGATCAGGGAAACAGATGAGGGTGAGCCTCCCTCATATCCAACTCCAATTCCCACGTCGCGCTTTCTACACACTGATTCCTCCATAAAACTTTAACCATATGAATAGACTTCTTCCGCAACGCACGAACCTGAGAATACAGAATGCGGACAGGCACCTCCACATAAGAAAGATTCGGCTCCAGCTGAGGCACAGAATCCAAAACCTGCCTGTCATTCATCACACATTTCCGCAGCTGACTGACGTGGAAGACATCATGCACGCCAGTGAAATTTGCGAGCAAAGCCAGCCTATAAGCTGATGTCCCAATCCGCTCAACAATCGGAAACGGACCCACGTACCTCGGGTCCAACTTCCTGTTCTTGCCAAACCGCTTGACTCCGATCAATGGGGAGACCTTTAAGAACACTGAGTCCCCCACCACAAATTCCAAGTCCGATCTACGCCGATTGGCGTTTTTCTCATATCTCTCCTGTACTATCCGAAGCTTTTCCCGTATAAGCTTCACAGCGGTTTCCATCTCCTCGAGTGCTTCTGGACCCAACAAAGGTCTCTCGCCAACCTCAGCCCAAAACAAGGGAGTCCTGCAGCGCCTCCCGTACAAAGCTTAAAAAGGAGCCATTTGCAAGTTTCTTGATAACTGTTGTTATACGCAAATTCCATAAGCCGCAAGCGCTCATCCCATGCTCCTTCGTGGTCCAGAACATAGCGTCGGATCATATCTTCCACAATCTGATTCACTCGCTCCGTCTGACCATTAGTCTGCGGATGATAAGTTGTGGAATATCTCAAATCTGTACCCAACCCTTCTTGAAGGCTCTTCCAAAAATGAGATGTAAACCTGGAGTCTTGATCTGATATGATACTCACGGGTACCCCATGCAATCTGATAACCTCATCCAAATACAGATCGGCTATCTTCCTCATCGGATAATCGATCTTAAATGGTACGAAGTGAGCACTCTTCGTCAATCTGTCTACAATCACCCAAACTGAATCATGCCCCTTAGGAGATCTCGGTAAGCCTGTAATGAAATCCATCGAGATACTCTCCCACTTCCACATCGGAATCTCTAAGGGAGTCCGCTTGACACCAGGCCTCCCATGGTCGGCTTTCACACGCCTGCAAGTGAAACACTCTGAAACAAATATGGCTATGTCCTTCTTCATCCCACACGACCAGGCAATCTGCTTTAAATCATGATACATCTTGGTAGACCCTGGATGGTAAGCAACACTAGATCCGTGGGCTTCCCTGCACACCATATCCCGAATATCTCCAACTGCGGGAATGCAAAACCTGCCACGATACTTCAAGGTACCCGCATCATCTATAGAGAAATCTAGTAATTCACCTTTTTCAGCTCGAAGGTACAAATGCAGAAGATCGGGATCATCCTTCTGATGCAGTCTCGTACGCGCAATCCACGAAGGTTCTGCTACTATCAAGCTACTCTACGAATCGCAGCTTCCCACATAAATGTCCATCAAAAGAAACTCTTCTACTAGACGCTCGGCGGAGAGATTGAAAATCTTGCCTGACTTCCGACTCAGGGCATTGGCCACCACATTCGCTTTACCCGGATGGTACTGGATTTCAACATCATAGTCGGCCACATACTCCAACCACCGCCGCTGGCGCAGATTCAATTCTTTCTGAGTGAAGACATACTTCAGACTCTTATGATCCGTGAAAATCTTGCACTGCGCGCTGTATAACAAATGCCTCCACAATTTCAACGCATAGATCACAGCTGCAAACTCCAGGTCATGCGTAGGGTAATTCCTCTCGTGAGTCTTTAGCTGCCTCGACCTGTACGCAATCACCTTCCCGCCCTGCATCAATACGCAGCCCAGTCCGACGTGCGATGCATCCACATATATATCATATTCACTAACTTCAGTAGGTAAGGACATAATTGGAGCTGAACATAACCTTCTTTTTAATTCCTCAAAAGCCTCCTCACACTTGCCATCCCATATGAAGGCTACATTCTTCTGCGTCAACCTGGTCAACGGCGCAAACAAGGTAGAGAATCCCTCTACAAATCTTCTATAATATCCAGCCAAGCCCAAGAAGCTTCTGATCTCTTTGGGAGTAACAGGCCTCACCCACTCCATAACAGCAGCGATCTTTTCTGAGTCCACCGATATTCCCTCCTTATTCACCACGTGGCCGAGAAAAGAAACTTGAGGCAACCAAAATTCGCATTTGCTCAGCTTGGCGTATAGCTTATGGTCTCTCAGAGTCGCCAAGACTAGTTGCAAATGCCGATCATGCTCCTCCGCATCTTTAGAATACACCAAAACATAGTCTATAAAGAGAATCACAAACTTATCCAGGAAGTCCTTGAAAACTCTGTTCATCCGATCCATAAAAGCTGAGGGCGCATTAGTCAAACCAAATGACATAACCAAAACCTCGAAATGCCCACGACGAGAGCGGAACGCCGTCCGCAGAACATCTGACTCCCAAATCCTCAACTGGTGATAGCCCGAACGAAGATCTATCTTGGAAAACACGGCACTACCACGCAGTTGGTCAAACAGATCGTCAATCCGAGGCAAAGGGTACCTGTTCTTAATAGTAACTTTGTTCAGCTCTCTATAGTCGATGCATTGCCTCATCGACCCATCTTTCTTTTTAACGAACAGCACTGGTGCACCCCAGGGCGAAGAACTCGGCCTATGAAACCTTTTGCCAACATCTCATCCAGCTGAATTCGCAACTCTTCCAGCTCTCGCGGGGCCATCCGGTATGGCTCCTTTGCAATAGGACGCGTGTCTGGCTCCAAATCTATAACAAACTCGACATCTCGATCGGGTGGAAGACCGGGAAGATCATCAGGAAACACATCAGAGAAGTCACATACCACAGGAATCTCTTCCAAACGCGGCACTCTAACAACTGTCCCTACCAGAGAGACCACATAGGCAAAACAGCCAGAATCAAGCAACTTCCGAGCACGCACCGCAGAAATAACTGGAGACTCCTGGAGAGAATACCCATAAACGCTCTCTGGCTGACCGTTGTCTTTGACGAAGTCCAAGTGCTTACCCTTGCACTGGATCACAGCATCGCACCTTGACAACCAGTCCATGCCCAAGATAACATCGAAGTCCTCCAGGTCAAGCACCTTCAGATCTGCCTTGGCTAGAAAATCCCCCAACAAAATCGGACAATCAAGGACAACCAGGTCCGTAACCACAGAGTCACCGGAGGGGAACTTAACGCAAAAGGCACCGCCAACACGATCTAGGCCCAAACTGAACCGCTCCATGAAGGCTCTAGCCACAAACGAGTGGGTAGCGCCTGAATCGAAGAGAACGCGCGCCCAGCGGTTCTTTACCTTAAATCGTCCTACAAATAGCGCAAGCATCTAAGGCCACAAACGCTAAAACGAAAACTACAACCAAAAAGGGAACATAACGAAACGACTGAGGAGGAGTCGAACCTGAGATAACCTGGGTCGAAGTCTGCGCTTCGTCTGCCGAAAGTACATTCAGCTTCCCTTTTCCTCTATCCAATTGCTGAGGCGGGGGCAAAGCCTGGAGGGGAACTGGCTGCATAATAGGCTGGGACTGTGGGCACTTTGTCTTGAGATGACCCTTCTGGCCGCACTGAAAATAGACCTTATCTCTTAACCAGCAACGGGCAGCATCATGCCCCTTCCTTCCACACAAGGCACAGACCGAGTCACCTCGGGGAGCACCCTGAATCGCATGCACCTGCTCCTTCTTCTGCGCTCCCCACCTTTTGAAACACTTCTCAAATGGGTGGTCTGGCCGGCCACAGAAACTACAAACCTCTTTGTTCTTCTTTATCGAGACAGCATCAGGTTCCTGAGGACTCTTCCCTCCACCGGACTTCCGCTTATCCTTCCTCAACTGCTGACCTCTATTCTTGGCATTCTCAATGGCCTCAACTCTCAAGGTAGCTTCGACCGCGCTGGCATAACTGACTGCTCCGTAGGCATTCGCTAATTGTTGAATGTCGCTTCTAAGTCCACCCAGAAATCGCTTAACTCGGTCTGCTTCAACACTCACCAGACCAGGAGAAAACCGACTCAACTTACTAAACTCAATCTCGTACTCACTAACCGTGAGTTTCCTCTGCTTCAAATGGAGAAAGTCATTCATCAGCCGGTCCCTCTCGACTGAAGGCAGAAACTTACTCAACAGCATCACCTTAAATGACTCCCAAGAGAACACTGCCACCAAGCTTTCTTTCTCCCTCAGCCACCAATTCTTTGATATGCCCTTGAGCTGGTAGGCGGCGAGCATCACTCTCTGATCGTCTGTAATCCCTGAGTAAGAGAACATCTCCTCAGTGGTAATCAGCCAGTCATCCAAAATCATAAAATCTGCTTGCCCATCATAAGTAGGGGGTCGCAGCCGCTGAAACTGGGACATAAACGCCATCTCCGGGGGCACCACAACCAAAGGCACGGGAGGAGCAGGAGGGGCAGGGACCGCTACCCCCTCAGCGGGGTCCGGAACTCTCGGAGCCTGTCCCGCCACCACTGCCACAAGGGACTGAATCTGAGCCTGCATAGCCACCACCTGTCTCGATAAGGCCTCATTGCTCTACCGCAGGTTTTCTACCAACGCCTCGCTCTGCGCTCCTGACGTCTCACCCTCGGATTGGGGGGTCGATCTCGCCGCAGGATGTCTCGCCATCCTATAATCGCACAAGCTTTAGACAAAACCTAGCCCAATAGCTAGAACAAAACTACCCGGTACAGACAAACACACTTAAATATGAACTTCAACTGCAAAACTTGCTCTGGGAGTTGTTTTTACCATGATGATGTTATGCTTAACCTAAGATGGTTCACCACCATCATACTAACTCATGTGCCTAAACCATGAATGCATGTATTTGTATTCTTTTTGACTCAAAAACCATGCGTGTACATATGTCATCTTGCAAATCTTTAGCTTGGCACGTTGTGCTTATGAAATGTTATGCTATGCATGATGTGCTATGCATTCTAAAAAGGCCTTAATGCATGCCATGGGCGGCGTACACATGAAAATGTTATGCATCCCATACTACATAACATTCCCATGCAACGAAAAAAGAAAACGTGCTAGCCGCATTCATTTGGTGAGGTTATGCATCCCATACTACATAACCCTCACATGTTGCCCCCTATTGTGGATCCATATACGAACACATATTATGCATCCCATACTACATAATATGCCTCGTATACTTCTTTATGCTCATGAGTGTTGTGTTCGTGCTTTAGCCAAGACGTGCTGATGACATATCGGTGTGTGTATGGTATGATGCTAACCACTAATGCAAACAAGGGAAAGGTTGCCCGACCATTTGTCAAGCAACCTCCCTATGATACCAACTGTCACAACCCGCATCTTCTCAATGATAAAATCGTATCAGAGCAAGGGAAAACACGTGTCGTGATGCCACGTCGTGCAGGGGATAACTGCACATGCTCAGGCAAAACTCCAGACCTAGATTTTAAGGAAAATCGTTGATTAAATATGAAAGAAAATCAGTTATGATGAAAGGTCGTATCCCTCGGCACGGTGGATCAGCTAGTCCACAATTAAAAATTATATTTATGGGCAGTAGAAATACTTTGGTTCAATTAAGTTGACACCCTAATGAGCATAAGTGTCCCCGAAGGATGACTCGTGGTATGCACGACTCTAAAGTGAATATAATATATATGAAAGATAGTCTTTTTACGCTAAGGAAATATAGTGTTTTTGTTTTATAAATATGTTATGCATGAGGTACATATAATAATGCTTTTAGGGTTTAAAATATCTAACATACAACCTAGCATAAATCCTTCATAGAAGCAAGTAACCAACCACAAATAGGCAAAAATAGCAGTTTAATTTCATACCCAGCATCGCAAGAAGCCACCAGTGGGCGCCAACAACCTGACACGAACCCACTGGTGAGTGTGTATGTCTATACAGAAAGGTCAGGAACTACCTCACAAAATCGGGGATCCGCTATCTCAGCTACCCAAGAGGCCACGAACCAGCCCCTCCAAAAGAACTAGCCGCTGAACAGGCTACAACCTGGACCTGAGGCATTCAAGAAAAGAACACCTCAGCAAGGAAATAATCAAAAGGTAAATGAAGCATTAGAATTGTGACCAAAAAAAAGAAGGGTTTACCAACCTGGCAACAAGCTGCTATAAGTAAAAGAAAGGGCATGACAGTAAGAAAAGAACGCTGCCTAAAGCACAGCAAAGCACACCAAGTGCGAGCAATAAAAGCAATATGCCCTACAAAAGAGTCTGCAACAGCAACAAGACATGCACATATGTGTCAAAAGAAAGAGTAAACAAAAACAGGGAAGGGACTAACAGTCCTAACACGTGGGTAAGTGGCAGTGGTCAAAACATGGATCTGAATACATAACCAAATCAGATCCAAAAAGGGCTATGGGGTCAGCAGTGGCAGCTTTAGGGTCCCACACACACCAACCCAAACCAGGGCAAAAAGGCGGTGGCCACAGCTCTCCACATCAAAATCCACCCCTCCAAAGGCCACCAAAACTCCACCACCTGCCACAACCCAAGAGTCGGCATGCAAAAATTAGCCGAACACCCAATTCCACCCCCTAGAGAAAGGGAAAAAGTCACACTAACAATCCTAAGGAAACACGCGAACCCAAGACAGAAACGTCGAGCCCACTTGACGCGGCGTTGAATAAGCTCCACTCACTTGACGCCAAAAAAATTACTTAGCCGCAAAAATCATACGCTGGAGGACGGCGTTGAGTTAACTCGGCTCACTCGACGTTGTTAGCGCTTTGCACTTATGGTAAACGTAAGTCTCGTTAAAACCGCAGCCTAAGCTCTCTCTCAACGCGCGAAAACAGTGAGTTGGAAATTTAATCCCAATCCTCCGTCCCATCCTAACTACTCGGGGCTACCGCAACTAAACCTAAACTGTAATTAACCGCAACCTCACCCTAACTCTAACTTACCCACTGTACACCAAATCTCAGACAAAAGAGAGAACGTTGATTAATTGTAAGGAAAAGCAATGAAACAGCCCATGAATGAAATGAAGGAAAAAGACATCCTATTACTCTAATTTCTAAGGAGGAAAAAGATAAGGAATGCAGAAGTATTGTACAGGAAATGAAACTTGAGTAAGAGTTAGAAATAATTTGGTAAGGGCAAGGGAGCCACTTGCCTCTACCTCTCCGGAAAAACAACTGCCACACCACCGCTTGGCTCCGGCGGCAAGATCGGCCACCTAGAAGACCAAAGCTGAAACTTGATGAAAGAAAAGAAATCAGATATTTACAATTCCTGTATTCAAACCCTAAATCAAGAAAAACTTACATGGAAGGGAAGATCTAGACAAGAGAAAGCAAAATCCGCTATCGCACGAGAAAAACGAGCTCTAATCCTCCTGAAATCGCCGGCCAAAACAACCATCGCCTCCTCTCAAAACCCTTCCGCTGGAAGCTCTCCAGACTCGGGAACGATGAAAATGAGGAGGAAAAACGGTTCACGGCAACAAAAGATGATTTCAGGAGAAACAGTACGGAACACGCCCAAGACACGCCCGTTACACGGTCCGACACGCCCGTGTCACGGGGCGTATAATAACTCGACGAACGTCGATCTCCACTCGACGAAACATGGGACACACCCCCGACACGCCCGTGACACGGCCCGACATGCCCGTGTCACGGGGCGTGTACTCACACACCTACCCACTCGACGAAAGTCGATCTCCGCTCGACGAAATAGGTGACATGCCCTGTGACACGCCCGTGTCACAGGCCGTGTACCAACTCGAACACCTCCCGACGATCGTGGAGCGCGTATCGTCGAACAGAGAGACACGCCCCGTGTCACGCCAGTGTCTGATACGACACGCCTGTGACACCACCGTGTTCTCACCAAAACACCGCCTGACGACCATCGAGCGTAGCTCGACGAACCGAAGGGGGACATGCCCTGTGACACGACCGTGTCACAGGCCATGTTTCTACCAAAAACACTCATCGACCAGAAATCGTCGACCACAGGAAAAAGAGCTCTACCCGAGCACGACACGCTGATAATACGTTTGCAGTCAATTTTATTAGGATATTTTCGGGGTTTTAAAGCCAATCATGTCTTGTAAAGTACTTGTTTTGATTCCCCTTTGTATATATTTTTGTCGCTAATGCATTTTTTCTGCTTTTTACAGGTTTTCACGGCTTTCAGCCGAAGTTTGCTGTGACACGCCCCAAGATCACGCCCTACCAGGGCGTGTACCTAGGGCGTGTACCTAGAGGAATGAAGCAATTGGTCCGAAACTGCATTCCGTGGAAACTTTGTGTACACGCCCTCGGTCACGCCCGTGACACACCCGACACGGGCGTGTACTATAGGCGTGTCCCCAGGTTCCGAGGAATCGCCGCAGCGCGCTCGTTTTTCCCGCTCCACCGTCGCACCGAAAGTGTCACGCCCCAGGGTCACGCCTGACTCGGGCGTGACATATGGGCGTGTACTTCAGCAATTCCGCCCGTCACCTCCAGCATTCAATTTCAGCTCCCAAAGTCACGCCGCAAAGAACACGCCCCATGGTCACGCCCTACCAGGGCGTGACCTGTGGGCGTGTACCGCAACAACCCCGTCAGAATTCAATTCCTGCCCGAAAAAGTCACGCCGAATGTGTCACGCCCCAGGGTCACGCCCGACCAGGGCGTGACAGGGGGGCGTGACCCGACCCGAAAAATTCTATAAATAGAGCCCAACTCCAGGGGTTTTAAGAGAACTTTCGCTTTGAGAGGGGAGGTTCTGTCCTTTGTTTTTCTGAACTTTTAAGCATGTATTTTCATTTCTAGTTCATAGCTCTAGCTTTATGCTTTCCCTGTATTAGCTCCTAGCTTCTTTCTGTAGTATGATGCTAATGATAGTGTAGTTTCCTTTTCATGTTCTTGTAATCTCTGGTTTTCAAGCTGTAAGATCATTGTTTCTCTTAATAAAAAGTGTTGTTTTCTTTTTCGTTCCTGCTCTGTTTTCAGTATTTTTCTTCTACTCATCTCCCTCTTCCACCTCACCATGATTAACTAATCCTCCATGTACTCGATCTAATTGATCCGAGGTTCGAGTGATTAGGTTATGATGCTTTGAATCTTACCTTTTCTTTTTAGGGTTTAGCTTTGAATTACTCTTGATTTATCACGGGTTGGAGGTATATTATCGATATATACTCTCCACCTTTGCTTTCATTCTGGGCTAGCCGAGAGGCCGAAAGTTTGAAATGAGCACTCAAGAGTAAAGGGAGTTGTTCGCACCCCTCGAGAGAGGCAGACGTTCAAATCTCCCGGATTGGAGTAAATTCCATTAGAGGGGTTCACCGCGTAAAGCGAGTTTTAGGCCTCCGATTTAGGCGAAAGTCGGTCGGACCTTCCTAAACTCAGTTAGGCACGGCCTTCGAGAGAAGCGTGTCAATATTCATGGAACCTCCACGGTCAAGGACCTTTACCCTAATTAGCTTAGGTTTATTTATCGTATTTTTCTAACCACTCTTGCCGAGGTGATTTCTGATCGAGTGCATTTTCCCTTCATCGTTACTAAGCTTAATTTAATCGCTCTTTTAGCTCTCTTTATCTTTTCATACAAGTAGTTCTCTTCTTTTAGTACATTTAGCCAAACCTTATTTTGCCGTCGATAAAATAATAGATTTCGTGTGAGTAAGCTTACTCAACTGTTCCCGGATTTCAATACGACACTTGTGTCCCCTAGCTGCATTTCGATAGGTATACTTGCCTTGATGAATTGTTAGTTTGGTATTTTCTCTTTGCAGATATCTCAGAGACAATCAAGTTTTTGGCGCCGTTGCCGGGGAAGCAACGCTTGTTGATAAATTGAAAACGCGAATATATTAATTTTATCACTTCTCTTTCTCAGCCTCCTTATATTTTTCCGCCTACTCACTTGAGTTAAATGGCTGGATTTTGTTAAGTGTGTGTATTTTTAATTTTTCCGCCTACTCACTTGAGTTAATTGGCTGGATTTATTTCAGTAGAGTGTGCGTATTTTATTTTTTCCGCCTACTCACTTGAGTTAATTGGCTGGATTTATTTCAAGCAAGTGTGCGTATTTTATTTTTCCGCCTACTCACTTGAGTTCATTGGCAGGCTTTATTTCAGTAGAGTGTGTTTACTTTCTGTAGAGTGGGTGTGTTTTAATTTTCTGTCGAGTGCGTGAGTATAGCTTTTAATTTCCGCCTACTCGCACAGAGATAAGTGGTTGGATTTTAATTACCGCATTCATAATAGAAACCCACATCACAAAATTTTCTACACCACCTAACTCTCTCGAAAAGGGCAAAGTGGCTCTAAATGCCACTATCTTGTCTAGTACCTTGCGAACCCTTCACCGGGTAGCCCTTGGGAAGTTCGGGAGTTAAAATATAAAAAAATCTATTTCAAAAAAATTTTTCCAACTTCATTAGCTCTTTTACTTTTTAGTCTTGCTTCTCCTCTTTTCTTCTAGTGTATGACCCGCGGTAGTCCGTCGGTTACTTTGGACCTGGACCATGAAATTGAGCGTACTCTTCGGAGAAGATCGCGATTTCAAGGCCCTACTACCCAAGTGCCGGTTGAGGATTCCGAGTCATTTTCTACCTTAAGAATGGCAGAACCCAACGTGGAGGAAGTCGTGCAAAGGCCTATGTCCTATTATGCACGACCAAATCTCGAGGGTACAGAAACGAGTATAGTTCGCCCTGCAATAAATAATAATAATTTTGAACTGAAGCCTAGCATAATTCAAATGGTGCAGCAGTATGTGCAATTTGACGGGCTTCAAGATGAAGACCCGAACGCACACATAGCCAGCTTTCTTGAGATTTGTGACACCTTCAAGATAAATCGTGTCACAAATGATGCTATTAGGCTAAGATTATTTCCTTTCTCTCTTAGAATTAAGGCTAAGCAGTGGCTGAACACCCTTCCTAAATATAGCATAACTACTTGGACGCAATTAACTGAAAAATTTTGGCCAAGTATTTTCCGCCTGCTAAAACTGCTAAACTTAGGAATGACATTTCTGCCTTTGGACAGATAGACTCTGAGACCCTTTACGAAACCTGGGAAAGATTTAAAGAATTATTAAGATGATGCCCACATCACGCTCTGCCTGTATGGCTGCAGGTGCAGACGTTTTATAATGGGCTAAATCAAAGCACGAAGCAAATGATAGACGCAGCTTCTGGCGGTACTTTAAACCATAAGACCCCGGAAGCAGCTCTTGAGCTGTTTGAAGACATGGCCATGAACACTTACCAGTGGAATGTGCCTAGGTCCCGCCCAAACAAACCTGCAGGTCTCTTTGAAGTGGACAACGTCTCACAACTCGCACTGCAAGTTGAAATATTAAGCAAAAAAATTACGGAGATGACTGCTGCCTCCGCCCCTCAGGTATGGGAATCTGCAACTCCTCCCGCTGAACATTTGGATTATGTAAATAATATGCCTAGAACTGCTTTTAATAATTTTTCTGCTGCGAATTATCATCCTCCTGGTTTTAATTTTCCGAATAGTTATAATCCTGCGTTAAGAAATCATCCGAATTTTTCGTGGAGCAATCCATCGAATGCTGTGCGCCCGCCACCGCAAAGTGATTTTTCTGCTCCACCACCACCTCCTCCTCAAAGTTTTCCAAAACCTCCAAATTTGGAGGAAGTGTTTTCAAAATACATGAATGCTAATGACGCTACGATTAGGACATTAACCGGAAGTGTTAAAAACTTAGAAAATCAGGTAGGACAGCTCGCTAAATTGATTTCTGAGCGACCCGTAGGGTCTCTTCCTTCCAATACCGAGCCCAACCCGAGAGAGCAAGCGAAAGCTATAACTCTTCGGAGTGGGAAGAAAGTTCCTGGTCTGGTAAGTGAAGAACCCGAGGCAAGCTCCGCTCCCGTTTTTAAAAATCAAAGCTCCGCTCCCGTTTTTGAAAATCAAAGCTCCGCTCCCCTTTTAAAAATTCCATCCTCTGCCAAAGAAATTATCACCCCTATCGTACAAAAAGAATTCACTCCACCACCCACCTTTAAAAATAATCCATCCCTGTCATACCCTTCCGAACTTAATAAACAACGACAGGATGATCAATACACCCGTTTTTTGGAAATGTTTAAGCAAATCCACGTAAATCTGCCTTTCCACGAAGCCATATCCCAGATGCCGAAGTACGCAAAATACCTTAAGGACCTCCTAACTAACAAGAAGAAGTTAGAGAACCTTTCTCATGTCACGTTAAATGCCGCGTGCTCGGCGGTTTTGACAAACGGATTACCGAAAAAAATCAGTGACCCGGGTAGTTTCTCTATCCCGTGTGTCTTCGGTGATCTCTTTGTCAAACACGCTTTAGCCGACTTAGGTGCGAGTATTAATCTTATGCCCCTCTCGTTGTTTAAAAAGTTAGGAATTGGTAGTCTCAACCCCACACGCATGAGTATCCAGCTAGCCGACAGGTCAGTCAAATACCCGTTAGGAATAATGGAGGACGTCCTAGTCAAAGTTGACAAGTTCATCTTCCCGGTGGACTTTGTCATTTTAGACATTGAAGAAGACGTCGAGGTTCCCCTGATCCTTGGCCGACCCTTCCTTGCCACCTCTCGAGCTATCATTGATGTAAGCAATGGTAAGCTCTTCCTTCGAGTGGGCGACGATGAGGTAACTTTCTCTATCACCCCCTCGATGAAGAACACACTAGCTAATGATGGCTCCTGTTTTTTCATGGATACCATAAGTGAAGAATTCTTCTCTCCCACCTCTGATTTTGACAAAGAATTTTCCAATTTTTGATCCTCTCCTACTCTTCCAACTGAATCTCTACACATAAGTGAAGAATCCTCCACTCGCCCCTCAGATTTTGAAAAAGAATTTAATGATTTTTGTTCCTCTTCTACTTTTCCAACTGAATCGCTGCACGAAGCCTCCATGGTCGCTAGCAACACCCCTTTTAATTTTACATATAAAAAAGTGTACGAGGACATAGTTTTTGAAAAAGAACAAATTTCCAAGACCTCGTATGATGACCCCCCTACCTTGGAACTGAAAGAACTACCAGAGCACCTTCAATACGCTTTCTTAGAAAAGGACTCTAAGCTGCCTGTCATAATTTTGGCCTACCTCACGGATGCACAAAAGAATAAACTTCTTTCAATTTTACAAAAGCATCGCCAAGCTATTGCTTGGCAGATATCTGATATCAAGGGCATAAGCCCATCTTTCTGCACTCATAAAATCTTAATGGAAGATAATTCTCGTAACTCTATACAACCTCAGCGCCGTATAAACCCAAACATGAAAGACGTAGTTAAGGGCGAGGTTATGAAATTGTTAGACGCAGGAATTATCTATCCTATATCCGACAGTAAGTGTGTTAGCCCAGTACAGGTAGTAGCAAAGAAGGGAGGGATAACGGTCGTAAGTAATGAAAATAATGAATTAATCCCGACTCGGACGGTGACCGGATGGCGAATGTGTATAGATTACCGTAAGTTGAATGACGCCACCCGCAAGGATCACTTCCCCTTGCCGTTCATTGATCAAATTTTAGAACGACTTTCCGGACATAGCTTTTATTGTTTTCTCGATGGCCTCTCGGGGTATCTTCAAATCCCCATCTCCCCCGAGGACCAGGAGAAAACTACGTTTACTTGTCCCTTCGGCACCTTCGCCTACCGAAGAATGCCGTTTGGATTGTTCAATGCGCCGGCTACATTCCAACGATGTATGCTCGCCATCTTTGACAAGTACGTAGAAAGCATTATGGAAGTCTTCATGGATGATTTCTCCGTCTTCGGGAATTCCTTCGATAGTTGCTTAGAGAACCTCGAAAAAGTCCTAGAGCGATGCGAAGAAACTAACCTCGCCTTAAATTGGGAAAAATGTCATTTTATGGTAAGGGAAGGGTTAGTTTTGGGACATAAAATTTCTGAAAGGGGTATTGAAGTAGACGTTGCGAAAATAGAAGTTATCGAGAAACTGCCGCCACCTACGAACATAAAAGCCATAAGAAGTTTCCTGGGTCATGCGGGTTTCTACCGCCGCTTCATAAAGGACTTTTCCAAAATCACCAAGCCCCTTACCCATCTCTTAGAAAAAGACGCCCCATTCATCTTTGATGACCTCTGTCTAGCTGCCTTCAATTTAATAAAAGAAAAATTAGTTAATGCGCCAATCATGATAGCTCTGTTGTGGGATCTTCCATTTGAAATAATGTGTGATGCAAGTAGTTATGCGGTGGGAGCCGTACTAGGTCAACGTATTTCCAAAAACTTCCACCCCATTTATTACGCTAGTAAAACTCTCACATCTGCACAGGAAAATTACACCACAACCGAGAAGGAGCTCTTAGCTGTAGTATTCGCATTTGACAAATTTTGCCCTTATATTACTCTTTCGAAAATTATTGTTTTTACGGACCACTCGGCCCTCAAATATCTTCTCTCTAAAACGGATGCCAAGCCTCGCTTGATTCGCTGGGTCTTACTCCTCCAGGAGTTTGACTTAGAGATCCGTGATAAGCGAGGTGCGGAGAACTTGGCCGCCGACCACCTTTCGCGCCTAGACAACCCGTTTATCGAGCAATTAGACGAAAATTCTTTTCATTACTATTTTCCTGATGAGAAGCTGTTCATAATTAACACATCTACTTCTCCTTGGTTTGCCCACATCGCCAACTATCTAGTGGCCCGTGTGCTCCCAAAAGAGTTTTCATCTCAGCAAAAGAAGAAATTCTTTTCTGAGCTGAAGAACTACTTTTGGGAGGACCCGCATCTTTTTAAAGTCTGTGCAGACCAAGTGATCAGGAGGTGTGTTTCCTTGGATGAAGGATTAGATATTATTAAACATTTGCATGAAGGACCGACAGGTGGGCACTATCCAGCTGCTCGCACCGCTCACAAAGTGTTAAGCGCGGGTTTTTACTGGCCCAGCCTGTTTAAAGACGCGCATGCCTTTGTGAGTAGGTGTGATAGTTGCCAACGGTCGGGGAATATTTCGAATAAAAATGAAATGCCACAAAATTATTTTCTAGAGTGCGAAGTTTTCGACCTCTGGGGGATTGATTTTGTCGGCCCTTTTCCTTCTAGCTTCGGGAATAAGTATATTTTAGTTGTCGTTGATTATGTTTCACGTTGGGCCGAAGCCCAAGCTCTTCCTACGAATGACGCCCGAGTCGTAGTTAATTTCCTCAAAAAATTATTTTCTCGATTCGCTACGCCGCGCGCTATCGTTAGTGATAGGGGTTCCCATTTTTGTAACGCACAATTTTCAAAAATCCTAACTAAATATGGCGTTACTCATAAGCTTTCCACTGCCTACCACCCCCAAACTAACGGACAAGTCGAAGTAGTGAATAGAGAAATAAAAAGAATTTTAGAAAAGACTGTTTCAACATCTAGAAAAGACTGGTCCGCCAAATTAGACGATGCTCTATGGGCCTACCGAACAGCGTACAAAACCGCCCTCGGCTGTACGCCATATCGGTTGGTTTATGGAAAATCGTGTCATTTACCCGTAGAGTTAGAACACCGCGCCTTTTGGGCCTTGCGATTTTTAAACTTCGATCCCCACTCGGTCGGCGATTTTCGAAAATTTCAACTTAACGAACTCGACGAGTGGCGCTCTTACGCGTATGAAAATAACAGACTTTATAAAGAGCGGACGAAGCGTTTACACGATCGACATCTTAGGCACCCAAAAATCTTTAAGCCAGGCGACCAAGTGCTTCTTTATAACTCTCGTTTACGTTTATTCCCGGGTAAATTAAAATCACGTTGGTCTGGGCCTTTTACTGTTTTAGAAGTCTTTTCTTATGGTACTGTTTTAATTTCTCACCCTGATAAGGGTACTTTCAAAGTGAATGGTCAGCGTCTTAAACTGTATTTCTGTGATGATGTCAGTCTCAACCCTGTTAACTCTATCTTTCCGGTCCTGACATTTGATTAATCTGAACATTATTTTACTCACAAACTTTGACATTTATTCGAACTTATTTTTAAAACAATATTTGGGACAATCTTATTTTGATGCGTCGAGCTCAAACGACGCTTTAAACAAAGGGCGCTCTTGGGAGGCAACCCAAGTTATCTTTTTATGTTTTCTTTCTTTTACACTTTTTGCCCCGACTGGCTCCGGCAAGCTGAAACTTCTACGATCGCCTGCTCCAATGGTTCTGCTTCCATGCCAAAGTCCGTCGGATGACGTTTCATGAAGATCCACAGCACAGGCATGGAGGAGCGGTATCACTCAACTTGCCCTGCAAAATAAAACCGGGGAAGTACCTGCTTTTCAATTCTGTCTTTTATTTCTGTCCTTTACTTTTCTCTCGTTCTCCGACCTCCTTCTCCATTGCGGACAATGTAGATTTTAAGCTTGGGGGAGGACTTCCTCCTTCTTTTTGTTTTCTTTTTGTTTTGTAAAAATCCCAAAAAAAAAATCCAAAATTTCGAAAAAAAATTTCACACAAAATATTATATATATATAGCTGCATTTTGGTATTTCAATAAGTACCCCATGTTTATGTTTTGTTTTTCTCAAACTTCTTTATAAACAACGTAGTTAATTATAATTTTTCTAATCATTCTTTTTAATCATATTTCACAAGTAAAATGTTGGCCATGCTGTGTTTCTAATTCACGGTAGCATGTTAAGGTAAAATATTTCTCTAAACCGTGCATTTCTATTATGGTTTTCCGTTCTTTATTTTCTTTACTTTCTCTAAAAATTTATCATCCACTATTTTCCTTTTCGTCTTGAGATGATTTTTGTAAGAACATATTTTGAATAACGTAGTAGATATGAACGATCCAAGTGACATATTATTTTTATTTTCAAGATAATTTCATCAATCTTCTTTTATTATCTCGAACTTGCTGTTTGAAATTTATCGACTCTATGTTTTAAATAAATTTTAAAAAAAATGCATGAAAATGATTTAGGCCATTTTTGTTTACGTTTGAGCTTTCTTGCCAACCTAAACTCTTTTACCACTAGTTAGCCGCTTTTGAGCCTTTTTCCAAATTCATTTGATAAACTCCACACACCATTTCATTTTCACCAAAGCCCAAATTCCTACCTATCTAATCACGCTAATTTTGTTTGATAGGAAATTTTGTCTTATCTGTGGAGATATTGTTGAAAAAGGTGTACTCAAAAGCAATAAATTGAAAAGAAGAAGAAAACAAAAATGAATGAAAATAAGAATAATAATAAAAAAAGAGATAAAAAAATCATAAAGAGAAAAAAATAAATTTATTTATACATATTTTGTTTAAAATAAATTTATTTTTTTTTGAAACTCGTTGTTCTGGTTTAGTGTGATTTTTAAGCCTCCATGTTTATATTTGAATTCCACTCCTATTCATATTCCTAAACCAAACGTTTCGGTCCTATTAAGTCCTTTTGATTCACGCCCTTTTTTTTTAATTTTATTTAACAACTAAGAAAAGAAGAAAAGTAAATCAGTTTTAGTTTTGGATTTAAACTTAGATTTTTGTTATTTAATTGATATAATTATAATGCGTTGCTTGGATCTAGTAATAACTCAATACGTTTTTTTCATTTTCATTGCCTTGCTCAAATCTATTTAAAGAATTTCGTCAAAATTCTGGATGATTTATTTTTATTAAGTAAAGTTTATAAGAGTTAAACCATACCTAAATAATTGTTTTAGATTTACGTTTTACATTCTCCCTACCTAGAATTTCGCATAGTACTTGTGTGAGTATGATTAAAACTTTTTGAATTATTCACTTTTTATGATTAGCTTGTCTTTATATCTTTGCTTGGGGACAAGCAAAACTTAAGCTTGGGGAAATTTGATAATACGTTTGCAGTCAATTTTATTAGGATATTTTCGGGGTTTTAAAGCCAATCATGTCTTGTAAATTACTTGTTTTGATTCCCCTTTGTATATATTTTTGTCGCTAATGCATTTTTTCTGCTTTTTGCAGGTTTTCACGGCTTTCAGCCGAAGTTTGCTGTGACACGCCCCAAGGTCACGCCCTACCAGGGCGTGTACCAAGGGCGTGTACCCAGAGGAATGAAGCAATTGGTCCGAAACTGCATTCCGTGGAAACTTTGTGTACACGCCCTCGGTCATGCCCGTGACACACCCGACACGGGCGTGTACTATAGGCGTGTCCCCAGGTTCCGAGGAATCGCCGCAGCGCGCTCGTTTTTCCCGCTCCACCGTCGCACCGAAAGTGTCACGCCCTAGGGTCACGCCTGACCCGGGCGTGACATATGGGCGTGTACTTCAGCAATTCCGCCTGTCACCTCCAGCATTCAATTTCAGCTCCCAAAGTCACGCCGCAAAGAACACGCCCCAGGGTCACGCCCTACCAGGGCGTGACCTGTGGGCGTGTACCGCAACAACCCCGTCAGAATTCAATTCCTGCCCGAAAAAGTCGCGCCGAATGTGTCACGCCCCAGGGTCACGCCCGACCAGGGCGTGACAGGGGGGCGTGACCCGACCCGAAAAATTCTATAAATAGAGCCCAACTCCAGGGGTTTTAAGAGAACTTTTGCTTTGAGAGGGGAGGTTCTGTCCTTTGTTTTTCTGAACTTTTAAGCATGTATTTTCATTTATAGTTCATAGCTCTAGCTTTATGCTTTCCCTGTATTAGCTCCTAGCTTCTTTCTGTAGTATGATGCTAATGATAGTGTAGTTTCCTTTTCATGTTCTTGTAATCTCTGGTTTTCAAGATGTAAGATCACTGTTTCTCTTAATAAAAAGTGTTGTTTTCTTTTTCGTTCCTGCTCTGTTTTCAGTATTTTTCTTCTACTCATCTCCCTCTTCCACCTCACCATGATTAACTAATCCTCCATGTACTCGATCTAATTGATCCGAGGTTCGAGTGATTAGGTTATGATGCTTTGAATCTTACCTTTTCTTTTTAGGGTTTAGCTTTGAATTACTCTTGATTTATCACGGGTTGGAGGTATATTATCGATATATACTCTCCACCTTTGCTTTCATTCTGGGCTAGCCGAGAGGCCGAAAGTTTGAAATGAGCACTCAAGAGTAAAGGGAGTTGTTCGCACCCCTAGAGAGAGGCAGACGTTCAAATCTCCCGGATTGGAGTAAATTCCATTAGAGGGGTTCACCGCGTAAAGCGAGTTTTAGGCCTCCGATTTAGGCGAAAGTCGGTCGGACCTTCCTAAACTCAGTTAGGCACGGCCTTCGAGAGAAGCGTGTCAATATTCATGGAACCTCCACGGTCAAGGACCTTTACCCTAATTAGCTTAGGTTTATTTATCGTATTTTTCTAACCACTCTTGCCGAGGTGATTTCTGATCGAGTGCATTTTCCCTTCATCGTTACTAAGCTTAAGTTAATCGCTCTTTTAGCTCTCTTTATCTTTTCATACAAGTAGTTCTCTTCTTTTAGTACATTTAGCCAAACCTTATTTTGCCGTCGATAAAATAATAGATTTCGTGTGAGTAAGCTTACTCAACTGTTCCCGGATTTCAATACGACACTTGTGTCCCCTAGCTGCATTTCGATAGGTATACTTGCCTTGATGAATTGTTAGTTTGGTATTTTCTCTTTGCAGATATCTTAGAGACAATCACACGCCCTGGTTTACGGGCGTGACCCAGGCCGTGTCACCCAAACTTACACAAAAAGAAACCTGCTAACTCCTTAACAAAAAGTTAAGGCACAAGCCTACAAGCTCAGCCACAACAGACCACGCACAGTACTTCAAACATTACAAACATTACAGCTAACCAAAAACAATCGTCTAAACGACGCGAAAATGATCGATCCCGGACTCCGACCAGAACTCGCACCGTAGCTAAATACCCAATCTACGAAAACAACGGTGAGGTCGAAAACAACATCCAACGATCGCACACTCGGGATAACACCTCCCGAAGCTAAAACACAAGCATTTCCCTAAGAGGCCCAACCGAGTCACCAAAAGAGACTCCGGCTAGCTGGGGAAAACATGCCAACAGGCTACAACCAGGCTACACCAGGAACCTAAAGAGCTAGGACCACGCTCTACAATGGCGAAGGGCCGGAAAAATGTGTCATCGTAACGCCAATCCAAGATCAAACAAAATAAAGAAAAATCGGGGGCGTTACAATATATGGTGCCTTTTTGCTCCTGCGGGACTTGATGAGAATTTCACGCACTTGGTGCGTTTTACACTTTGGGTTGACAGTGTTTGACACTTGTTTTCCACCCTGTTCTTTTCACTCATTTTATATGAAATATTGCTACGCGGTCGGTAAGCCCCTTCGTCATATTTTATGAACTTAATGCCCTATGTTGTAGCTTTGATGATTGCTGAGGTATTCTTTCTTGAATGCCTCAGGTGCAGGTTGTAGCCGGTTGAGCGGCTAGGTATTTGGTGGAGTTTACTTGGAGCTAGCCAAGCTTGCTTAGCGAGATAGTTCTTTACTTTGTTGTACAGACATACAGACGCCCCAGTGGGTTCGTGTCAGCTTGTTGATGCTCATTGGTGGTTTTCTTTAGTGGCTACATATGAATGATATACTGCTATTATGAATCATTGGGATGATATCTACTTGCTCTTGGGACTGTTTTATGCTAGGTTGCATTAGGTATTTTTAAGCTAAATAAAATCTACTATTGTATATCATTCATAACATATTTTGGTCAACTAATCAAGTATTTTCCAAACAACGTAAAAAGAGGATTTCTTGTATTATGGTAAATCTAGATTGCATCTAGGAAATCGTCATAAGGAAACTAATGTATTTTCCGCCACGTACAAACTCACGTTTTGATCCATAAGGCCGAGGGATACGGCCATCAAACTAAACAGTTTTCTTGCATTTAACTGATGGATTTCAACTAATAAAGTAAGCGTCAAGATTTTGCCTGAGCGTGTGCAGTTATCCCCTGCACGACATGGCATCATAACACGTAGTTCCTCTTACTCTGATACGATGTACTCGTTTAGGAAATGCGGGTTGTGATAGTTGGTATCAGAGGCAGGTTTGCTTGACAATTGGTCGGGCAAACTTTCCTTTTAGTAAACATTATTAATCATCATCATATTATACACACACCGAGGTGCCATCAGTAGGTCTTGGCTGAAGCACGAACCCGACACTCATGGCATGAACAGAAGTATACGGGGCATATTATGTAGTATGGGATGCATAATTTGTGGTTGTATATGGATCCACCATAGGAGCAACATGTGAGGGTTATGTAGTATGGGATGCATAACCTCACCACATGGATGCGACTAGCACGTTTTCTTTTATTCGTTGCATGCAATGTTATGTAGTATGGGATGCATAGCAATGTGATGCGTACGACCGCTCATGGCATGTATTAAGGCCTTTTTTTAGAATGCATAGCACAACATGCATAACATAACATTGCATGAGCACAACGTGCCAAGCTAAAGATTTACATGATGACACCTGTACACACATGGTTTTGGGTCATATAACTTCATGCATTCATGGTTTAGGCACAAGTTAGTGGGATGACAGTGAGTCATCTTAACATCATTCTTAAACTCCCAGAGCAAGTTAGCAGTTGATGTTCATATCTATATATGTATTGTCTGTACATAGTAGTTGTGTGTTTTTGTTGGGTTTGAGCTTGATGCGGGTGAACGTGTTTATAGGATGTCGAAGCGTCAAGTGATAAGGCAGACTCCCTAATCAGAGGGTGAGTCTTCGAGCGCACAAAATAATGCCCTGATGGATAGCCTACGACAACGTAATGAGGTTTTGACTAGGCAGGTGCAGGATGTACAGTCCCAGCTCCAAGCTATATCATCAGTGATGTCTGGGCTGGCACCCACGGTGCAGGAGCCTGCCGTGGGTCCAGCTGTTTCTACTCCTTCCGTGGTGTTGATACCCCTAGTTGTGGTTCCTCCTGCGATGACTTTTATCTCGCAATTTCAGCGACTTGGACCACCTACCTATGATGGAAAAGCGGACTTTGTGATCTTGGATGATTGGGTGATCACGTTGGAAGAGATGTTTATCTATTCTGGCGTTACCGAGTGTAACACCCCAGTTTTCAGAGAAGGTCGATTTGCATTTCTGTATTTTTTTTGGTTTCTAGCAGAGGGCACACGGCCTGCGACACGGGCATGTCGCAGGGCGTGTCGATCCGTGTCGACACTCGGCCCGGGGTGTCGACACTTTTGCTCGATAATGTGTCGAGACTTGGGCACACGGCCTGCGACACGGGCGTGTCGCAGGGCATGTCGAGCCCGTGTCGACACTCGGCCCGGGGCGTCGACACTTTCGCTCGACAGTGTGGTGAGACAAGGCACACGGCCTAGGACACGGGCGTGTCCAAGGCCGTGTGGATCTGTCGACGAACTTCAGTCGACGATGTTCACTCGACGAGTTTCGAGTGTCGAGTGTCGAGACTGGGACACACGGCCTGTGACACGGGCGTGCCACAGGGCGTGTCCCACTTGGTTGATGATCTTCGCTCGACCTTTTTCCGCGGTGTCGATACAAAGGCTGTCGATGAGTGTCGAGACTTGGCACACGGCTTGGAACACGGGCTTGTCCCAGGCCGTGTCACCTCTCGGGATGTTTTCGGGGTCGTGTCAATGGAGGCACACGGCCGGCCACACGGCCGTGTCAGTGGAGACACGGGCGTGTCGGGTCGAACACGGGCGTGTAGGATGCCAGTGTGCTGTTCCAGGCGCATCGATTTGAGACGGCGAATGAGGCACACGACCCTGGACACGGGCGTGTGCCAGGCCGTGTTCGGCCCAGGTCTTTTATTTTTCAGGCGGATCGTGGCCATTCGTTTCCTGATTTTAGGATCTGATGGTTCAGATCATTTCTTTAGGAGTTAAGTCCGAGAATAGGGTTGAAAACCCTCATTCTTCTCCAAGCTTTCTCTTACTAAAGATCTAGAGAGAAGTGAGAACAAGGAAGAAGGAGAAGGAGAGTTTGGGCTGTAGGAGAGGTTTCGGTGCTCCAAATCGTGAGCCGAGTCCAGATCCATGGAGGTTAGATCGTTGCGAAGGTTTTCAACTGGCTATTTTGCCATTGCGAGGAAGAGGAGTCAGAAGGTAACGACACTTCTCCTCTCGGTCTTAGGATGCATGTCTTAGCATCATTTCTTTTCTAGTTTTGGGCACCAAACACTCAAATGAGAGGGGTTTTGGGTCGCCAAGGTTCAAGAGGAACCTCCGGGTCGATTGAGTTCGTCCCCGGCATGATTTGCATTAGAGATCCGCTCCGTTAGTAGATTAGGCATGGAGGGTGAAGCCGTAGTCGCGACCGTTAGTCCGACTCGGTGATGTTGCATACGAACGCTAAGGATTCGTAGAGTTTCCGTTGCGGCAAGACGTCGTCTGTGATGTGGTGATGTTTTCCACTTTTTCTCGAGTGAGTACGTGTAGTCGGAACCAGACAAGGTTAGCTCCTCGTGGTGGTACATATTTTCCTTGGTGGACAAGGTTAGCTCCGCATGAGTTGGAGATGGTTTCTTTGGTGCGCGGGAACGCTGCAGTACAAATGAGGGACTAGGGTGGAATTGTCTTGGTTTGTGATGTGCCAAGGCATGGCTATGTCTCTGTTGTCGGCTGGCTATCCCGTGATGTTCACGTCATGTGCGGAGAGTGTCCCGGCGAGACTAGTCCCCTTCTGTGAGACTGACGAGAATGCCAAGCATGGGGACAAGCCCGGGCAGTGAGGCCATGAGCGGGTGGGGTCCAGCAAGGCTTCTTAGAATCGGCCAGTTTGTGTTGTTGGAATCCTGACATGAGACATCAGAGCTTGTAGGCAAGCCCGGGTGTAAGACCTTGAGCGGGTGGGGCCTTTACAAGAGTTCCTTGTGGCGGCCTGTGCGCTGTTTGGGGGAAAGGTGTTACCCCCTTTGTTTGCGGCTTTATGCCAATGGGGAATCGATGAGTACCCATATGTTGTGATGATGTGCTAGATGCATACGAGATAGGGTGCCTTGGTGTGAAACCCGGGTTGTTGCATACATGATTGCATAAGTAGGCCCTTTTATTATATGCTCAACCAGTAGAGAACATGTATGATGTGTGTGACATCCAAGCCTGTTTCTGTAGTTGCTTTTCTTGCTTATGATTATTGCATACGAAGTGCTAACTTGCAGGTTGGAGGGGTACCCCGGGGTCCGTTAGGGGCGGCCGGGAGGAGATGTGTTGTTACACAGTTTGAGGTCAGCCTTTGCTGACCCATGTTACTAATAAATTTTACAGGGCAAGGATCGCATGCAGGAGCTAGCTTGCCGGCCAGAAAGGCCTAAGCCTCATGAAGTGCTTTTCTTTTTGTAGATCTACTTATGTGATGTTGTATGTTTGAGACTCATGTTATCCGGCT
Source organism: Platanthera guangdongensis (assembly GCA_039583875.1). Taxonomy (NCBI): domain Eukaryota; kingdom Viridiplantae; phylum Streptophyta; class Magnoliopsida; order Asparagales; family Orchidaceae; genus Platanthera; species Platanthera guangdongensis. The sequence goes on from CM077152.1 coordinate 136,459,203, forward strand.
TGCATGCCGAGGTAGACTAGGAGTGCTAAGTACATTCATAACTGTTGTATGATTTGATTTTGGACACTAGTTGTAAGGCCATAAGGCCATTTGTTTTACTCTTTTAGTGGTGGATAACTTCTAGTCCTATTTTGTTTCCGCTGTATTATGCAAAGTGTTTTGAGTGTGGGTAGCTATATCAACTTTTAATACTAAAGCTGTGGCGTCCGTATGTTGTGGGGCCCCGGCCGGACCCATATTATACATTCACTACAGGGGAGGTGTTACACCGAGGACCAGAAGGTGATGCTTGTCGCCTACCAACTAAAAGGACTGGCAAAAAGTTGCTGGTTACGAGAAAAGGAAAGCTTAGTGGCGGGATGTTCATGGGAAGTCTTCAAAGATATGCTACGACGCAAATTTCTGCCGTTGGTCGAAAGGGACTGCCTGATAAATGACTTCTTGTACCTGAAGCAGAGGAAACTCACAGTTAGTGAGTATGAAATTGAGTTTAGCAAGCTAAGTTGGCTCGCTCCGGGCTTGGTGACTACGGAAGCTGACCGAGTGAAGAGATTTCTTGGCGGACTCCGGAGCGATGTTCAGCTGTTCGCAAGCGCTTATGGAGCGACGAGTTACACCAAGGTGGTGGAGGCTGCTTTGAAGGTTTAAGCTATAGAAAATGCAAAACAAAGAGGGCAGCTAATGAGGAAGGACAAGAGAAAGCTGGTGGGAGGTAAAAGCTCCCAAGAATCAGACGTAAGGAAGAAGAATAAGGAGACGTGTAGCTTCTGTGGCCGGTCAGGCCACCCCGTTGAGAAATGTTTCAAGCGGTTGGGAATGTTGAAGAAGGAGCAGGTGCACGTAATTCAGGGTGCGCCGATCAGAGACTTGGAGTGTACAAGTTGTGGGGGAAGAGGTCATGATGTGGGCCACTGCTGGGTCAAAGACAAGGTGTGCTTTCAGTGTGGCAAACAGGGACATCTCAAGGCAAGGTGCCCACAAAACCAGCCCGTGCTGCAGCCAATGCCACTCCAGGCTTTTCCTCCGCCTCCGCGTTTGGACAAAGGCAAGGGGAAGTTGAATGTGATCTCTTCAGAGGAAGCTCAGATGTCACCTCAGGTTATCTCAGGTTCGATTCCTTCCTCTGTTTCACGTTTTGTTTATGACTCTTAATCGTAGTTTTTAGATACATATGTACCCTTATAGGACAATTTAAGGTAAAGAATCGTTGGGCGCGTGTTCTCTTCGATTTTGGCACGACTCATTCATTTGGGCCTCAAACCTTTGTGGATCGGTATCATTTGACACCAGAGTGAGTGGGGAATGCCTTTTTGGTGAAGTTTCCTTCCGGTGCTTCTGTGGTTGCAGATTGGGGTCTTCTTGATTGTCCCATTTTGTTGGGGAACTTCTTAGCGAAGGCTGATTTGAAAGTGATCGATTTGGAAGATTTTGACATTATCTTGGCATGGATTGGTTATCCCGCTATGACATTGTTATCCAGTGCAAAGGCAAGCGCTTGGACTTTATCAAGGACAATGGTCAGCCGGGGAGTGTTTATGGTGATTCATGCCTGGACTCTTCAGGGATTTTAGCGGTATGTGTTCGGACGTTGTTTATTTCCGACTGCTTTGCTTGTCTAGTCTCCGTTGTGGGGACTAGTGTTGTTTTGCCGCATTTGGAGGAGATCCCTGTTGTGTGTGAATTTCCATATGTTTTTCCTGCTGATCTTCCTAGCCTTCCACCTGATCGTGATGTCGAGTTTGTCATTGATTTGGAGCCGGGTACGCGGCCTATTGCGAAAGAGCCGTATAGAATGGCCCCGCGTGAGCTGGCAGAGTTACGTACCCAGCTGGATGACTTATTGGCAAAGGGGTTATCAGGCCAAGTTCATCACCTTGGGGTGCACCTATGTTGTTTGTGAAGAAGAAAGATGGGTCGATGCGGCTTTGCATCGATTACCGAGAATTAAACAAGGTGACGATTAAGAACAAGTACCCACTGCCAAGGATTGACGATTTGTTTGATCAACTGCGTGGCAGTTCAATATTTTCGAAGATTGATCTTCGTTCTGGCTATCATCAGCTAAAGGTCCGGAGTCTGATATTCTGCGGACTGCGTTTCGATCGAGACATGGCCATTTTGAATTTCTTGTGATGTCGTTTGGTTTGACCAACGCACCATCAGCCTTCATGGATATGATAAACCGGGTGTTCAAGGACTTTTTGGATAGGTTTGTGGTGGTTTTTATTGACGACGTTCTCGTCTTCTCCCGCAGTGCTGAGGAGCAATAACAGCATCTGCGATTGGTGTTGACTACTTTGCGAGTTCAAAAGTTGTTCGCCAAGCTAAGCAAATGCGAGTTTTGGTTGACTCGGGTTGCATTTCTGGGTCATGTTATTAATCAACATGGAATTTCAGTGGATCCCGAAAAGATTGCTGCAATCATGGAGTGGAGGAGACCGGAGACACCCAAGGAGATTCAGAGCTTCTTGGGATTGGCCGGCTATTATCGCAGATTTGTAGAAGGTTTTGCTACGTTGGCTGCACCTTTGACTCGCTTAACCTAAAAAAATATGGCGTTTGATTGGAATGATAAGTGTGAAGCATCATTCCTTGAACTCAAGAACAGGTTATGTACCGCTCCTGTGTTGATCTTACCCACAGAAGGGATAGATTATGATGTTTTTGTGGATGCATCGCACGTTGAACTTGGATGTGTTTTAATGCAAGACAAAAAGGTGATTGCGTATAGGTCTCGGCAGTTGAAAAGTCATGAAAAGAACTACCTGACGCATGATTTGGAGTTCGCAGCGGTGATATTTGCATTGAAGTTGTGGAGACACTTACTTTACAGCGCGCAGTGTAAAATCTTTACGGATCATAAAAGTTTGAAGTACGTCTTCACGCAAAAGGAACTCAATCTGCGCCAACGGCGATGGCTTGACTATGTAGCTGATTATGATGTGGAAATTAAGTATCATCCCGGGAAAGCGAATGTTGTGGCTGATGATTTGTGTCGGAAGACAGGTACATTATTCAATCTTTCGGCCGACCGTCTAGTGGAGGAATTTCTATTGATGGATATTTCCGTTGGAAGATATGAACCGCAAAGTCATTCGACGGTAGAAGAACCTTCATGGATGGTGCTTGCAAGACAACATCAAAAGGATGATCCTGATCTTTTACATTTATTTCTTCGGACTGAAAAGGGTGAATTACTGGATTTTGCTATTGATGATGAGGGCACGTTAAAGTACCGCTGTCGATTTTGTATCCCCGCCATTGGAGACATCCGAGATATGGTGTGCAGGGAAGCACATGGATCAAGTATGGCCTACCATCCAGGATCAACAAAAATGTACCGTGATTTGAAGCAAATTGTCTGGTGGTATGGAATGAAAAGAGATATAGCGCAAGTTGTATCTAAATGTCATACTTGTAAGCGGGTAAAAGCTGATCATGGGAGGCCTGGTGGCAAGTTGACGCCCTTGGAGATTGCAACATGGAAGTGGGAAAGCATTTCAATGGATTTTATTACAGGCTTACCAAGATCTCCACGAGGACATGACTCTGTATGGGTGATCGTGGATAGGTTGACCAAGTGTGCTCACTTTATATCATTTAAGATCAACTACCCGATGAAGACAATAGCGGAGCTATATTTGAACAATATCATCCGACTGCATGGTGTGCCAGTTAATATCATTTCAGACCGGGATTCCCGATTTACTTATCGTTTCTGGAAGAGTCTACAAGAGGGTTTGGGAACGGATTTGAGGTATTCCACTGCTTACCACTCTCAGACGAATGGCCAAATGGAACGGGTAAACCAAATCGTGGAAGATATGATTCGATGTTATATTCTTGAGTATGGAGGATTATGGGATGAGCGTTTGCGGCTTATGGAATTCGCATATAATACTTGCTATCAAGAAAGCTTGCAAATGGCTCCGTTTGAAGCTTTATATGGGCGACGTTGTCGGACTCCCATATTTTTCCTGAGATTGGCGAGCGACCTTTGTTGGGCCCAGAGGCGCTCGAGGACATGGAAGTTGTCGTACGGCTTATTCGGGAGAAGCTTCGGATCGCCCAAGAGCGATATGAAAAGTACGCCAACCAGCGAAGGTCGGAGTTAGAGTTTGATATAGGGGATTTCGTCTTCCTGAAAGTCTCCCCAATGGTTGGAATCATGAGGTTTGGAAAAGAGCGCAAATTAGACCCAAGATTTGTGGGTCCTTTCAAGATTCTTACGTGGGTTGGTGCATCCACTTACAAAGTAGAATTACCCGTGAACTTTCCTGGTGTTCACAACGTGTTTCATGTCAGCCAACTTCGAAAGTGTGTGCAGAATGATAAGCAAGTTTTGGATATTGTGCCGCAGTTGGCGCCGAACCTTTCTTATGTGGAGATGCCCATCCGTATTTTGGACTCCCAAGATCGCGTGTTGCGAAGAAAGAAATTACCTATGGTGAAGGTGTTATGGAGAAACCAAGACGTGGAAAGTGCTATGTGGGAATTAGAGTCGGCTATGAGGGCGTCTCACCCTCAGTTGTTTCCTTGAACTGGTCTGGTATGGTTTCTTCCATTTCTCTCTTTCTTTGTTATGTCCTTGTTATGTAAAGTTTTGAGGCGAAACTTTCTTTTAGGGGGAGTGACTGTAACGCCCCCTATTTTTTTCTGGCCCGTGTGTAATTTTGTTTGGCATTACGTTAGCCTTTGCTGTGACTTGGTTGATAGCCTGTTTGCAAGAGTCCCTAGCAAGCCAGAGTCTGTTTTGGTGACTCGGTGGTGCCTCTTCGGGAATGCTTGTGTTTTGGCTTCGGGCAAGGGTAGCCCAAGTATTGTTTGTCGGATGCGGATTTCGACTTCGCCACTAGAGTCGTAGAGTGGGTAGTTGTTTGAACCCGCATTGGTTGGCTCGGGAAGAGCATGAGTAAGAAGTTATAACATCTGGATATGTAGCTCTGCTCTATTGGTTGCTGGTTTTTTTCCTTAGGTGTTACGAGTATGGTTGTAGTTTCCTATAGCAAGGGAAAGGTGTAAGAGGTCAAGGACCTAGAGCTAATTTGGATGACACGGCCTGGGACACAGCCATGTCCCAGGGCGTGTTGGGGTACACGGCCTGTCACACAGGCATGTCACAGGGTGTGTCCCGTGTGTTTGACGTATTTCGGTCGACGAAGTTCACTCGACGATTGTCGAGTGTCGAGAGCTGAGGTACACGGCCTGTGACACCGGCGTGTCACAGGGTGTGTCCGGGTGTCGACGAACTTCGCTCGATGAAATTCACTCAATGAGTGTCGAGTGTCGAGAGAAGGGGTACATGGCCTGTGACATGGGCGTGTCACAGGGCGCGTCCCACGGTCGACGAACTTCGCTCGAAGAATGTCGAGTATGGGGTGACACGGCTTGGGACACGGGCGTGTCCCAAGGCCGTGTCCTCCTCGGGTTGTTTGGCGGGTGTTGTGGGCTGTGTCACGGCCGTGTGACACGGCCGTGTAGATAGGCGTGTTCAGTGATATGGCCTGAGATACGGGCGTGTCACAGGCCGTGTACTGTTTGGAGGTGAGGCGGTTGCCCACCGCTTAAGTGACACGGCCTGTGACACGGGCGTGTCACAGGGCATGTCAGGGCCGAAATGCGAAATTTCAGCAAATTTTGCTGCCGTTCAATTCTTTATTGTTTTAATCCAAGGGACCAAATTTCTTTCCTAGGAATAAGGCCGAGACAAGAGTTTTCCTCCTCACTTATTCCCTTCTTCCTCTTCTTTCCCATTTCAAAGAGAAAGCACGGGAGAAAAGCTAAGGCAAGGAAGAAAAGGAAAAAGAGGAGCAGCCGTCGCAGTGTCGTCTCGGTTCAGGCCAGCGGTGTTTTTCGCCCTTGCTAATCTTATCTTTTGTTAGATGATTTTTGCGATGTTTGTCAATCTTGTCTTTGTTTGTTGATTCTTGCAAGTGTAGCTAGTTTCCCCTTTCAAGTTTGTTAGCTTTACTCTTCTTGTTTCTATTGCACCTTTGTCTACTATGCTGTCTTGAATCTCACCTTTTGTCTATTATGCACCCATGAATAATCTTGTCTTTCAAGAATTTCCCAATCTATATGCTTACCTATTGTTCATCTAATTTTGCCATGTTTTACCTTGTATTTCTCTATTATTTATCTTTCTTGTTCATACGATTAGAGATCTTGTTGTGTTGAGTCGGCGTTGTTACTTATGGGGTTCGCTTATGGTGAAGGAGAGACCCAAACTCTATCAAGTTTAACATAACTTGGGCAATTTGTGGTCATGAGTGAGGACGATGAAATGAAACGTGTTTAGCTTGGATTATGGTGAGTTTTGCGAGGCGAATTGTGAACCATGGCAGGAGCGTTTGTGTGAGGATTCTGTAAGGGGTGGTGTGGTTTCAGCCTTGGTGGCCATCGGGTTTTGTTTTGTGGTGTAGAGCAACATTTTGGCCCCGATTTGGGCTGGCTTTTATTGGTGCGTTCCACTTTAGGGCTGCCACCAAAAGACCCTTGCGGAATCGAAACTAACCGCTGCTTATGTTTCAATAGTATAGTTGTTTCTTGTTATAAAGATGATGGAATGGGCATATATGTTGCCTTTTTGCTCATGCGGGTTGAGCAGGACTTGATGAGAATTTCTCGCACTTGATGCATTTTACACTTTGGGTTGGCAGTGTTTGACACTTGTTTTCCACCCTATTCTTTTCACTCGTTTTATATGAAAAATTGCTACGGGGTCGGTAAGCCCCTTCGTCATATTTTATGAACTTAATGCCCTATGTTGTAGCTTTGATGATTGCTGAGGTGTTTTTTCTTGAATGCCTCAGGTGCAGGTTGTAGTCGGTTGAGCGGCTAGGTATTTGGTGGAGTTTAATTGGAGCTAGTCAAGCTTGCTTAGCGAGGTAGTTCTTTACTTTGTTGTACAGACATACAGACGCCCCAGTGGGTTCGTGTCAGCTTGTTGATGCCCATTGGTGGTTTTCTTTAGTGGCTACATATGAATGATATACTGTTATTATGAATCATTTGGATGATATCTACTTGCTCTTGGACTATTTTATGCTAGGTTGCATTAGGTATTTTTAAGCTAAACAAAAACTACTATTGTATATCATTCATAACATGTTTTGGTCAACTAATCAAGTATTTTCCAAACAACGTAAAAAGAGGATTTCTTGTATTATGGTAAATCTAGATTGCATCTAGGAAATCGTCATAAGGAAACTAATGTATTTTCAGCCGCGTACAAACACACGTTTTGATCCATAAGGCCGAGGGATACGGCCATCAAACTAAACGTTTTTCTTGCATTTAACTGATGGATTTCAACTAATAATGTAAGCGTCAAGGTTTGGCCTGAGCGTGTGCATTTATCCCCTTCACGACGTGGCATCATAACACGTAGTTCCTCTTACTCTGATACGATGTACTAGTTGAGGAAATGCGGGTTATGACATTCTTGGCCGGAATGGTGGGCTGTCAGTCCACTTCTCGACTCTGCCTGTAGTTTCTTTCGGAGGTAAATAGGTTGTCAATCCACTTGTCTTCCTCCATCTTCTTCCCTTTCCTTCAAGCTTTTCTCCATTTTTCCCAAATAAGTAGTACTGAAATACCTCTGTTGCACACTGCAGGTGGCCAGAAACTCTCCGAAGGGATGAAGATGGCTTCAGATCGCCGGAGAAAGCTTCCCAGAGGGTGGAGATGAGTGGAGAACCTGCGAGGGTGAGAGACGGCACTTCGTGCATAGCAGTGGGATTGAAAATGAACGCGATGATGCCCTAATTCATGGAGCACGAGTTTAAAAACTGCAGCAAAAAATAAAAGCGCATGATCAGTGACGCACGACCAGAGGTCGTGCGCACTTGATCCACTGATCGTGCGATTAGCAATGGCAGAACTCCAGAAAAATAGAATAAACGCACACGAGCAGTGGAGCACGAACAGAGGTCGTACGGACTATGTCCAATGATCATGTGATTGCCCTAGACAAAACTTGGAAAAATGGAGAATAGTGTGCATGATCAGTGGCTCACATCCAGTGGATCGTGCGCAGTATTCCTGTACCATTTGGGGTTCGATGAACAGACCGCGCACGACCAGCGGTCGTACGCTAAGGACTCCACTGACCGTGTGCGTGTAAAAATGCATGATTATTAGCCCTTAGGCGAAAAACATTCCCAAACGATCTCGGAACACACACACGACCCTTGTACCTGCGGTAAAAATAGAAGAGCCACCGAAATGGGCATTCCACATTCTCCAGGCTCAGAAAAACACCAAGTAGAGGAAAAGTTTAATAACTATGGAATCATACTGAAAACGGACCAAAAGTGCACTTAACATGGAACAGACATAATAACAAATATGAATAATTATGGCTCTAAAGTGTAGTGCATCAACGAGAAAACTAGCCTGGATGAGTCCAAAAATATGTATATAACATGGACTCATCAGTGCATCTATTTCCTCCTACTCCTTTGAGTAGGGCTAGCTTTAATTTCCCGCCTACTCGTTTGAGCAGGACTTGTCATTTCCCGCCTACTCGTTGAGCATAACGATTACGTGCAATGTTTGATTTAGGATTGTTAATCCATGTAAACATTGTCTAATTCTGTCATGATATATCGAATCTAAAGGTGCTTAGCTACTAAGTATGACTAGACATGACAGTGTATGTTAAATATACTTCTAGGTATGTGTGAGGATTTAGGTAGAGTAATGACTTTACATTGTTCACACACGCCTAGAAAAAGCAATCATGTAGAAATTCTATGCGTACACGTTATAACTCGTGATATTGTGTCTAACATTGTAGAAATAACTTTAATAATTAATGAAACGATGTACAAGGTCTTATATAATGCTTAGAACTTTAGGCCAAATCTCTAGTCATCATGTCTTTTGTATACAAGTTAAAGTGCATCTATCTATGTGGGTAGATTTTGATTGATTCGGGGACCTTGAAATAACTGCTATACTAATGATAATATGAAAATAAATTTGAAAAAATCAATAAGCTATGCATACTATCAAATCTTGTGTCATGGATACCCCCCCCCCCAAGCACTACACACTCCTGATAAGTCTTTATGAGCATTGTGAGGATGAGCACCTTGGTCAAAAGAATTGTTTCGATCTTTTGCAAAGACTAAAACTTAAGTTTAGTGCCCCTTGTTTTAGTCTTGGTATGAAGTAGATATAAATGTGACGTGATTTTTGACTCTATTTCTTGTGTGATAGCATATTGTATTATTGAGATAAAACATGTACTCAAATTTATGTCTACTTGATTTTTTTTGTTTTGATGTTACACGTACACATGTCATTGTTCTATCTAAAGCTTCCATACATCAGAATTGGACTGAAACTGCATTATATGTCTATAGCACATAGGTACTAGTACACGATTGCTATTCTTTACCACTACAATGTTACGCTATGTTAACTCTATGAATTTATTAGCATTGTACTCCAAATCATTGTGTACTTAGTTTCACTTGTGCTGTCTAAATCTTTTTTTTTACTCTAAAAACTCATATTGTCTGCTTCTGTGTACTCCGCTCGTGTGTTTGACCCGTACGCATTATATTCTATAATTTTTATTTGGTCACCCGATTGTGTTTGATTCTTGATTCATTTTATAACGTGCATTGTTAGCTATTTATCACGCTTATTTCGACTGCATCTATTTAACCATACATGTGTATGGTCATTTTTCAATCTTGCTCTCCCCTTTCGGTAATATCAAAAGGGGGAGAATAGAATGTTCATGAGTCATGAGTTAGGTAAGATTGCATATAGGGGAGCTTGTTGAACTGTTTGCACGTAGATAGGGGGAGCATGTAGAGAATGTATATAGGGGGAGAGTGTTTGTAGTGGGAGTCATAACTAACCTGAAAACAAATAATTTAAATATTATTTCTTATGTACACTGTATCATTCATTCCAACTAATATATCTCATGAACAAGATTTGATATTATCAAAATGGTGAGTATATTGGAGCCTATGGTTCACATCTCTTTAGTTTGACAATATCAAATCACATGTTGTATTTGATCACACTTGTGTTTGGTACAGTGTGCAGCTTTACAGGTTCAAAAGAATCGAAGAACTCAACTCTGTAACCTACTGTCATGCGCTTGCGCTACCACCAAGCGCTTGCCTGGATTTAATTTAAATGGGCGCTTGGGAACCTACCGCGTGGCGGTACAGCTACCTCCATTGCAGGCCTCGGTATTTATTCTAGACATAACTTCGGTGACATACCACGTAATGTTAGCTTCCTACCGTGTGGCGCTAGCTCTCTCAACAATCATCGAGTGTCTACGTCGAGATGATTGAGCTACTATTAGGCGATAGCAAGGTACCGCACTGTGCTAGCACGAAAAAGCGAAAAATTATCTTTTTTGAATATTTTTCCAAATCCACATGACAGCTGTCACATCAATGTACAACGACTTACCACCGGAAGTAGCCTGTTTTTCAACGACATATAAAAGGGTTTCGCGATTTTGTTCCTTGCACGAATCAAGAGAAACAAAAATTCATTTTAGGGTTCATGTGGCACCTCTAAGTAGAATCCTACCATCTTCGTCGAAGGAAGAGAAAGTCGTTTCCCTCCCGTTTGCACATAAAGATATCTGATGAGCAAAGGACTACAACAATAAAGAGGAGATTATCAGTTATAATAGAACAAAGATCGTTAGCACCGGTCACGCACCGTTCAACGGAGGAATCATCTTGAGGAAGAAACAATTATAAATCTTCTATACTCTTTTTGTATTTTCTCTTTTCTGTTTGTTTGTAGTGAGGAAAATCGACCGGTGAAGGTTGTCGGAATCCGGAAAGGATTTCCTGAGTAATTGTCCCGAGGAAGGGACGTCTAGATCGGGGGATTTAGTGGGGCTCTATGACATTTCCTTATATGAAGGTGAAGAGCTATCTCGAAGAATTTGCATGGAGGGAAAGGGAGAGAGCCACCTGGTCTGGGGCGGGATCAGTATTGAAACTAAAATGAAATTTGAATTTCACCGCCTCGGATCTCTGGCGCCATGGAGATGTAGTTGCTTGTAATTGTAAACCACTTTTGTTTCTTATTGAATAGAATTATTATTTGTTATTCATTCTGTGTGTGACGTCATGGTTGTTTTTCGGTAGATCTTTGAAGGATGTGTACGTCTCTAAGGAGGAATTCATTCAGGAAAATGAGGGTCGTGACCTACCGCCACATGCTATCAAGTAAGTTCCCCCGCGGTAGCTTACAGAACTAGATTTCCTGGCTAAAACATTTCAAATTTTTAATTAAGTCTTAAAACCTTATTCACCCCCCCCCCTCTAATGTTGTCCAATATATCCAACAAGACCTCTTAACTCTTTTGGGCCTTGGGTAGAGGTTTGGGTCACTTTTATTGGGCACACTAGGGTTTTAGTGACCTGATAAAAGTCTGGATGTTACAATGGGAACTTCTCACTGTTGGGTACTGTATCCACAATTACCTGGATTTGAGGAAGCCACCTGTCAAGCTAAGATGAATTCACAATGTATTTGATGAATCCTCTTAAGTTGTGCTTGCAGTTCCTCCACGCTAAGTGCACACCAATGTCAGGGTGCAGTAGGTCAATATACACGGGTCTGCACGACGTAATCCCTCGTTGAGCAGATCAGTGTGTTGGCCTACATGTACTCTCTCTATTGGAGTGCACTTACTTTCAAGTACAGGGCCGTTCATATGCAAGAGAAGACAAGGAGCATGGATGGGTCAAGGAGCAGCTCCTGGGTGGAAGACGAAAATTCGTCCAAGGAAAATTCGACGAGAATCACCAAGTGATTCTCGCCGATTCGGCGAGAATCACTAGTGATTCTCACCGAATCGACGAGAATCATTAGTGATTCTCGCCGACCCCTTCAGGCTACCTCAAAACGGTGCCAAGTAAGATTCGGCGAGAATCACTAGTGATTCTCGCCGAACCAGTGGTTAAGCAGCTCATGAATACCAAGTGAAAATCGTTGAGAATCAATAAGTGATTCGGCGAGAATCACTAGCGATTCTCGACGAATCGTCGAGAATCACTTGGTGATTCTCGCCGATTCGTCAAGAATCACCTGCGATTCTCGCCGATTTTCACTTAGCGATTTCTCGGGATGCTGCTGGACCGGATTCTGCCGCTGGACTAGTTTGAACCGGATTTCGGGGTTATACGTGTGGGACCCACAATGGTCATATTGTATGGTCTACAGTGTATAAATACATGGGTATTTGGAATAGTAAATGAGGCAATCAGAAACCGAGCCGCGACGTATCCCTAAAATCGCGATTCCTCTCCGCCGCCGCCGTCGCGCTGGGGCAAGTTGGTCGCCGCTGCTGATCGATTTTCTTCCCGATCTCCGGCGACAGAAGCTTAGCCAGGCTCAGAGTCTCACGCGTCTATCAAGAGATCTCTTGTCTCTCGATTTGTTGATCGGGAAAAACTTCCCCATCCGAATCGATCGAGACGACCGATCCTCGTGTGACCGTTGGTAGACCTATCTAGCTTCGCTACGAAGTTTGGATCTCTAAGTTCAGCAGCCTCTCATCATCATAGCCGCCGATCCCGAAGCAAGCCGTCGCTTGTCTTGCCGTCGCCGGCTCCGGGGAGATCCTCTCCAAGAGAGCTAGGGTTGTAGACTCGTCGTTGACCTCACGAACACGTCGTCACACGAAGAGGAACACCGTAGTCTGCAAACGAAGTTTGTATCTCGTGTACATTCTATTTTACTTTTGTTGTAAAGGAACGATTGTTCCGTGTTGTAAGGGTTGGGTGCAACCCGTTTTGTGGGAGTGTTGACTCTCACGTGTGGAAGGGTTCCTTCCGATAGTGCAGGGATTGGATTTCAATCCTGTTAGAGAAGAGACTGAGTCATCCCTTGTTGGGAGATAGGTCGAAGGGGGAAAGTGGATGTACCCAAGTCAGGGAACCACTATAAATTGCCTGTGTATTCTATGTGCTGTGCTTTTTAATTTTATTGTGCAGGTACATTCGTAAATTCCGCAAAAGCGCTACACGTCACCTATTCCCCCCCATAGGTGCACATAGTTGACACTAGGTGGACTTTCAAGTGGTATCAGAGGGAGGTTGCTCATCAAAAAGGTTAACACCTTGAGTAGAATCCTGCCACCAGTGTCAGAAGCATGGAGCTGGATTATGAGATACCGCCACTCAAACTCCCCGCATGCACAAAGGATTATTATCCCATCTGGAGAATGAGAGTGTCATTTCACCTTGATGCTATCGATCCTCGAGCATCCTTCATCCTGGAAGAGGGTCCGTTTATTCCCATGAAGACCTCCGACTCTGGGATCCAAGTGCCCATGGGCATTGCTGAGATGTCAGAGACGGAACTATCACTATTTCACTTGGATGAGAGGATTCGTCAAATTATTATGGATATCTGGTCTGGAGCCTCTCACTCTAGATTGGAAAAATGTAGGACGGTTAAATCCATGTGGGTGATGATATCATAGTTGATGGGGGAGTCAGAGAAAGATGGAATTTGTTGTCAACCAGACGAGGAAGCCTATATGGGGGTCCTCACCTCTGAAGATGAAGGCAAGCATCACTCAGACAACATTAGAGCTCCAGTGTCCGTATCAGAGACTGACGAGACCAGTGAGGAAAGCAGCTCTGACGAGTATGAAACAATGGTCACTGACTCTAATGACAATAACACAGATGAGCAGGTAACATCTTCATCCTGCCCCATATCTTTTGACCTTTTTGAAGACAGAAACTGCTCTCCTCTAGAAAATTCTGATTCCCTGAAGAGAGCCCTTCAGGAAAGCAACCTACTTGCTGAGGAGCAATCTCGAGAGATTGCTCGACTGAAGATCTTGTTGGTTCTCCAATTGGCGTCCAACAAGGTCAAAGACTCTAAGATCTCAGCTCTAGAGAGTAGTCTAGATAATGAGAAACGTATAGTATCAAACTTTTCCAAAGTTGATGCTATAAAGAGAAAGCAAGAAACCGGGTGGATCTCCCGGATTATCAAGGCATGGAGAAATGGGGAAACGGTATTCCGACCCCCCACTCCAAGCAGGAAGGCAACTCATCATGCCTTCAGGTATGACCACAGGAATAGTCGTGGTCACTGCAAGGGTGATCTGTCCCCATGTGGAAACGTCCATAGTGCAAGGGCCGTCATGGCCACCCATGAGGAAATACCTAAGGCTCATTCTGAGCCCTTTGTATTCACTACCACTGCCTCAACACAGTGTGGATCTGCATGTCCCAGCTCACAGAAGACTTCTCATCACTCGAGGACTCGGGATAGAGAGGATAGAAGTCATGATATCAGGTTCCATGGGGCCTCTGTAAGGGAGATGCCTGAAAGAATGGCACCACCTTCCCGGCCTCATAACGCTCACAACATGCATTCTTTCCACCCTTCCACGTGTCACGATGGAAGAGGAATTTTTGTGACAAGATCATGCCCTATCCCGTTTAGACCTAGGACCGTGACTACATCAGTCACGAGATCAGGTCGGAAACGGCGATACAACATTCACCCATGTTGGTGCTGCGGCAAAGTGGGGCACTTTGCCATCGACTGTTGGCACAACCCCTCTGTGCCCACGGCAAGGGCTTATCCACATTCTCGGGACAGAGGTATTCTTCCAGACAGGTTTTCTGAAGGAAGGCAGTTGCGTGCTTATGCTAACAGGAACCTAGGACCCAATATGATTTGGGTTCCTAAGGTAAAGTAATTCTTTCTTGCAGGGTAGTCTAGGTTCCCGTGAATATGATGGGAACTAGACAGTAGGTGGCTCAAGACTAAATTGGAACAAGCGTCTGCAATAACAGATGTGATATCTACTTGAGCATACTCACATTGAGCGTCTAATATGTTCTACCTGTGGGACTTAAACGATGACTCTCAAAATCCCAGGTACTCATGATCAGTTCCAAGACTTGAGTCATTTTCAATTGACAATTACATATATATATATATATCCTTATATACAGATACATCTTTGTATATTAGTGTATGTATGCACATCTAAGGATAGGTTAACTCGACACATGCAAACCTTTATACATCAATAAAGAGTTAACGAAGATATGTCACTGTGAATCTCGACAACTCACAATGGACATCAAGAAGTGTTTGGAAAAGCATCGTTCAAACCCAAATAGATTGGCTTTAAAATATATATGTATTTATCATTTTTATATTGACTTGACATCAGAAGAATTCGAAAATGTTGAAATGCTTCTTAACATGAAAATTCCTAGTAAAGAAAACCATTCAATTTCATTTTTATACTTGAAATCTCGCCGACCCTTCACCTTCCTTAAGAATCCCGCCGAAGAATCCCGTCGAATCCCGCCGAAAGGGCTCGTCGACCATTCACCTTCCTTAAGAACCCCGCCAAAGAAGCAAGGTCTCTTCCGCAAGGTCTCTTCCGTAAGGTCTCATCGCTACACGAATCCCGCCGACCTTCGCAGAAAACACCCGAATCGCAAGGTCTCTTCCGCCGACCCGCAGGAAGCTCATCGCACCGCCTTCGCAAACTTCCGTCGATTCCCGCCGAACCTTGCAGGAAGCTCATCGCTACACTTATCCTGCTCTCTATAATCTTCCCGTAAGATTCTCGCAAGGTTCTCATCGAATCGCGACGTGTCACTGTGACCGCCAGGTTCTCGCAAGGTTCTCGCAAGGCCGAACCCCGCAGGACACTCTCCTATCCTCCGAAGGTCTTCCTGATTCGTAGGAAGCTCTCCAACTCACTTCCGTCTACGCCTTTAGATCTACAATGGCTCCAAGGACAACTGCTGGGTTGGTCACCGGTTGCGAGCTTGTTCGAACTGGGTTCTCTCACGCCTCGGACGAATTCCGCAACATCATTCTGATGCTGGAAGAGGCTGGGCTAACATTCGTCATGGAGCACCCTTGCAAAATCTTGGACAAAGAAGTACTGGAGTTCTTCGCCACCGCAAGACTCCGAAATGGCGACTCACTAATCAAAAGCAAGGTGGCTGGGGCAAAGGTCAAGCTGTCTGCCAGCAAGCTGACTCGCTTCCTGCAGCTTTCTAGCTCAGAGCATGAGGACTATCTAGAGGATGATGATAAAACCAGAACTCTCTTATTCTGCGGTCTCCCACGGGGAACTCGGTCAATAAAGAGAAAAGATATGAATGAAGAAGGGAAGCTCCTGTCTGACATTATTGGAAAGGTGCTCATCTGCAAGCCAGGCTCTCATGACCATATCTCAGGGGATATGTTCAAGATCCTGATAGATGTCGTCTTCCGTAAGAGGTTTAACTGGGGGGAGTTGTTGTTCGAGAAGATCAAGGACACCTTGGGCACTCCGAGTTTTGGCCGCATTATAAGTCTATATCTAAACCAGCTAAATGGAGACAAGTTTGACATGAGTAAAGGTGTCCCTCTCCACTACTTGAAGAAGATGGACGCAAGTGTGTTGATCGTTGGGAGAGGCGTGTTGGGCATCCTGCAGTAGAAGAGCAACAGGGAGTATCTTCAGCAGTCACCCCCAATGAAGTTCATGATACCTTGACTGCAGGAATCGAGGGGGAGCCTCTACCCCCTCATACTGAGGTAGTATCTGACATCTCCCAGGTGGCCAGGGATGCGGTGGCCAAAATTCAAGAAGAAAGTGACACTGTATTGGAGACTGCTGACAAAGAATTGGAAGAGACTGCTGCCAAAGAATTGGAAGAGGCTGCTGATGAAGATGAGTTCATGGATGATGACGAAGAGGATGAAGGGCATGAGGGACATGAAGTATTTGAGGCTCCGGCTCCTGTTGAACCTCCATCTGACAAGCATGCACCAGTGGAGGGGGAGTCAGATAAATCTCCAGAGGCCGCCAACATTCCTCCATTAGAGACTGTGCTTGTATCCAGCTCTACAGATGCGTCTGCTGAAGGGCAAGGCCACAAGTGCCTTCGGCTATTCCGTTACGAGATGAGCTAGCCACTCACACTGTCAATGTCATTCAGGGCATTGTGAATGAACTTAAAGCCTCTTTTAATAAAGCTCAGAAAACACTGCTGAGAAGAATCAAGACATCTGAAAATCTCATGCTCAAGAATATGGTGGAGATCAACCATAAACTGGACATGATGGAGAAGAAATTCGAAGAAAAGTACACCGCGGCCGGCGAAGCTGTCACACTTCTTATGGCCGGCTTGAAGAAGAACACTGACACTCTTGCTGTAGTCAATCAGAACGCTCATGTTGTAGCCAACAACATTCAAAAGTTTGACGGTAACATGGTCACTCTCAACGCCAATCAGCAGACCTTGGTCACTGAGTTCTCCCGGACCACCAAGCATATTGATGACTCCCTGCACTCCTATGCAAACTGCATCGCTGTCGAAGCCAAAAAGGGGGAGAAGGACTACATAGCTAAGATGGCTGAGCTCCGAGAAGTCATGATCAAAAACTTCGAACAGTCCAACAAATACGTTTATGACAGCTGCTGGTGGATGCTCCACCAGGCGTTAGGCGTCGCCTTGCCTGAAAAGCCTGTGGATATTCATGCTCCTGAGACATCTACGGCCGCTGAGGGAGTAAGTGCTGCTGAGGGAATAAGTGCAAGTGCTGCAGATGTTCCCATAAGTGAAGTTGATGCTAGGGCTCTCTCCAAAGCTAAACTGAGGAGCATGTTTGATCAAGAGGCCCTAGCAAAAGCCAAGGCCAAGAGAAAAGCTCAGGAAGGGACCTCCAAGGAGACACTAGCTGAAAAGAGGATCAGAATGAGTGAGGAGGACGTACGAAACGAAAAATGGAGTCCAGTTTCAAGGAACATCATCTTAGACACCTTCTGGCTGCAAGAAAGAGGAGAGATCAATCTAAACGAAGTATATAGCCAGTATGAGTGGGAAATGCACAAAACGTTTGAAGCGAAACGCAACATCTTTTTCAGAAACAACACGGATGCAGATAAAGTTCCTCCTCCTAGGTATTACCCGAAGCCCAAAGAATACATGGAGAGGCAAAGCAAGAAGTACTTGGCTCAAAATCTTAAGGGTGACTTAGCTAAGGAAAAATAGTCAATAATTTATAGCTTGTCACTTTGTCTTAAGAACATTTAATGATTATTGTTATCATATGAACAATTCTGAGATTATATGTGTATATATATATATTGGTATATATATTTGAATTTGTGAATGACTCAAGTCCTGATCTGGTTGCTCATACTCTCTTGTTCTGTATGTTTAGATTCTGAATGCTATTTTTATTATTTGATTGATGTTATTCATCTTAGCTAGTAGGGTTTTGGCTTCGTCAAATAGGGGGAGATTATTGGGTACAGTATCCACAATTACCTGGATTTGAGGAAGCCACCTGTCAAGCTAAGATGAATTCACAATGTATTTGATGAATCCTCTTAAGTTGTGCTTGCAGTTCCTCCACGCTAAGTGCACACCAATGTCAGGGTGCAGTAGGTCAATATACATGGGTCTGCACGATGTAATCCCTCGTTGAGCAGATCAGTGTGTTGGCCTACGTGTACTCTCTCTATTGGAGTGCACTTACTTTCAAGTACAGGGCCGTTCATATGCAAGAGAAGACAAGGAGCATGGATGGGTCAAGGAGCAGCTCCTGGGTGGAAGACGAAAATTCGTCCAAGGAAAATTCGACGAGAATCACCAAGTGATTCTCGCAGATTCGGCGAGAATCACTAGTGATTCTCGCCGACCCCTTCAGGCTACCTCAAAACAGTGCCAAGTAAGATTCGGCTAGAATCACTAGTGATTCTCGCCGAACCAGTGGTTAAGCAGCTCATGAATACCAAGTCAAAATCGTTGAGAATCAATAAGTGATTCGGCGAGAATCACTAGCGATTCTCGACGAATCGTCGAGAATTACTTGGTGATTCTCGCCGATTCGTCGAGAATCACCTGCGATTCTCGCCGATTTTCACATAGCGATTTCTCGGGATGCTGCTGGACCGGATTCTGCCGCTGGACTAGTTTGAACCGGATTTCGGGGTTATACGTGTGGGACCCACAATGGTCATATTGTATGGTCTACAATGTATAAATACATGGGTATTTGGAACAGTAAATGAGGCAATCAGAAACCGAGCCGCGACGTAACCCTAAAATCGCGATTCCTCTCCGTCGCCGCCGTCGCGCTCGGGCAAGTTGGTCGCCGCTGCTGATCGATTTTCTTCCTGATATCCGGCGACAGAAGCTTAGCCAGGCTCAGAGTCTCACACGTCTATCAAGAGATCTCTTGTCTCTCGATTTGTTGATCGGGAAAAACTTCCCCATCCGAATCGATCGAGACGACCGATCCTCGTGTGACCGTTGGTAGACCAAGCTAGCTTCGCTACGAAGTTTGGATCTCTAAGTTCAGCAGCCGCTCATCATCATAGCCGCCGATCCCGAAGCAAGCCGCCGCTTGTCTTGCCGCCGCCGGCTCCGGGGAGATCCTCTCCAAGAGAGCTAGGGTTGTAGACTCGTCGTTGACCTCACGAACACGTCGTCACACGAAGAGGAACACTGTAGTCTCCAAACAAAGTTTGTATCTCGTGTACATTCTATTTTATTTTTGTTGTAAAGGAACGATTGTTCCGTGTTGTAAGGATTGGGTGCAACCCGTTTTGTGGGAGTGTTGACTCTCACGTGTGGAAGGGTTCCTTCCGATAGTGCAGGGATTGGATTTCAATCCTGTTAGAGAAGAGACCGAGTCGTCCCTTGTTGGGAGATAGGTCGAAGGGGGAAAGTGGATGTACCCAAGTCGGGGAACCACTATAAATTGCCTGTGTATTCTGTGTGCTGTGCTTTTTAATTTTATTGTGCAGGTACATTCGTAAATTCTGCAAAATCGCTACACGTCACCTATCCCCCCCCCCCCCATAGGTGCACATAGTTGACACTAGGTGGACTTTCACTCACCAACTCACAGGTCAACGATAAGGTGGGAGGAGCCCATTTATTGATGAAGTGATGTTGGCCCCAGTCCCCAAAGGTCTCAAAGAGCGCACCCTGAGCTACTACTTAGGGGAAGATGATCCAATTCAGCTTCTTTAGTGATTCAAGGATGTGGTGTCCATGCATATCATGACAACTAGTTCTTCACCATTAACTTCTAAGGGAAGTTAAGAGATCGGTTCCACCAACTACCAAGATTTCTATTTACTGTTTTGAGGACCTTTACCGATGATTGATAATGTAGTTCACCACGTCAAAGAAGAAGAATAAGGAAGCAACTACTCTATTCTATCTGAATCAAGGAGTGTATGAGACACTTATATATTACATTGACCATTTCCAAGAGGAAGTCCTTGACATCCAGGATGTGGATGGCTACACCTTGCAGTTGGTCGTATCATTTGGTTTGAGGGAGGGTCACTTCAATTTGGAGATCTGTAGGGATCCCCCATGTCCAATGAAGATCTGATCAAAAAGGCAAACAAGTACATGCAGGGGGAGTTGGCAAAAAGAAGATTCCTAGCCAAGCATTCAAAGCTAACAAAAGAAGAGGGTGATAAAGAGGAAGTGGTCCCCGAGTGAAGGGCAAAGGAGGAGTCGAGGAAGAATGATGAGAAGAGGCTGGAGGAGAGTAGGAAGGATAATGCAAGGATAATGGAGGAGCATATGATGCGGGAGGAGCCTCGAATGTAGGAGGTAGGGAGCCCTTTTGTGCCTCTAAAGAATTAAGGAGAGAGGCGGAGGTTTCAGTTCCCAGCAAATTGACACCCATGGAGGCACACAAAAGGACCCCAACAAGTAGGTCATGTTAGGAGGTTTTCCCCTAAAAAAAGTAACAACTACTACTATCATGGAGGGCATCGAGGAGGAGGAGGCCAGTTAGAAGCAATGGATGTTGTAAGGCAGGGCCATCTGCACCATCAGAAGAACTATAGGTGGTGGAACATGCCAGAGGACATCCCCCTCTACTATAAGATATATCATGTTGATGGTCACAGAATCATGGCATGATGAGACTTCCTGGAAGCAAGGTGGAGGGCAGGAGAAGGGGTAAGAGGAGGTGAAGCTTAGAGGTTGAGCGGTCCTAGATGACCCAAAGAAGATGTAGTGGGAGTGATCCATAAAGGAGCAGAGGTATGAGCTTCACAAAACAGAACCCTCCATGTTATTTAATGCATGAGTATCGCTTTAATCTCTCAGACCACATAACTATTATAGGAGATCACATTCTCAATAGAAGACGTGTTGGGAAATGAAACTCCCTTCCATGTCACTCTCATCATCTAGGAAGTAGTGTAGGACTTCACCATTGATTGGATCCTCGTAGACAATGGGAGCTCCGTGAACATTATCTTCAAGAAGATGTTCGCTGAGTTGGAGTTATAAACAGGTAGGGTGATGGCCTCATATGGTCCTCTCTTTGTCTTCTCAAAAGAGAGGAAGGAGATGAATGGAGGAGCAGAGCTACTGGTCACCCTTCGCAGAACAATGATCAAGTGATGGTTCATTATAATGGGTGCGTTGAGTTATTATATCACTATCTTCAGAAGAACCCTCATTGTCACAACCCGTATTTTCTTCACAATTATATGATATATCAGAGTAAGAGAATACATATGCTATGATGCCACAATGTGTAGGTGATAACTATAGGAGCTCAAGAAAAAACTCGAACCTAACATTTATAAGAAATCCTCAAGTTTATTATGAAGAAAATTGTAATTTTTGTTAAGTTTTCAATGGTTGTATCCCTCGGCTCAGTGAATCAACTAGTCCACTAAACATCAATATACGCTACGAAAAAAACTTTGGATATATTAATTAACATCCTACATGAGCATAAATATCCAAATAGGACAACTCGTGAAATGCATACCTCTAAATTTAATATATGTAAAGAAAGAGTCTTTTACGAAGTTAAAAATAGAGTGGCTTGGGTTTTAAACATGCTATGAAGGAGATAGTCATAATGTTACTTTTATGCTTAAAATAACTAACATGAAAACCTAACATAAAACCTTCCCAGAGATCAAATAAAACTAATAGGTCAACAAGAAGAGATTAAGCTACTAGCATGTAACTTAAAAATATAAAAACTCTAGTGGGTGTCAACAACTCGACACCAACCCACCCAATAGCATGTATGCTTGAACTGAACAACAAAACAACAACACTACCTCACAATGGTGAGAAAAAGATGACTGCAATAGCTGCAGAACACCAGCAACCACCAACCCTAGCTGCTCAACCGACTACTGCTCCAAACCTAAGGCATTCCAAAGAAGAGAACACCTCAGCAAGAATGTACAAGTGGCGAATAAAAATCAATTTCACATAAAATAAAAGGAGACAAATGGTTAGCAACCCAAATAGGAAAGCTGAAAGGAAAACATCGGCACTCAACCACAAGGTAATAAGTAAGAAAGACTCACAAGGGTTAGATATCCCAAGCTGTACCAAGTGCGATAAATATCTATCCATTTATATAAGTAAGTGTATAAATATACATAAGAGTAGCAAACTCATCATAGAATGAGCATAAACACTGGTAAAATTTGCACCTGCATGGTGGTCTCCTCCTCTACACACCAACACTAAAAACTCCGCAAGGGCCTAAGGAAAGGTGATCGTATTTCTTGACACGCCCAAAATCGAGAAATACCGGCACCTGCAATGGTGGTCTCCTCCTCCACACACCTAGTCACAAACCCTCATCGGGTAAACCCATCAGGGCAAAGATCCATAAGCTGGCCTTAGGTTGGTGGTCCTTTTATCCACTGTCAATCATGGGCCATGCCAAAAACATCAATAAAACACTGATAAAACCCCATCAAAAACACAGTATTACTCTAATGGCAGAAGGAAGAAAAATCCAAAAAAACAGCACCCTAAGGCCAAACCCGATGAATTGGATACAATTCGGCAAGAAAATTGTAAGTCCACAATGATTTGTCGAGTATATTCGACAAATACAATAGACACTCAACAAATTATACTTGGAAAAAAAATATTGGTTAACTTGGTACACGAAGAATCGGAAAAAATAACCCAAGTCCACGTGAATTCGTCGAGTATACTCGACGCCTAGCCGAGATCACTCAGCACACTCGACGCCAAAGTAGTCTCACTCGATGCCTCGACTTAACTCCTCTATTTTACATCACTCAATGCCTTCACTCGACGCCTAGCAGAGTCCACTCAGCACACTCGATGTCAAAGCATTAACACTCAAAGCACTCAATGTTGTCTGGTTCACGCGACGCTCTCGATGTCAAAATGCCAATACTCGACGAAATCATCAAGATTACACGACACATTTTACTTAAACTCACATATCACTCGATGCTCTCGATGCCCAGACAATAATCGACGAATTCGTCGAGAATACTCGACGAATTAGACTTAGCCTCACCGACACTGAACGCTCTCGACGCCAAAACCAAATCACTCAATGCCAAGTCTGATACTCGACGAATTCGTCGAGATTACTTGACGAATCAGACTTTTCTCAATGACTAGACTATTCAATGATTTTGATTTAGTACAATACCCATAATTGACAAATTTCACTCAGGCTGACCCCACCATATTCGACGATTTTAAACTTAAGCTAATTGTCATAAATAATCAATTTAACTTTGGCTAACTGTCACCTAATCGACGGGTTTACCTAGCTAACTGCCATCTAATGGACGAGTGGCCCTTAATCGGAATCCAACAGTATACAGCAGATCGGCCTTGTCTGAACCCTACACTACTCTTAAATGCTGAGGGAAGAAAAGAAACAGGAAATATACAAAGGAAGACATAGCAAGGGGAAAAATCACAAACTTGACGCAAAAATCGACCGACATCCGGCCACGCAAGCACTCCTCCTGGATTTGCTCAAGAACACCTAGGAAACGATTCCTAAACTTTTTGGGAAAGACAAGGGTTTAAATCAATATCCCTACACACTAAAAATTCCAAGAAACGGGAAAACTCAA